>CM067218.1:35402096-36002096 GCA_034190945.1 Octodonta nipae | reverse complement strand
ATCTCATACAGTTTGATGAACATGTCTTTCTACGGAAAAATGATGATTACGCCGTTCATCATTTCGCCACCTCAACCTTGCCTGGTCATCATAAATACCGAATAAAATCTAGATGTGTTACTAAAAACTACCGTTTTTCCATTTCTGGTTCTATTGTAGCTGTTATTTGCAACAATGCCTTCTGTTGTTTCCATTCTTAGCGACAATGTTATGGCAAAATGGAGATGGTACGAAAATAATCAAATACTTCTTATGTGTGGTTAAAGAAAAAAATTCCGATGTTCTAGTGTCGATCTTCACGGTTTGTGATTCCATGATTATACCATACACCTTTTGGTCCTTTTATTCGGATTTATTGGAACTATGCCTGATATTAACGTTCCACCGTCTAGAGATTGCTATGCTTTTTGTTGTCAGTTTCCCTAAATGAAAAATTACGTCTCTTAAGCCAATTATCTTCCCTATCAAAGTCATCTAGTTGATCGAAGTATGCGTATTTTTATTCTGGGTACAATAATCTGATTAATGGACAGCTTACAAACGACCTGAATGAAAAACATTTTAGATTCAGAAGGCTGCAGCAAAAAATCAACGTACCTGTATACGGGTAAAAAATCTTTTGTCTCAACCAAAAGAAACATTAATAAGTAAAAATAAACTTACTATTACTATGTCATGATATTTAAACTTTTACATATGCTGTCATTTAATACTCCAATAAAAAAAACAAAAAATCATGTGTTTCTTAGTAATGTATTGTATTGTTTTAATTATATAAATTTGAATTATTTAAAATTGATACGACAATTAGAAATAGATTAAAATACTTCATACCTAGTAAAATTTAAGTGAAGCTAATAAAAGATGGAAAGGAGAACATTCTTTGTCCATGAAGTAAATAATTCTCAAACCCTTTTTAGCCTCAGATCTTTTTACTAATTCAGGATGTTAAGGTAGTAAATCTCGTTGCTTTAACCGCTAATTCTATAGCTCATGATAAATAAAAGAGTTCCCCCAAATATATGCACAAAACGTTGACATGTAACGTGGAATTACGAATGGGAGTAAAATTTGTTACAATTTTAAATCATCTATCTATTTTCGATAACATATCGACGCAGTCCTCCATATAATCGACTAAATCGACTGATGGGGATAGTTAAATTATACATTTATAGTTCTCCTTTCTTCTTTCCTGTTTTTTTTTTGTGTATAGATGATACCTATGCCATCTTCGTTTCTTCTGCATTAATACCGTGAGTTTTGTCGTTTGGATTTCAGCAATTCCTTAAGACTGTTGAGGTACCGTGCAATACCCATTAGTAATTGACCTTAGAGCATATAGTTCATGTAATATTAAGAGCATAAACAAACAAATTTCGTTTTGTGCTATTAAGTATTGTCAAAAAACTATGAATTTATGTTTCTGTGTGTCAAATTTCATTTGTTTATGAAATCATGTTTGAGTTCCTAGTGGATTTACACACTTATTACCATATTATTGTTACGAAATTTTCCCAAAGCCGACCCTGTTTCATTTCAGTACGACAACAATCGCTTTGAGATAAAACATGGTTCTCGAAAAGACTCGGCACCTGTAGGAGTGATGACTGATTTTACTGGAGAATTCGACGCTGGTTTTATAAAGGAAGCACGCAACGATCGCGAGTTAATTTGGTTGTACGCGGAGCTTATATGTAAAATTGTTATTGTGATATTTGAATCAGCTGTTGTATATTCGATGTAAATAAAGTTCTAGAAAAGTGAAAGTGAATATTAGTTTTATAATTCTAAATTGAATCCACGGACTATATTGCTATATAATAAGTATTTCATACGAGTTAAATTAATTTCTATTAGGTAAGTGAGAGGGGTTTTTAGAAGGTAGTCATCCGAGTATTCAAGTTTATTCTAAAACATATTCTTGTTTTAACATGTATTTGATTAAACTATATTATAGTTAAAATGACCGAGTTATATATTGCCAGAGCATTAAGTAGATCTACTTCACCTACTTAATATTCTGACAATATTCTATTATTATAATTCAACAACTTTGATATTGAAATTAACAATCAACTTACACATAATATAATCCTTTGCAATTATATTTAAATTAACACCAAAATTACACGATAGGATTATTATTTGAATCGTAACAAAATAGGGACAATTATATTAATTTTCCTAAAATTTAAGTTCATTACTAAGAGCGACACAAAGAAAGAGACGAAGGACGGGAAGTTTATTTCTTTTCATATTCCCTTATTCATTGAGTCATTTAGAGCATGTTTGGTAATTAATATAAACAAATCAGACTTAAAATAAAATGGGATGACAGAGTTTAGGAATAGTTTTTAAACTTAATTTCTATCTAAATCTTGTAGATAACTTTATGAATCTGTTTCAGTTGAAACACTCAAATCACTTGCTACATTACTGTAAATATGTGCGAACCCAATTGACAAAAGCATTCAATCCAACTAATACTTTAAATTGTTCATCATACCCAAACGGTTTGATTAACCTTTAACCACGATTGAGCGAGAACGATGTGTAACGTTATCTGGAAATACTCTATTGTAAACAACTGTAGAATGCTATCCGGTGTGTATCCAATTAGCGATAACAAACGCTGATTCCCTGGATGTCATTAGGAAACTATGCCGTGTGCTGCTTACAAATGAGAATTGTATAGCTAATCATCTACTTGTCGTTGATGCAAACATAAATATCCGTTGAATATTGGGATGAAATAATTTAACCGAAACGAATAGTTTGAAGACTGGTTAGAAATGGGGTTCAATTGTTTAAGGAAACAAATAGGAAAAAAAATAAATTTAAAAATTAACAACAAAAACCGAACTAAAAAGCAAGAAAGAATATTTTTCTGCAACAATTATATAAATATTTTGTTTGAATATAAAAAAATATTTCAGAAAGATTGCTGAGGAGAGGTTTTTAGTTATTTCCCCTATTCATTGGGGTTTTCTACCCTCCGATTTTTACCTGCAACAGATAAGTATTTGAAATTGTAAATGGTGAACAAAGTGTAAGAATTTCGAAAAATTGGCCGCATTTTTGGATGTCTGAATAGAATTTTCGTATATAAATTTAGTGGTTGGTATACAATCAAATCTGAAGTCGGTATCAATCGTTGTGTTTTATAGTTGGAGGTTTATTCTTAAATTCTCCCTTTGATATAAATTTTCGTGTTTGTCAAAAATATTTTGACATTGACCATTAGGCGGTTGGCTAGATATTACTTGATACTGAAGGTACCGTTTTTGTTTTTCTAGCATTGAATTTCTTAATCCGAAATCCAAGTCAGTCCTGATTTCAGCGTTGTTAACCATCATACAAGTTTTCTTTTTAGGGTTCCGTATATACAATATACGGATACCCTTAAAACATCACTCCGGATTTCTTCTTCTGTAACATCACAGATATTTTCTCTTAAACTACTGAACGGAAGAGGTTGAAATTTGGTATCAGTGTATAGTTTGGTGACCCGATCAGGAGTACATATCGTAAATGACGAAATTTTGATTTTAGGGGTACTTCAGCAGCCGTATTCTGTACGTCGTTAACGTTATAAAATATCGATAGAACGCTAAATGTTTTGTGACTCCCAATCGATCTTTGCGTTATAATGACATATGGTTTGTTCGAAGAAACTAGTTGACAACGATTTGAAAACGTTTCAGCGAATCAGTGATCTCGCCAGTTGGCAGTGCAAACAATCGATTGGTGGAGAATTTTTCTAACTGTTGGAATTATTGGCAACTGGTCTGTACGAACAAACCTAATATGTTCCGTTTCGTTTCGATCATAACGTGTTACAGAATACGGCCACTCGGGGGAAAAACTAAAAAATCGACCGTTCCCCGACCCTGATTTCCGAGTACTGAGAACTAAAATTTTGAAAAAATTAGGAAATATGGAACGTTGCCCGAACTTTACAAGAAAAATAAGGAGAAACCAATGATATTAATTGTGGGGGATAAATTACAGAATTAAATAGAAAATATAAAATTAAAATTGTTTATAACGCATGATGTTATATATCAAATGAAATGGCTCATTATGACGAAAACAAATATATTTTTTTCATATTTTTAAAATAAATTAATTAAAAGACAGCCCCTCACATGAACTTTACAGAAAAATATAGGAGAAACCCCCTAATATTGATTTTGGGGGACAAATGACAGAATTAAATGAAAAATAAAAAATTAAACTTGTTTCTAACGGATCATGTAATATGTCAAATCACAGGGCTCATTATAACGAATACAAATATGTTTTTTTATTTTTTTTTAAATGGAATATTTTAAAATATATTAAAAATTTTTTTAAAAAATTACCCATTCCCCTCTTTATTCCCCAAACTATAAGACCTAAATCATCATCATGTAATATATCAGAAAAAAGGTTCATTATGCGAATTACAATCATATTTTTAAATCATTTGTTTAAAAGATATTAACAAAAATATTAAACATCGACCTAATTCCCACTTTAGAAACTACACGATTTAAATTTTGAAAAATATATTTTATTTGTATTTTTAAATAATTTGAATAACAGATTTAATGATTTATAATATAAAACTTGACCTATTTTGCCCTTTATCTTCCAATCTACAGAGCCTCAAAATACAGACAGTAGTTTATAAAAGGCTTCCCTGAAAGTTTATTAGTAAAATAAAACTATAATGTTAACTTTTGGGGGCCAAATTTGAAAATTAAATACATATATATTATTATAAAAAATAAAATAAAAAGTCTATGTGTGGAAAATGAAAGTGTATATTTTTTATAAATTTAAAACGCTCCATTTAAAAGATATTAGGGTAAATATAAGAAAATGCCCTCATTCCCTGCTTGTCTGAAACTGGAATATTAGAATCTTAAAGGTGGTACGGAACCCTTAGTATGAGTCCAACTCGAACTTGACCAAATTATTTAAACGTTTCTGCATTTAACATCTTTGTTTACCTCAGTCTATTCTATGGCTGCCTGTGCTTTATTTATTTACTAATGGTGTAGCAGAGATAAGGAACTTTAAAACCTAGCGTAACAAGACTAAATAATATTTTTGATGTGCTAAGTGCTTAGATACGTATGTAAAAGTATTTCGCTAGGTCATTCCACGTAGAGCTGTCGTTAAGGATGAAACGATACCACCAAGGTATCGATACTTTTACTCGATACAGTCTCGGTCGTCAGGTATCGATACTTACTCTGTGTCAATTGAAAAGTATCAATATTTACTCGTATCGAATCAGAGTGACTTTTTAAATTCTTATGCAAATTAGAAGTATTGTCACAAAGCATTTTTTGCAGCTTGCGGTTTTGTCATTGGTTTTGTAAAATATAGTCACACATTAGACTTCGGAGGCCCCATTTTCAATCAGTCCAAAAATTATAATGCTTTAAACATAAAACAAACACTGTCTACTGTCAGTTCTGTTTAGGTTAACAGGGTTAGCACCGACCGAACGAAAACAATCGTGGCAACGCTAGAAAGAGGTGGCAATATAGAGATTTGGAACTGCATCCAATGAGCTCATGGGCTTAATCTACCAATCGAGTGAAATAGCCTCTTTACTCTGTATTGTTCTCTCTTTCTATCCTTTGGAACGACATTTGTGCACTTCAGGCGATCTCCAGAAGGTGTATGCTCTAAGAATTTAAGAATGCAATTTTTATCAATGAAATAATGACATTGGGGAAGGTATATGAGTACTTTTGACCCACGGTCCGTACTTTTGACCGATACCCACTCGATACTTAATTGAAAAGTATCGATACTAAAAGTACTTGGTATCGGAGAAAAGTATTGAGAATGTACTTGTATTTACTCGTATCGTTTTATTCCTAGCTGTCGTCATAAGAGCATCCCATAACCCTTGAATGTGGGTGTGCCACAATTTAGGTTTTGACCTATTTTCCATTTGAATTATATTATTAAGAGGGCTCCATAGTTTTCCAAGCAAATTTTTTTCCTCCGATTACTTTACTACAGTTTGCTTTTTAAGATTACTCAATTTTCAGTTATACTTTTAACAGATATCTGTAACATCTAACGTTACAATTTTAGTCAGTTTAATTAAAATTACAAAAATTACTGAGGAACAAAAATATTATTTATGTTTGTTAAACTTATGTGAATGAATTCAATACTCATAACTTCCTCCTACAGGCATCACTGTTGAATTAGGAAATCCCTAAAGATATAGGACGAAGTGCACAATAGAAAGACTAAGGAAACGGTCGTTTCGACCAACATTAAGGTGCGGTGGCGGCAAAGTAAAGCTTCGTAGAGAGAACGACGAACAGAAAGGCTTAAAGATCAATCAATAATTCACAGCAGCAGTAGCAACGGCGGCCCACACGAGAGGCAAGCGGGCAGTGGCGGCTCTGGAACTTCTGAGATAAATATAGCTGAATCCAAGTTCTTTCATTTGTAGACTGTAGTTAGATTATCTAATGTTATGGTTTTATTTCCTATGCAAATTATACTCAACGTTCGTTGTAAAATAATTATACTATGTACGATTGTTTTGTAAATATCCACATGTTTTAGGTCTACGTTGGGGCCTGATTTCAATGGTCTAAATTACGAAATTGACATTGTAAACAATTGATAACTTGTTTACTGTTTTAGACAGGGTGGCCAAACAATAGTCCGCATATTAGTAGTGAAAAGGTACCCCGATTATTGCAGTTCATCAAGACCTGAAGTATACATTAAGATGCATCCACACTAAGTCGATATATGCCAAGTGGCAAAGCCAGTTGCAGCTACCGCATACCATCCACCAAGTTCATACAGGAAATGACATTCAGGCGCAAACTCTGTCAAGCAAACCATTTGCCCTTATATACTTCTTCACTTCGAGCGTCAGAATTAGAACTGTCCCTTTATTTAACCATAAATTGTGACAGATTAAGTTTTCCAGTTTCCGTTAAATTTCTTCCTTACCCACAACAAAAAATCTAATTCATTATTTAAATAAATATTTTAATGGAAGGGTTATCGCTAAAATGGTCCCATCGAATGGCCTGCACAGTCCCGAGCCTCTCAAATATGGACTCATTTCTTTTGACAGTATTTGAAACAATTCTACTAACTCTCGAAGTATTAGAGAGAAACATTTGGGTTAAATTTAGAGCTATAATACCCGAAATATATTAAAATATTCCATATTTAGAGCTGAATTTTTAACTAATACACAGGGATGCATTCGAATATTTCAGTTTTCTTTTAGTATTACCCAGAGTACGCCATCTTTATTGTAATTTTTTAATGTGTTCTAATTATGTAACATCTTTAAAGTTATTTATTTAATGTATATTTGAACCGAAGTCAAATGATGACGTTAGGAATGTTATGAAATTTCAAGAAATTGATTTATTTATATAAAAATGTTTTTTATAAATTTAAAAAGTCATAGGACTTCAAATATTGGCGAAAATGCTTGTGATTTTAGTAACGATCATGGCCACCTAGATGGAGAATTAAAAATCGCTGGAAAAATCGTCTAGGTCAAATCCATTGACTAGATATAATAAATTCTAGATAAATTAGGTAATAAAATCCATTAAGTAAGTTTGTAAGTTCAATACCGAATTGGAAATTTTTCAGTTGTCAATTATTTTAGGACTATAATTATCCCGAATTAACATAATGATATGACAAGTTTTAAAATGTCTTGAAGTTTGCTGGAAGAAAGGAGAATGTCAGAATTAGCCGCTGCAAGGTGAATTTAATCTCTTTCATGCTTAAAAAGCTCCTTACAATTAAGCGGGAAATGTCGGAATTTTTGGTCAAATGTTTGCCACGATAAGTAGAAATAGCGTATTTCTAGAAAATGACGCTGTCCATATCCGAAAAAACTAGAATCAATGTTTTTTAGTGATTTTTGATAAAAAATTTGGCGTATCAAGGTGTAAAAGCTTCATATTTCTAGTTTCGAAATTTGTTGACGAAAATTTGTTTCCGACGGGCAGGTTTTGCACAATCCTAAGAAATATTGTTGTGGTTTATTTATTTTTTAGCCTAGAAAATTATTCCTGTAAAATCATACTATGGATCCAAAATCTTGTTTATTTAGTTACAAATTGATTTGTTTAGATGTTCTTTGATCATCGATATCTCAGCTTCTCAAAATCGCAAAGAAAATTATTGGGGTTTTCTTCTTACTTTCCATATAGTTCTATAAATTGCACCCCAGAGTTAATATTAGGTTTTTCTTCTTATTTTTCCCGTAAAGCTTATGCAAACAAAGCATTTTAAAAATATGAAAAAATATATTTGTATTCCATATAAAGTGCATATTCATTTGACATATTACATGATGCATTTGAAACAAAATATTTTACCTTCAAAATTAAGATTAGGGTTTCCTACTTATTTTTTTTGGAAATTTTTGACTTAATAGTTTTGGAATGGGAAAAGAAAACTGTTGAACCTTTGGCGTGTCACAGATGTATAAACACAAAGTTTTGTACGCTAACACCAAACCTTTCTTTTTTCACTCAACGAACGTTTCAATAGCGAAGCTGTCATCATCAGGAGTAAGCCAAAACAGTTTTGGCTGTTGAAACGTGCGTTAAGTGAAAAAAGAAAGGTTTAGTGTTAGGGTACAAAACTTTGTGTTTATATGTTTAATAGTTTTGGAGATAAAAAGGGGAGAATGGTCGGTTTTTGTAAAACTTCATCGTAGAAGAACACACCAAAATTAAAATTTCTTCATTTATGATGGGTACTCCTGATCGGTCATTAAACTATGCACCAATACAATATGTCTCCCTTTTCTGGAGAAAATTGGCTGTAGCAGACAGATAGACGCAGAAGTGAATGAATGTACTAAACCTTAAAAAAACAGTTGTAGCAATACATGTTTTGAATAATCTCACAAAGCAATAATAAATGCATTGTTTATGAAGTTTCAATTTTTCACTAAACTCAACACCATCGAAAGTTAGCTGCTTGTAACTTACCTAAACAGAGAAAAGTAGGCTCCCCGGCGTATTGAGGGGTTGGATGAGCTGCTTCCCCGGGCAAGATGGTTTGATCTGGCAACAAATAAGGGCACTGCTGTTCGACGTCTTCGCAAACACTCAAGCACGGTCGCACACGTTTACCATGACGCGTGTAATGAGGCACCAGAGAACTGCACACCCACCGACGGTATGCTTGCTGTAACAAAAATGTATGTGTTAGTAACCATTCTAAAAGGGTTCAATTAATAACAAACTCATAAAACAAAAATCAGTAAATTCAGAGTATTAGATATAATAAGTTTGGTAACAAAACCCGTAAAGTCAATATGTAACTGCCTTATGGTTGAAAATATGGCAACGCCCAAAGGGTAATACAGCAAGAAAAAGCTTTCAAATCTGTACCGAACTAATTTATAAGAGCTACGGTCTGACATAAAATGAACAATTTGTCTCAAACTACTAAACGTGTCTTCATTTAGGGTATACATACCCTATACATTGGTTTGTAAGTCCCGAGACTGACACACAGATGGCGTCGCCAATGCCATACTGCTTTGCTATTGGTAGTACGAACGTTCAAAAGATACGTGAAAGTTAAGTATACTATATTCGTTTTTGTTTAAACGATGGATACAAAAGATGGGGGTTTTGAAAAATTGACCTGCCCATAGCCCAGACGACATGTCTGCTGAGTTGAGAAATAATGGAACAGGGAGAATAATATTTTCACAGAAATTTTCAATAGAAGAAAATTAGAAGCTGAAACGGATGTGTCTCTAGGCATAAAATTAACATCAATGGAACGAAGTGTGAAAACAATTAAAACACAATAGGAGCAGTGAACACAGTGTTATGACAGAAGAGCACTATTTCACGGTGGGTATTTATGCATGGTTCCAAAGGTTACTAAATGTCATGGAAATTCTAATGTTGTTTTATTACATGGGATGTAAATGAGAAGATAAGTCCTTAAATCTTATATATGTTCTAGGAATAACTTTGTTTCACTCTCCAGTGTGAATATTTATAACATGGGGCTTAAATTTAACAATAATTGTGGGAGTTCTTATAATTTAGGTTAATTATAATATATATTGTTACTTTTCTAGTTCGCACACAAAATTCGAACAGGGTTTTTTGTATTCTTTTTCAAAAATGTTGGTTAATTTGTTTGGAAGATAAGCTGGTCGATTTTCGTATATTTTCTTCACTAATTTTTAAAACATGAGAATTAAAATTATAAAATTTATTGACGTTTATTTGTCACAACGAGTCTATTTATATCTTCTTGTCATGATGCACTTGCATTTTTTAATTTTTTAATATTGATTTAATTTTTTAATATGCCCTCCAGAATTAAGATTATGATTCTCGCATAATGTTTTCTGTAACACTTTTTCTTTAATTTTAAGCTCAGTAGATTGAGTTAAAAGGGGGATTGGGTTTTTTTTGTACATTGCTCTAAAAATCTTTTTAAAAATCGTTTTAATCAATCATATTGAAATTTAATGATACCTATTTTTACTGAACTTGGATGATTAGAGTTAAAGTGGTGATACCTGTTAGTGTAAGTCGGTTTTCTGTAAACATCAAATGACGATTTTGTTTTTGTTATTAAAATATCTAAAAAAAATTATCTAATATAAACTGTATAGTTTGTTCTTTGTTGTTTATGTCGTGGAGTAATTCATGTAAATCTTCAAGATTGTGTTTTCAAGTAAAAATAACGTCAACATAACGTCACCAAATTAAGGTTTTTTTGCGATAATTGTCTGTTCCTCATAATTTTCCATAAAAATGTTATTTAAAGTAGAGGACAGACCAGAACCCATGGCCATGCGAAAATCTTGTTAGTAGAAGTCATAATTATTAGGGGTTCCATTATGGTATTTAATGGCCAATTGTGTACGTTGATATTGCAAAGAATCATATTTTAATCGTTTTTTACTTTATGAAGTATTTTGGTGATAGGCACATTGTTGTATAGATTTATAATGTTAAAACTTGGAAGTGTGAAAGTAAATGCAATGAGTATTTATAGGGCTGATAATTGGTATTAAAAGGATGTTGAATTTATGTATTTTATGTTAACCATAGACATGTGGAGAATTAGAAGTTTAACAAAATTGAATACGAAACTACTACTACTACTACTACTATTACTACTTCCAAGATAATACGTTTCAACGATAAAAATTCCTTAAATACAAGGTCTCTCAGAAAGAATAAAAAGAGTAGGCGACATAATTATTATTAAAACATTTAAAACAAGAAATACACTAAAATTAGTTATATCACAATTTAAACCAAAAACTATAACTTAAAAAATACAAAACTTCTTTTTATATTGGAGAAACCTTTAGACCGTTAAATCTTTTAATAAATTAACACAAAAATTACATAAAGAATCAACATTTCGGGAAGTTCAGAATATTGGAACATACCAAGGACTTTCAAAGTTCAACTATATTACACAAAAAAGAACACAACACAAAACGAAAGTTTTTAATTTTATTAAATAAAAACGATTGTATGGTTATTAACTCTCTAGAATTTAGTCGTTCCTGTTTACCGATAATTAAGGAAGAATTTACTAATGATCATGTTCTTGTGAACAATCCAATATAGGGATTGATGGCATTTTGGCAAATGCACTTATAACTAAGTCGCACCTAGGAGCGCCGCATAAAATTCTGAAGATAACTCTTTCGAATTCTTCCAGTCTGAATTGAACCTTATTAATATATGATGTTTAGAAATTTCTCGTGCTACCTTTATATTATCAAAACTATGTTCTCTTAGTTATTACACACACGTCCCATAATACTGCCAAACATTTTAATTTTAAATTTGTCTTTTCAAATAAATAGTTCTTTATTGCCATTAAAAACTAGGTATGACTTAGAGCCCCAAAACGTTTGAAATCTGCTGAAATATACAGAATTTCAACTAGTGTGTTGTTACTAAGTTCATATACATATTGTAACGAGAATTCATCCGAAAATTTGTGGAAGCTGCATTCCCCGATGTTGTTCGTCTGGCGCATCGAAGTCGGCGGCTTTCTCTGATGAAGTTCTCGAAGAATCTAGTCCATGAAGGAATCTCCCGGCGGCTCTTTGACGTTCTGGAGAATACCGAGAAGTAATATATAAATACGGAGAGCCGACGGAAGCATTCATTGGGTATTCGATTTCCCTACAGTAAAGATAAGTTGTAAACAGTTCTATGAATATAAATTGTGTTAAGGTAGTGGAAATAAATTATAGTGAGTTGGACTGTGTTTTTAAATAAATCCAAGAACTGAACTGAACCCGAGTGTGAAAATAAAACATTACAATATCAACCAACTAACTTAAACGAGTACACAAAACTTTATATTTTTAAATGTTTTTCTAAAAAAAATATTTTGTTTTCTCAAGAATGTTAAGAAATAAGTATAGGAAAATTCAATTCTACAAAGTTGAAGTTTTCTGGGTTTAATAGAACTTTTAACAGGAATCCAATTTGAATTAGCCCTGATATAACTGTTAGTGTCTACTTGTTATTAAGTCTTTTAGATTGAAAATATATCGTGTCCTAAAGGAAAATAAATTCTCTGAATTCATCAACTAAAGGAAGAAGTTGAAGTAATATTTCCGTTCTTATTCTCTTTAATTTCCACAGAAATACCTCACAATTGCTAATAAGTAACTACTTCCTAGAACCAATTATTTTGTTATTAAATATAAAATGTAAGAAGAAATGTAGCATTAAAAATATCTTGTAAAAATAATTTTTATTCGATTTTTCATTCGGATGAAATTGAAGTATTCTTTCCGTTCTTAACCTCAATAAATCCCACAGAAATACCTCACAATTGAGAATAAGTAACCATTTCGTAGAAACAATTATTTTGTTATTGAATGTAGGAAGAAATGTGGCATAAAAAATGTCAGTGAAAATTTCGCAGTCATAGAAAATCTTTATTATAACTTCCATTTAAATAATTGAGGGCACGTTTCAAGGAATTGTCTTCCAGATAAAAAAAAACCTTATTTGCGTCTTTTTAATCCCGTTTTCTACGACGTTCAGTTGTAGTTTCAAATGTATTTTATTAGGGCAATTAATTTCCGTGACCTCTTGGTGTTAGTCGAGGGAGAATCACGAAAATAGGCCAAGATTCATTCGTTCAGATCCAAGTCCTGGCTCGCTTTCGCCCTGATAATCTGTCTTACCCAAAGTAACATGGAGAAGGGTAGATATTAATATTTCCTCGGACAGCTAGTTGTAAAGTTTGCTAGTTCATGGAAAAGTTCTTAGAGTGGCTTAATTAACTCGCTTGTTAGCGGTATAATTTTGGTTAGAACCACAAATGGTTATTCTAGCTGTAGGAACAAACTTACGGTTGTGTGTGTTCATGACAAAAAATCGGTGTCAGGAAAGTTTATCGGTAAGGCAATGAATATTCAATGTGATGGTAGAAATGCTGTCTGTTTTTTGTTTAAAAATTACACTTCATTCTTTTGTTAAAACGTTAAAGTATACGGTGTATTTATAACACGAATTTTCGAATACTTGAAGATACGGCAAAAGATGAAGAATTAAAGAATAAACTGGCTGAACGGTTACACGCCGAATGAAATGGGAGCCATTGAACCCATGTGAGCTACAGTTAGTTGGAATTTTATGATTTTTCAGATATTCTATATAGTCCATTCACTGTGGACGAAAACAAATTTTTATAATCGATTTTGCTAAAGAATTTGGAATTAGGCTCATCTCTTAAAGAGTTACATACGTGAGATTTTTATTTTTAAGGGGTGAAAACTACTCGTTATTGAAAACAATTTTAAAGCTTTTTATGACTTTTAATTATTTTATATTATGCAATTTTAATATATTCAATTAAAAAATGGATATTATGCAAATTCTCAAAAATCACCAAATTTAATAAAAATAATTTTAAAAAATCGTGTAACCAGTTCAAACGTCTTTGTAATGCATTTACATCACATACAATTAATTCATTGTAACACTTCAACCCTTAAAAAGTGCCCAATATGCCAAAAATTCCAACAACTTCAAAAGTTTGAAGACGCGAGATGTAACACCGACATCTAGGATTTTCAAAAGTTTTAATGTGCATTTATATTCCAAAATATATTCCTTCCCAGTGAGCAAAATATTATTTGATTGGTTGCTTATTTTCAACCGATAAAAACCGTCCTTTTTGTATGTCAAAATAGCACAAAAAAATTGTGATAAATAAATAAAAATCTCACCTAGTACGTATGTAACTTTTTAAGAGTAAGATAAGCCTAATTGATTAGCAAAATCGATTCTGTTATAAAAAAATTAGAGATATTTGTTTTCGTCCACAGTGAATGGACTATATAGAAAATCAGAAAAATCATAAAATTGCAACTAACTAGTTCACATGGGTTCACATGACTCCCCTTTCATTCGGCGTGTAACCGTTCAGCCAGTTTATTCTTTAATTATTTATCTTTTGGGCTATCTTCAAATATTCGAAAATTCGTGATATAAATTAATTATTAAAATTCCAGAAAAAAGCATTTCCCGTTCATACAATTTTTACTCTTAAAAACCAACCCTAGTTGAATGTGTGTTTGTGTGTGTACCAACGTTTCAAACATACTATGAATAAAGTATACAGAAAATTGTTGATGCTCCAAAATACAAATTTTTTACGTGCCCCACATTTTTTTTAATAAATGCATTGCTTCTCCATAAGTTTTTTAAGCTAACCATTTTAATTGTAATTTCAATTTCTACAAGACTCAGTAGGTACGTTAAATTGTTCTAAAACCCTTACTTTTTAAATATTGAAGGCCCCTTTCATCTGATAACTATATTATATGATGCGTTAGAATACAATTTTTTTCGAATTTTTATTTGATAATTTGCATTCCAAAATTAAAATTATTGTTTTATCCTTATTTTGCCTGTAAAGCTTAAGTAAAGCCCTATGTTTCTATTTTTTTTTAATTTTAGATCTTATAGTTTCCGATTATTCTATATTTTTGTTAATATTTCTTAAACAAATTATTTCAATAATATGACAAAATATATTTGTATTCCTCATTTGCTACATTACGTGATACTTTCGATAAAACAATTTTTTTATTTTTCATTCAATTCTATAATTTGCCCCCCAAAATTAATATTACTTTTTCTTCTCATATTTCTATAAAGTTTAAGAAAACATATTTTGCCTCCAAAATTAATATTACGAGTTTCTCCTTATTGTTCATGGCAACGCCCTAATTTAGTCACCAAACTATACAATGATACCAAATTTTAAGCGGAAACGGACCTAGAGGATTTGGTTACAGATCTTGGACTCATTAAAAGTGGATTGCAACTTCTTCCAGAAGTTGGCTATTAAATGATTGTAGAACTTTCGCGTTTATTTATTGTAAGTTCACCCCCCCCCCTCCCCCGTCAGGGTTAAAAACATTAGGTACAGTGTATATACAATAAAATAAATTAAACTTGGATAATATACAAAAAATGCAAACAATGTGTACCTATAAGATATCACGAATAAAATAATCAACATACATAAATATAATCAAAACAGTACCCTTATTTTTGGCATTACCGTACTATGGTCAACAACGTCTGAAAAAAGATATTTCACAGTTTACAGTCCCCTCAGATATGAAAATCATTTTCGATTCCACCACATTCAAAAGATGCTTAACCTTCTGCTCCCTAGATCGCCTTTCGAACTCAATGTCATCAGTTCTAGTTTCATGCGTCATATTACATATTATGGTTTAAATTTTCAGCCTTTAACGTTTATAAACAACAGTTTTATATTAAGTTGCTATTTCGACTCTTATTGTACTTCAAATGTTTTATTTTATTATTCCTATTTTTAACCAGCATTTTTATATGTTTATTGAAAGATCTAATATTAAAAGTAAATAATTCTAATTACTCTCATGAAAAATGATACGCCATAAATTTCAAGCTTTTACAGATTATTTGCTACAGTCTTCAGGGGCGGATCCAGACAAGACAGAAGATCCGAAAGAGGTGGCGATCCCAGGGAAGCGATCCCATACTAAATTGTCCAAAATAGAGTGGGTATGGTTTTTAGAAATATTAAAAATAGTTTTAAGCCCACACAAGTAGCTTTTCCCAGCTTTTTGAAGTCATATTCCCTTGTTTAAGTTTTAAATTCACTAACTTCGAGGGTCTCGAAGGGGGCGATCTGCCCCTGACAGTGTCCCGCTTTAATATGCTAGTAGTTTAACCCTAAACTATCACCCTCTATCTTTTGAAAACTTCTTACCTATCCAAACTATGAAAAATTCATTTTATAATAATTTATGTTTACAAAACAACTGATTTACTCTCTGTGATTTAGTATATCTGACAGGTGAAGTAACCTGAAAATTTTATCGTGACATTCTAACTTAGGACTTAGGGGAGAACAGCAATTAAACGGATCAGATTCGGAACCTCTGTGTGTTAGTTTCTCCGAAAATCGTAGATGTCGGTCTTAACATTTCGCGTCTACAAATTTACCAATATGTATGAAACTGATTTCAAATTAATCAAAATGAAAACAGTTTAAATACCATGTGCATTATGTGTAATCAATAATTATCTTTTGACAAATCTTTACATTTACAATTTTTGGAAATATATTTGTGATATTTATTTTAACGTTTGCAAACTTTTATCTTTGTCGGCTTGCTGAAAATTAGTTTGTTTTACGTTATAGAAAAATGTATCAACTCGATTATTCGATGAGTTTCCAAAGCGCCAGCCGCCGGCCTCGGCTCGCCAGAACAACAATATTTTGGATTCCTCGAAATATCGGATTAATGCCGATTACACGAAATATCGGATGAATTCCCGTCAAATATTATTTCGTCTTGGGATGTCCCAGAGTCCTTCATGGTGGTGCAATATTTGCAGAACTCTCCATTTCGATAATGGGACATTCGGTTGAAGTAACAGTCGACGATCTTCGAATTTGGGCTGCGAATATTGTGACAGCATACAAGGATGTCGATGCTACCGAATTGAAACATAGATCCAATCATACTTCTCACCACCTACAAATCAGTCCCTTCATTCCACAAGCTATCTCTCTGGGACCACTAATTTCACCAGGTTCTTCTCCATCATCACATATGTTGGCTTGTCCTGAAAGAATGTTTTCATAACCAAATAGAAGATGTTTCTGGTACCCACTGGTTCTTTATCTTCGAGGTGAAAGATATTCCTCATCATTGGACATTGCTCCCTTAGCTCCTGAAACTGGCAGTACTTCTTTGCAAACACCTTGGCTATTCCTCTGGACATGCGGAGATCTCGAGCCACACAATGAGCCAGTGAATATTCTATGAGCACCTCAAACAGATCAATCAACTCGTCATAGGGTGGTTGGTTGGATACTGCGGACTGAGGCTTGCTCAACTTCGCCGTCATGACTTCCGCGATAAAGGCAAACCTGTTGACATCTACCACCTTATTCTGTAGACAACATCGTTGATCCTCTTTACAATTTGGTAAGGCCCCTCCCAAGATCAAGACGACATTGCGGGTTATACAACCAAACAAGATCCTCAACTTGGAATTCACCGTCTTCGGCTTTGATATCATATTCTTCCTTCATTCGGGCACTGGCATTTTTGATGTTGAACCGAACTTGTTGGTGGATGTCATTCACTCTTTGGTTAAAATAGTCTAAACTTCAACTCGCATCACACTTATTTTCGTCCCATGATAACACTGACCGGGGTCTGACCCGTGGATTCGTGCACAGACGAACGATACGCCATAAAAACAAGTGAAGATACTGGTGTCAGTCTCTTTGATAGTCAGAGACTACCTTTGACAAATGGCGGTTAATGGTCATCGGATTGGGGGTGTAATGCTGTCGTCCGTGATTTATTGATCTCCAGAAGTTTGCAGACCTCTTGGAAAAGAGTAGACTCTAAATTTGTATCTTGTCTGAGTGAATCTCCAAGGGAACACCAAAACGGCTGATCCATTCCTTGAGAAGGACATCAGCAACGGTCAAGGCTTCTTGATTCGGCAAGGCATAAGCTTTTGCGCATTTATTGAAATAGTCCATCACCACCACAATTTATTAATTTCCGGAATTAGATTCAGGAAATGGACCGTCAACTTCAATAGCTACTCTTTCAAATGGACTACCCACGTTATATTGTTTCATGACAGCTTTGGCTTGCTTCTGAGAACCATTAATTGCTGCACAAACTATACATTTCCGGCACCAATTCTTGACATATGCGTGGCAGTTTACCCAATAGAAGCGTTCCCTCAACTTCCTCAGGACCCCTTTTTCTGGGGATTACGATCTGTTATCTGCCACTGCCCTCCTCTGAAGTCTCCTGCACCCGCTTCAGAAGTCGGTTCTCCAGGATGAGGGAGTTCCACTGAGCCTAGTATGACTTTATGGTGGGTGAGTATCGAGAAATCTGCTGCCAAATAGGTTTGCGGGTTTCTTCCTTCCACCTCTTTCAAATCTGGATCTAATTTCTGATCCTTTTGGATCTGATTAGATTGACAATGATCATCTACGGCGGTAGTTCTACTCTATAGGAAAAGGGGCTATTGTCTGTAGAGACAATAGCCCCTTTTCCTTCAGCTAGCATAACACGTTTACAATTAAGAAGGAATGGTCTCTTCTATAAAGCATCATAAAGTCGGTACTTCGTTGCTACCCTTGCAACGACTTCTTTTATGTCTTTCTCTGCCCTGACCTCTACAGATATTTTTCGCAGCCTCGAATTCCAGATCTCGAGTTAGTACATGCACTAATTGCGTCAGTCCAGCTAGTGTCAATGCTTGACTGGTTTCATGGTCCCGAAGTACGTCCAAAAATGATTGCACTACTAACCTCTCTACCACTTTATTCGGTGTAGCTGAATAGGCAAGGCGAACCAGACAGGCAATATCAACTTCAAACTCTTATAGGGATTCATTCGATTTATTGTAGCGATTTTTCAGTTGGGAGTAGTAAACGTGCTCCAAATGAGTCTGTGCATACTTCCGTTCTAAATGTTGCACCAGTCGTTCGTATCTTACTCCGAGGTATTCAACGTTTGCAAAATATCTGTAGCATCTCCTGTTAAGGCGAGGGTTAATGCTATTGCTTTCTCCTCTGCCAACCATCCGTTTAACTTTGCTGCAGCTTGGAATTGGAGCCGATAATTAGCCCATGACGATTTTCCATCAAATTGTGGAGGTTTTATTTTGTATCTTGTTCCGTCGAGGTCTGTTTGCGAATTAACTACTTCCTGACTGCTTCTGCTGTCTGCCTTTAGTAGTATTTTCACCTTTGTATTGTGACTACCTGTTGTTTTATTTTGCCGATTTCACCCTCTATTATCTGCTTTAACCCTTCTATCCACGTTTTATTTTTGTCTGTCGTCTTCTTCAACTCTTCGACCATTGTCTGCTTTGGTTCTTCTATCCGCGACTGTCGTCTGGTTCAGCTCTTTGACGATTGTCCGTTTTGCTCTTCCATCCGAGCTTCATTCTCGATTATTTTCTCTTCTAGCATTTTTGAATTTTTCTGTACCATGCTTTTCATAATTCATAAGGATTTAGAATTTTCCAGTAATTTGTTTCTAGTGTTTTAGAATTTTCTAGTAATTTCTCTTCTAAGGTTTTAGAATTTTCTTGTAATGTTTCTAAGGTTTTAGAATTTCCTAGCAATTAGTCTTCTAGGGTTTGAGAATTCTCTGCTAATTTATCTTCTAACGCATCTTTCAAGTTTTTAGAATGTTCTAACAATTTGTCATCTAGGGTTTTAGAATTTTCTCGCAATTTGTCTTTTACAGCATTAGACTTTTCGTCCATTTTTTTAATTACATACCAGGAACTTCAAAAAAGATAAGTATCAAGATTATCTTCATTTATTGGGGCATCTCGTAGCCGTTGTATTAATTCACTTTTCTTCCCACTAATTTCTAAAATCCTTTTCTTCCATGTCATTTTTTAAATCCGTCACTTTCAATTGGTCGAAACTCACAGCTTTAAATATTGCCAGTCTATTTGTTTTCTACGTCTAAATTTCCAGAAATCTACCCCACACCTTACTCAACTGTAATGTTTTTATCTGTCATCGGGTTTTTGGATGCACTTAAAAACACAGTCGAACTCATAATAATTTATTTCCACTACTTTAATTTATATTCTCATAACTATTTACAATTTATATTGAATCAATTCGTTCGCCGGTTCTCCGAATTTATATATTTCTTCTGGGAATTCTGATTCCACGAAACATCGAATCAATTTGCGTTACAATATATTACAATTTATAATGTATTATTAAAAAGTTTCAAACACGCAATATTTGTATATGACATTTAATTTTGGAAATTTTGTAGAAAATTTATTTGATATTTATTTTGACGTTTACCGTTTGTTGCACAAATGTTAGTTGAGCTGTGTTAGAGAACTGATGGACGTTCTCAATTAGTCTGTATATACAGCGTGACGAAATATTTTCCATATAATGATCTACATAATCCAAACCCTAAAAATAAATCATCATTTTGTCAATTGTATAAGAAGTTTGTCAAAAAATATTGTACTATACTGGTAAAACTATTGTACCTTCAGTTAAATTATTGCACATTTTTTAATTGTGATAAATAATAAAATAACTGTACCAAAGAACAAGAGTATTATGTTAAAACTGCTAGATATACTTAGGAGTAGGGACGTATTAGATATTATGATTACATACACATAATTGTATGTGCGCCGCCAGGAAGGGACAGGGTGCAGTTGTCCTCCTGGACCCTTCTTATGCCTACCCTTGACACTTTGTTTTGTGTGAAATAAAACATATGATTACTTATTATCTTTAGTACCTAATATCATTAACGCACCTTTATATCTATGTTAACAGTAAATTTCTGATGCGCACACAGGAAGACTGATTGATCATACCTACAGTAGAGATTTATTTTTCTCTGAGGAAGACTTTCTGTACGAAACACCAGTAATCTACTTAGGTAAATTTCGTAAAAGATCTTCCACCCCCCTAACTAACGAGATCGCGATCTCTGAAGCTCGTTTCTGGATCCGCATCTGGATGCCACAATTATCATTCTGAAACCAATTAAAGTAGTCTGTTAACCAGTTTGTTATCCAAAACTTTATGCTCTATAAATTCAAAGCTATTTAATTGAAGGATTATTTCCTTATATTTTCTAGCAAAGCTTGCAAATCTTTCTGAATATTTGCTAAGAGTGCAACTCAAAAGCTCCATTTATACAAGAATTCGCATTCAGCAAAGCCAACGGCTGTCTGCGCCAACTAATTCAGTACTAGCCCATCAAAGAATGTAATTTACAAGTTGGCTGGTGCAGTAAAGTCCCCATTTTCTGCAACTGACATTTGTTGGAAGTAATGAGACCGCCTCGTATGAGGCTAACAAGTGTCGCTGGTTTTACACCAACGCGGAGAACGAAATTTTATGAACATTTATATGCATATACGTCTGGAAAAGGCATTTTCCCGTTAGTTTTATCATACGAAAGCACATATTGTCTGGTTTTATTGTGCGTTGAATCATTTGGCAGTTGGCTTTAAATTATATTAAGCATATCTGTCCAAAGTTTTCTAAAAGTGTTTCCTCTGTTTTTGAATAAAGGATACTTAATATTGGTTTTTCTTTTCTCTTGAAAATATCCAATAATATTTCAAAATATTCAAGGTGTTGGAATTAAACTAAGCTATACATAAAGTTGTAACATTGGAATTAGGTACATTTAATTACTACAATTGGCACATTTAAAAATATAAATGGTTACAGAATAAATAGGATAGAAATAAACTGTAGAAAGGATTTAACACAGGATCACAGCCAGGTTTAATATTTGATGTAGGGCAAAATTACCGATTCAAATGTCAATCTCACTAGATGAATGGTGAATTAAAATTCACCTGCTGCTCCTTGCTTGAGTACTGATTAAGACGTGAAGACAGAGACATGGTGATATACCTATAAAATCGGAGGTAGGCGAAATGCAATTATCCTTCTAGATTAGGTTATTTACAGAGAAAAAGACCAAATTAATATTAAAATGATAGGATAAAAGATGACTAATTAACATAAAACCGAAAAACTGTATATGCTACTATCAACAATGTTGTAGAGAAATGAAGAACTTATATGAAACATTTAAAAAATATATATAACCGACTTCCACCTATAACTAAAAAGCTGAAAATAATTATAACAAAATACAACTCTAGCAAATAAATAACACATTCAATGTTGTTAGGTACCTACCCAGGAAGTAAAAAATGTAAACATTAAAAGGTGCTCATTCTGTACAAATTAATTACGTACCAATCTAGTATATTTTTGAAGTCAGTGCCAAGCAAATCTAAAATCCTGCATTGCGCACTTATCTACTACTTCATCAAACTTGATTGTTGCTTGGCTTCTAGTTACTCGAATACTAAGATGTGAATGACTAGAAGCGAAAGCAGAAGGCTACGAGAATTATGCGAACCGACGTGAAGAGGGCAGATGTGACTCTGCCGAAACGTCGTCATTTTACCATCGACCTAGGCAGGGATAAGTTATCAACTACGCGGATGAATTCCCGGAAACCACCTAAGACATATATATTGTTACGAGAATTCATCCGACAGCTGGTGCAATCGGCCATCAAGCAATTCGTGGAGGGGACATTATTCCGATGCTTCTGGGAATCCGAATTGTTTCGTCTCTCAACAGGCCGACCGCTGCTGTTACTGGGAATTCCCTTAAAGCTTCTAGAACGTGAAAGAGTTGCCCGATGGTTCGTGGACTTACCAAACAATTCGGAGAGAAATATATAAATATGAACAGCTGACGATTGGAGGCATTCAGTTTTCGACGATCGTATTGTATAGTTAAGATAAAATGTAAATATTTTCTGTGAATATAAATTTTGTTAAAGTAGTGGAAATAAATTAGAGTGAGTTGGACTGTGTTTTAAATAAATCCAAGAACTGAAGAGAATCCGTGTGTGAAAATAAAAACATTACATTGTTTTTAAGTTTTCGCGGGCACTAAATGTATTAGATGGTTTCCGGGAATTCATTCATAGTTACTCGAATACTCAGTATTCGAGTAACTAGAAGCGAAAGAGAAGGCTACGAGAATTATGCGAACCGACTTGAAGAGGGCAGATGTGACTCTGCCGAAACGTCGTCATTTTACCATCGATCCCGGCAGGGATCAGGTATCAACTACGCGGATGAATTCCCGGAAACCATCTAATATATATATATATATATATATATATATATATATATATATATAAAATATTGCACAACTGAGATGAGGGGTATCTAGTTTCGCTCTTTTACTTTCCAATATTGGTGTATGTATAATATTAGGAAGTCATCTAGTGAGGTAATGTGTCCATTTAAAAAAATGTCTTCCATAGGTTTTACTGCACTGTTAGAAAAATTAGCGGAGCTATATTATTTATTGTTAGAACATAAATTGAGCCTGAGAAGATCTCCCCTCTCAGTCAATAATAATGTTTTAAGTAAAAAATAAAGTATAAACAATAAATTTTCTTTGTATTTTCGATTTGAGCTTCAATTATTGTAGCAACAGATTAACGAAGTTGGTCCTAAAGTAGTTCATTTTGTAAGTTAGGGGCCGTTCCTAAAATACGTCACATTACATTTTGATTTCTGGAACCCTTCCCTCCCCCTTCGTCAGGCTGCGACACACTTTCTGCGGCCACCTATAAATATTACGTGACACAAGCTAGAAGCCCCCCGTATATGATACATTGCGACTAATAGTAATATTCCACAAATATTAATATAATGAATAAGCATCTATAATAACGATCTTGCAGTATCTTCTTCTTTGTTTTCGACAATAGCATTTGTTTAATCTGCAACTATTCATTCTGCTTTCATCCCCCAATATGCACCTTATCTTTTTATTCCGTTTTTTTTAATAACATTTTTGTAAGTGTTAAATAACTTTTATTATATATAATATTTATTGTATTCATTTATAGAAAATATTAGTGCTATTTTTCAATAGATTCTAAATAAATTCTTTCCAAAGAAGAGATTTAATGAAGACACAATATCAATATGATATATTTATTATAAGGCTTTTTTCGGTTACCATTGTTTTTTAAACAATTTCAAGCCTGAGTAAGCATTTAGTATTAATTACGTACTCATCTGCTTTGAAATTTCCAGAAAAAACATAAAATCAAGATGTAAACAGCTAAAACGTTTTATACCTAACCTAAAGTAACAAGCATAAACAAAAACTTTACTGTTGTTTCCTGATTCATAGTTGCGGCATCTTTACTTAATGTTTATGCACTTATTGATATTAACATGACAATTGAAATAAAACTCTCTTAGCTACGACGACAAAACATTACATTAAAAACAAATTAATATCACCTTACTTTTTGCAACATGGAACCTGAGCTTTACGGTCTGCGAACTAAAGCGAAAATCCGGTGTTGCCAGGATTTCTATTTTATTATTTTTTAAATATCCCTTCATTTGACAGGAGTGGTAGAGGATTTTGGTTATTGTACTGTTCAGTTAATAAATTTGCTGTTGTTTTGCAAATAAATGTGAAAATACACATGTGTGCTTAGTTTGATTGACAACATTTTTTCTCGTAAACTATAAACTTTTTGACATAATATGCTCTATAAGGCTTTTTTATTTATAGCAAAATATATGCACTGCAGTATGTTTCACCCTGTACATGAGCAAACTAAGCATTCAAACTAAAATTCTGAAATCTATGGCGTCTTTTTGTTTGAACTAGACATTTGTATTTTTAACAGTGTCTAAGCATAGGAGTGAAAACATTGAAAAAGTAATGCAGTTCGTGTGACTGTATTAGAAGCAACATGACTGTCCAATGCGACACCCAGAGTTATTTATATTGGACTACTTAAACCATACTAAAATTGATATGATGCCTTGATATTTGTCAATATTACTTACCACTAGTAAAGTGGTCGAAATTCGACCATATTTCATGAAATAGTAAAAAGTATATTTTTATAAGAAACAGAGTTGTGGAGGAATCGGAGAAGTAGATGTTATGACCAAAATTGTTCACTCATATTGACAAATCTATTGCAATAAAAAAAAATTAATCAAATATCGGTATTCGAAATATTTTTGACAAATGAATGACCTCCCAAATTTTTGGCCGGAACCGCTCCTGGCAACATATTCTATATAATAATTGGAAGATTGTTCTTTGCAACCTAAAAGTTTTCGTTATTTGCGGGTTCAATGAAGTTCAGGAATATTAAAGAAAAGAGAGGACCAACAACCCTAGGAGAACTTAAATATTTAATACATCCTCTATTGTCCGCTGTTTCACAATTTTTTACACAAAACCTTCGGGAAGATTGTGATAATAATATATTAATCAAATAATTAAATTCACATTTAAAACAAAATATTTAACGCAACGCGTCCGAAAAATCAATACTGATCTACTACATTGACAATTTTACCAGTAAACACTAACAACGCTTGTATGCCACTTCCAGAAGTACATGCTCTAAGAATATAATTCTTTCCATACATAATTACTCAATGTTTTGAGTTTTGACCGTCTGGCGGCGGCGGCACTGTCAGTTGTTTGGCGTTGACAGTATGGACGTAAATAATGCATTTTTCTTATATTTTATTTAATGAATAAACCAATATTATAAATTAATATTAGCATTCTGCACTGAAGGTCGTCAGTAGCTACTTAACAAAACAAAAATGAAGAAAATCGGTTGAGAGACAGAGGAGAAAATGGTACCTAATCGTTTTGTCTTTGCCTATTTATATATAGATTATCTGAATGTTTTGTTAATTTGTAATAAATAAAAACGTATTACAGTTAACCTTTCTTGGTATTAATTGCTGCTCTCATTATTACTAATGTGACTTTTCAGAAACTCGTAATTCGGTTAGTATATTCATATCTGGAAATTGATCTCTCTGCGTATGTCAATCTGTAGACCCGAATAATCGTTTTTGTTTTGTCACATTGAGAATTATAATTGCTGTACATATCTTTTTTCTGTACATACTACAGCCGAATTGTGTGAACGTCTTGGCAGCATACTTGAACCTCATATCTTTTTAAAAACTTCTTGCAGAGATATTTTGCAGTTGCACTACACATTCATACATAGTTGAAGAAACATGTCATGGTAAAAAGGAACTCCTTACCTCTAAACTACCTATTTTGTATTTTAGACAAATTTTACTAGAATGTTTAAATCACACACCCACACGTTCAAATAAGTGTGTGCAAACTTACGAAATATTTGTATTGGATATTAACAAAACGAGTAGAAGACACATGTGCATTTAATTTGTTTTGTTCCGTGCATATGATGGTCTTCATTCATAACAAACTTAATGCTACAGCAGATATATGATCTCTGGAAAGTATTACACTTAAACTGACAAAAAATTAAAGCTTCCCTCCGGCGATAACTTATCGGGGAGGAAAAAACGTATGACGTATGCAAAAAATCACACCGTTCAGTGACCATTGAGAAGTAATTTTCCATTCCGTCGTATTGCACAAGTGGAAACCCTTCGAACCCCTTCGCCTGTGCGTTTCTGAATACTCATATTCACACACGCAAACACAAACACAGTAAAGAGTGATAGAGAGAGGGAGACAGAGTTACATCGAATGACCTACATTCGCCGCTCTCTGTGGCTGTGGCTACGGACCCTCCGTTCCATTCTCCATTCTTCCATGTTGTGTTTGAACGCATTCTGTAACAACGTGATCCTTATCGATTGGTTTTGCCAGAGCCTGTCGAGCCGTTTGCTATGGCAGATCAAATCGCGGACCAGAAAGTCTCGATCCTCCAAAAATTGACTCTCAACTCGAAAATGTTTGTCATTCTTGTCACGCGAAAGGGGAACCATTGGAGATATAATAAGAATAAGCTTTTCATTTTTATTTTGGGTTAAAGGCAGTATGTTTATTGCAGAATAGATTTTAGCTAGAATGTATGAATGGAACATCTGTGGAATTTTATTTACGTAATTTGTTTGGTTTGTAGATAATTGTACAAACAAAAAAAAGTAGCTATCAAGGAAGAAATAAGATTTTTCCATAATAATTAAATACCTACTTCAACATAAGTGGAACATAAAAAAGTATTCCTACCTATTTATAAAAACCTGATTTCTTTTGTAATTAACTTGATACCTAAAGTAGGGGTGAGGTAAACCAGTATTTTTCGTAATAGGTATAACTTATTCCAATTCCAAACTTGTATTTGTTTCACAAACTATTCCAGACCACTCCAACACATAATAAGTAGAACTCCTTAGAACTGCCAACATGTCGAGTAAACATTAATAGTCTTAGAGAAAGAAATTAATCTGTCAATTCCCATTTCTGTATTACGTTTGGTTTACAAAAACCTGTATTCCATACCTTAACTGAATCGTTGCAAAAATATCCACGTCTATATCATTTGCTGTTTCGGACACGAAGAATACCTATTTTTTCAACAGAACAGAGCACCTCCACATTATGCACCGGAACCAACACTCCTTGACTTTTTTTATTGGGACATCTAAAAACTGTGGTTTATAATTACTCAACCTCGCGATTTTACTGAACCTAGATGTAAAATAATGGAGAAGAATGAGCGGATTACACCTGAGACGCTTCAAAAAGTGCGGGAGGAATTCGAGATGTGACTTTACCATTGTCTTATGAACAATGGAGGACATTTTGAACATCCAATTTAAGTACAAGCTAATTGTAAGGCTAATAGAATATTAATAATGGAATACCATGTAAATAATAATCATTTAAATTTAAAAATTTAAAATGGCATTTTTCTGTAAAAAATAATATGATTTTAAATAATGAGGTATCACATGATATCCCTTTGTATTTAAACTTGTAGAAGTGATATTCACCCCAGCTTAGGGGTTGAAACTGCAGGATGACTGATACGCATAAAACGTGTCCCCCCGTAAATACAAATTAACGTGTTTTGTTTGTCTATTTCTTTTAAAGATATTTTCAAAATTATTTTGGGTGTCTAGTTTTGAAATGAAAGCCCTGTAGGTGTTTTATATAGCTGATCACAGCGTCATCTGCCGGGCCCTTTATGTATCTAAACCATCTACGGTTCCACTCAAACTCCATAAAAATCATCAAAATCGGTCCAAACGATTAGCCAGAATTAAAAAAATATATATTTTATGTAACACGATAGCATGTAACTAGTAGCTAGAACATTTTTTTGGGGACTAGGACTGCAAAATTAATATTTTCCTGTACTTCCAGGTAATCTAAAATTGTATAAATATAAAATTTATTCTTATGAAAAAGATAATTAATTGGTTCAAATTAAATCTGGAAACCCAAAATTAACCCCCCCCCCCCCCCCTGCTGGCTATGGCATTCCCTGATCGCAAAGCAATCTACAAGGTACGATTGTAAATCAAAACCATTCAGGGCTTACTCAAAAATACGGCAGTTTTTTTTATCAAAATCCTTCCAATCGTTTAGCAGGAGTTGAATAATTTTCTTGCATTTCGATTGCAGTGCGCCTTACAGAGTTAAATTGTAAATATAACCTGTAGTCACAAAAAAGTTTCAACAAAATCGACCTAACCGTTTAGAAGGAGTTCAAAAAAAAATGTCCTAAAACCCGATCGCAGCAGCACCTAGGGGCTCCAAT
Organism: Octodonta nipae; assembly: GCA_034190945.1. NCBI lineage: Eukaryota > Metazoa > Arthropoda > Insecta > Coleoptera > Chrysomelidae > Octodonta > Octodonta nipae. The sequence continues at coordinate 35,973,337 of CM067218.1, read as the reverse complement.
TGTGAATATAAAACATCCTGTCCCCCATTTAAAACGCAGAAAATTTCATCACGATCGTTCCAGCGAACCTTCCAAATTCCATTTCTAACAGCTCTCTGTCAAAGCCAACTAATAAATCTTGTATATACATTAAAATCTTGACTTATAATTTCATCCATAAGTAATATTCATATTACTGACACACTTAAAAACATACAGATGTTAAGTATTTAAATATAACCTAATTTGCAACTTTGCATAAGCATAGTCAAAGAGATATTTTGGGTAGATCTGATCAGTATACATAAGAAAGTCTTATACCTATAACATATGTCAGAAAGTTTACGGTTTACGAGAAAAAAATGTTCAAAGTTGTGAATTACAGTAAGCATTTACGTATATATTTACTATTTACACATTTATTTGCAAAACAACATGAACTCTGTCAACTGAACAGTCCAATAAACAAAATCCTCTACCATTTCTATCAAATGGAGAGATATTAAAAAAATAAGTAATTAAATTTTCAACAGAGTTAATAAAACAGAAATTAGGGCAAGATGGTTTTTTGCTTTCGTTCGCAGACCGTAATAAAGAATTTATTGTGGAAGGTCAGGTTCCGTATTGCAAAAAGTAACGAGAGATTTATTCATTTTTAATGTAATATTTTGAAGTGGTGGCAACGGGAATTTCATTTCAATTGTGATGTTATTCCCAATAAGTGCATAAACATTAAGTAAAGATGCCACAATTATGATTCAGGAAACAACTGCGAAGTTTTTATTTATGTTTACGAAATATGAGTGTACAAATGTTAAGCATGGGATAAAATACTACGGAACATGAGTGAGTTTTCTATGATGCGGCAAAGTCTTGGTACTTTTCTGAAAGATAGTTGTGAAATCTCTGGTTTTCATTTATTTTTTCTGAGTGTTTTGGGATTTCGCCACATAAACTTGAACAAAAAAAGTCTTGGTACTGGAAAAATTTTCAATTCTATGTTGGTAAAAGCAGTTATGATCCGTTTTAGGTATCTACACTCTACTGTTTTGTTTTTTTCCTGGATATTTCAATGTAGATGAGTAAATCCTTATAACCAAATGCTTACTCAGACAAGAAAATGTTAAAAAACAAGCTATGTTGAAAAGAATTTCCTTATAATGGCTTCAGTAAATAAATAACATTATATTGACATTGTGTTTTCATGGAATATTTTCTTTTGAAAGAATTTATTAAGAATCTGTAGAAAAGTAGCAGTAACATAAATGTATACAATAAATACAAAAACGCAAAACTACTTATTTTTCGTGCAGCAAACTCTTATTCAGGCACCATAAGGTTGCCAGATTACACAAATTTCCAAAAACTTAATACTGAAATATTGTCATTAACTGGTCAAGTACGTAACCAGCTTTTGGTTTAGGGAGGGGGAAATTAGAAAAAAATGTCCTAGATGGGGGCAAATCGGAAAAAATTGTCCTAGAAAGAGGGACAATTCAGAAAATTTTTTGGTGTAGGGGGCAAGTCAGCAAATTTATGGGAAGGTTTAATAGCTTTCCGGATACGGTGATGTCAAATCAGAAAACAAACAAAGAAATAAAGTAGAGAACAAGTCAAGAATATATAAACCGGTACAAAACCAATAATGTCGTGACGTATAGTAGAATTTCGGCCAGACACAATAAAAACTAAAAGGATACTTGAAACATGTGAGATACACGTATTGCGAGAACTAGCCAGGAAACTCTACTAGACAGGAAGCGAAGTAAACACATAACAGGGGCATGTCAAGTGGAAGATGTTAACTAGTGGATCCTTAAAAGAAAATACAAATGGAACGCATACATGGAGCGAATGGATCAATAGAGGATCGTGACTATTGCACGCGATAAATCACTAGTAGGAAGAAGAAGTAGGGAAAGGTCACATCACAAGTGGAGTGAGAACGTTACCATCAAATAAGATTAGGCAAGCTATGATAGGTCACAATGCCAACGATGAAGATGAAAGAAGAAAAAGAAAGTTAGAAGATGAAAAATGAAAGGCTCAAAAAAATTGTGCCAGTAATATTGGAAGAATTATGAATCAATTTCTGCAATCGATTACGAGAAGTTATGAGTTAAATAATTAAGAAACTAATGTCATCCGACACCATCTTCGTAGGATATCGACTGTTCCATCACATGATTGTGATATTTTGCTATGTTTTCCACTAGCAACTATTGTCCTTTTAAATTACTAAAGCAAGAAAATGGCGTTATTTCCTTTGCATTCCTATAATATCAAAAATAACTACTACTAACTACTTTCTATGATGTCAACAGGTGAATTGTGGAAAATTAAAATACCAACAAATTGAACCCAGGATCGATAAGATAGTAACATATCTTCGTCACTTTTGAAGTTGTGAAGCTGGGTATCATTCTACGAAGACTTCAGTGTTTGTTTTGTTTAATATAAACCTATTGAGATGTTTTTGCTCGAATTGTTGCTTTGGGTCTAAACAAAACAGTAAACGTATTATCCAACTAATTACAATTGATAATGTTATAGCGCAATTAGAACTTTTTTTATATTATCAAACAAAGACGATAATTAGTATATGGATAATAATGTGTCTTATTATTCGAAATGTATATTTTACCACTTCCAGCCAACTATTTTTAGAGGAAGAGCATGGCTTCGCGTATCAGTTTCCTGTGAGATTGCACAAGAATACATAAGTAAACATGGACTAACTGATCTACCAAGATTTAACCAAATTGAACAACTTTTGAGAGAACCTTTTGTGGGTGAAATAGTGATATATCCAAGTATCAGTGATCGGTTTATTTGCTATAAATGGACCTTAGGTAAATGTCTACAAGAGAGTTGATATTCAAATAGAAAAAATAAGATAGATGAAAAACTGGGGATAGTCGAGTTTTTATTCCCCGTCATTTTGATCATTTTTGCTAACATTTTTCATAGACATTTACTGAAAAATGAAAATAGAGGCTTTGTAGATTGATAACTCCTTTATCAGTAACTCTTTTCAAGGAATAAATACAGGCACAATTTAAGTATATACACTGTATATACATACCAATAAATATACATACATATTATTTTATGCATTATTTTAATTAACATTCAATTTAAGTTAATTTAGTATTATTTTCAATAATTATCCTAAAATTCGAATAACCATCCATTTATATTTTCTGGCGAAGGCGCTGATCAAATTTTAACCTAGGTAATATAAAAAATAATATTTAAAATTTAGCAGATCAATCATGCGAATAGCCGGAGTCCAAGTACATGTGTTTGTTCTCGCTTTAGGAGCAGGTGTTTAATCCAAAGTAATAATAATTTTGATGGCATTTTTGCGTTTGGTTTTGGCAATTTAAACTGAATTTTACTTTTATAAATCTACAAATATATTTTTATTTTTCTTATCTGACACGTCTTATTTTTGTTTTGCTATTAACATGTATAAGAAAATATATTTTTATTTTCTGTCATATATAATGGGAGGTATAAAGTAAATAAAACATGCATTTTTATTTACTGTTTGTACTAGTCTTAGGAAGTTGTGTAGTGTTATACTTATTTAAAAAGGTAAAATTTTATTTATTCTGTTCTTCATTTGAGATATACTTTTTTTGCATGAAGTCGCTTTTATAGAATCACTATTAAATTAATGCACTGAAAATAAATAATTAGTCATTTTTGTTTGTTTTTAATGCTGACGACTATGATCACTGAACATTCAATTCATTGAATTCAATGTTCAGTGCATCGCTGTCTTCGCCAGCTTTCAGATGAACAATAACCTGAGCATATTGTTGCATGATCCTCAGTGGTAATTCAAATAAACGTAAAGACCCCGTAAACGCTTCATTTAATATTTGTGAGGTCACTAGCCGAACATTATTTCATTGTATTGTTCTCTGACGAATGCTTTGATTATTTACTTCTGGAGGTGGCCTGAAATGAACAAATATCGTGACAAAGCTGGAAAGAGAGGGCAATATAGACAGTAACAGGCTATTTCACTCATTTGGGACCTGCTTCCACAGATCATTGACAGCTTCAACACATAGAGCTGGTACTTCTGGAGGCAACCTGAAATGCATAAATATCGTTCCAAGGTTAGAAGGAGAGGGCAATAGTGAGAACAAAAGGCTATTTCACTCCATTAGGATCTGCAACTACCAATCAAGTGAAATAGCTTCTTGCTCTTTCTATTGTCGTCTCTTTCTATCAATAGCACGATAGTTGTGCATTGCAGGCTACCTCAAGAAGGTGTATGCTCTAAGCTTCAACACTTAGAGCATGTACCTGGACTGCACAAATGTCTTGCCATGACTAGAAAGTGAGGGCAATAGAGAGAGTGACAGGTTATTGGAAGCAGCTAATGAATTACATGCTGGACGTATTTCATTGGATTAAGTTCACAATCGAGTGAAATAGCCTCTTGATCTCTCTATTGCCTTATATTTTTAGTCTTGTCACGTTGTTTGTGCTACCTCCAGAAGTACAAGATCTATGCTTCAACACATACGTGACAGTCATGATACAATAATACAATATTTATCACTGCTATAAAACGTTTCTCTCCAGCAGTAAACGCTCTAAGCAAGGAACCCTTACATAAAAACAGAACAACGATTCAGTATTTACTCACTGAGAACAACACACAGAACTTACTGTAGTTCATTTTTCTATGCACAGATTATGCAAATTCGTCTCTTGACTTCACGACGAATTTCACCACGTTTTTATCACGTGACTTTGATATTTAAAACGGTAATTTTCTTTTGAAATTAATACAAAATTAATTGGTATTTCTTAGGGAAAATTCACACAAAATGATTATAAAAATTAATTGTCTTTTAGGATTTCACCCGAACCATATTTTTAATACAGGCAAATAAATGCCCAACAACACATTATGTTACATTTTATGTTATCATTTGTGAGAAGATTCAGGCATTTACACTTCAATATTATTTTTAAAACTGGTCAAACCACTGCTAATTCGGATTTAGCAATTTCTAAACGTAAATTACCATCAACATATTTTGTGAACTCATTGCCATATCAAAATGACTGGTTTGTAAAAACACTTGTTGCAAGTGTCTTTGACTATGAAATTGGGGTTTGACACAAACAACCGTATAAATCTACATTTAACTTATCGCATCCGGGTAGAAGATATTTATTGTCAATTTTTTATTAATATTTTCTCTTCCTTTCGGTTGGTAATAAATAGCTGATGGGTCATTCCATGTCAAATTTCGACCCCTTTTGATTTCGATAAAACTCAGGCAGAAGTTTTCATTTATTATATAAAGAAGTTCTGCTGAAGGAAAACAATTAAATAAATTTCCTTCAAAAGTTATGCAACTTTCAAAATTCCAATAGTTTTCCTGTTTTTTTAACTTGTACTTCAAAGATCTCTGAAACTATTATAATTGCTCTAATGCTGTAAGCTAGGCTTTTAAAGGGTACTTAAGCTACCAAAAATAATAAAGAATTTTTCAAAAATCTTTTTTTTTTGCAAAATTTTGAAATTTTCAAAATTGTAAAATTCGATGACCGCCATTAAATTTTAGGCCAAAATTTTTGGGGTGGGTTTTTTTTCGTTCAAAAGATATATATTTTAAAAATTTTGGAAAAAAGAGTAAATTTACTGCTAATTTTTATTTTTAAGGCAAATAAAGTTATTTTAAGAGACAATGAAAAAATAATTAATGTGACATTTTGGTTATTCAGTTGTATTTTAATTTTAAATTCAATATAATTATACTAGAACGATCGTTTTTACTGCCGTTTAAAATTTCCGATATTTCTAAAATAATCTATTTCTCTAATGGCTTTGCATCTCAATACAAAAATTGCTATACTTTAGTTAGTTTGTTGTATCACGAAGAAGACTTTCAAATAAAAGCCGAATGGCACTATTTTGCTACTTCCCATGGAAAAGGCCCAAGCGATGAAGGTTTGGGTGGGTTAATGAAACGATTGGTGCCAATTTTCAACTTCAACCTGATAAACAAATCCAGACACCTGAACAATTACACCAATTCGTAGAACAAAAAAAAAATCAGAGTAACAGGTTCAAAAACGCTTTACCACTTCAGGGAATACGTGGTAGCCCAGCCGCAGTTCCTACTTCAAATTAAGTTTGGAGATCATCTCCAGAAGAAATGTAGATGTCTACGAGATTGTCGAGGAACCCAGCATACAAAATCGGCAAATTCAATCAGATTTTATTATCTACATTTGATTTATAGAAAATTTTCAGAGAACAATTGTTTTCTAATAATTCTATTTACTTTTAGATTGAGAAAGAGAAGTGGGAAATCAATACACAGTGAGGAGCTAAGAAAAAACGATTATTCTAGTATAATTATATTGAATGGAAATACAACTGAAAAACCAAAATATCATTAATTATTTTTTCAATATTTTATTCAGCCAAGATCATGTTTTTGAATTTATATATTTTGGAGGAAAAAAACCCGCCCCAAAAATTTCAGGTACTCTAGAAAATAAAAGTTGAGCGTAAAATTTAATGGCGGTCATCAATTTTAACAATATTGAAAAATTCTTAATTTTTTTTTGTAGCTTAAGTATCCCTTTAAAAGCCTAGCTTACACCATTAGAGCAATTATAATAGTTTCCGAGATCTTTGAAGTATAATTAAAAAAAAACACGAAAAATAGTGCAATATTGAAAGTTTCGCAACTTTTGTAAGGAATTTTTTTAATTGTTTTCCTTGGGCATAACTTCTTTATATAATAAATGAAAACTTCTGGCCAAATTTAAAAGGGGTCGATTCTAACCATTGGTCGATTTGACATGTAATGACCCTGATGCAATTTCACAATCGTAAGGTTAAAACTTTTTTGAGTGGAAAGTTTGAGGTCATGGGCAGATCTTTGTCATTCATGTTGTAGAACCATAAAATATTAAAAATTGACCGAGATACTTTAAGTAAAAGAAACTGTGTGAAACATTGTTAATATTAAAAAAATCTAGTTTGGCGATCAGGCGTGATTCATTCATTATTTCAGATTTAGCAACAATTGCAATTTTCCTTAGACGACAAACGATTTGCAGCTCTAGCAGTGCCACCGATTCAGAGATTGGTTCGAGAGGTAATTAATTTCTATAAAATCTTTAGATTTTTAGAGCCTGCATCAAACTAAATCTTTAAAAATTTCACATCTTTAGAATAAACTCCGGCTTACCGAGCTTTGTCAAAACTCGGAAAACTCTACTTATGTTTCACAATTATAGTTCACAATTAGTATTTATTTATCATTACTATCCCATTTATTATCAAATTTTAAAATTTGCTCTGTATATGGATGAATAAAACTCCACATTGTAAAATGATATGTACAGGTACAATATTTTCATAAAAATCCCGTGAAGAAACTCAAATTTGAGAAAGTAAAAATTAATTTGTTAACTCTTCGACATTTATTTCATGGAGTGTGTTTACAACATGGCGATGTGACAGCACTTTTCATTCGAAAAAAGAAAATCTAAGTTTTATGCTAAATTTAAAAACGAGAAAAAATCTGGTAGCCAGCCAAATCGCTTTACAATATTTATTTCTTGCCAAATCTTGACAAATTGTGAATGAGTTATTGTCGGAGGAAGGAAAATGATTTATGTTTGTTCTCGCGTAAATTTTTATTTTGCGTTTGTACGACCAAAGATAAATCAGAAAATCTATTTAAAATTATGCTGCCGGGAAAGATGTGGAGTTTTTATTTAATTTGTTCAAAAAAGAAAAATGCTTTTATCGGATATGAGAGTTTACTAGATAAAATAACCGTCGATGGCCGGGTTTGATTTATTGTTATAGCAATAGTATGTTCAGCAGCCAATTTTCCATGACGCCGATTTATATTAAATTCATGTTTGTTCTTTACAGGCCAAATAATTTAATGCGTTGTTGAGGTAGCATACCCATAAACTTACTTGAACCCACATAATATATATATATATATATATATATATATATATATATATATATATGTAATTTTGAGTTTAAATAGCTGTTATGTTACTTTGTTGCTGTGTTACTTACCTTCACTTTGGACTAAGCCTAATTAATTTAATTTTGTGAATTTTAATTACTATGTGAATTTGTTGGTTAAATGATTTTATTAATGTTTTGTGATTATAGATTTATTTTATATTATGTGATTTCATTTAAATTTTCCTCCTCATTTTCTTATCAGAATTGTTGTTTGGTATTTACTAATTGAACAGAAATTTATTATTATTTAATTGATAAAATTAATTTCTTATTTTTTTATGTTTTATTGTTAATATCTTATTCAATTTATTTAATTTCTTGGGACTATTGTCTTGTCATTGGATTTTTCTTTTAATTTTATTAAATATTTTCCGGGTCATTTTCCATTTTCCTTTCTGATTTAGTTTTCCCATCATTTCTTCCAGGTCTGTGATCCTTTTAATTCGTTTTCCTGGTCTTCCAGTTCATTTGTGGGTTTATTTCCTAAAAGTAAAGTTTTTTGTCTTCACTTCCCCCATTATCATTTACACATTTTCCCAGCTGCTTCTTTGAGTTCAGGTTTTCTCTTTGATTGTTTATATGCTTGATGATTGCCATCAAATATCCTCTTCTCATTTTTGTCTCCTCAAAATTCAAATAATGTTGGAATTGATTTTTCATAGTTTTCAGGACTATACTAGGGTGTAATATAGAATTTTCTACCATAACATTTTATTCCCACTTCTTGTATTGTATACGAGCTATATGTCATCTGACTCATCCCATTTACTTCCAGTTTCTTGAATTGAATTTCACATTTGTCTTTTAATTGCTTTTCATTTTCCATTAATTTGTTATCATTCACTTGTCCATAGCTTGTTATCACTTCAATCCATTTTATTCAAATTTCATGCACTTGGACTCTATCTTCTATCCATATTATTTTCCAATTCTTCTATCTGTCTATCTGTTGCTTAGTATATTTTCTACTTCTTAAATATTTCTTGGCATTTTTATTTCTACTTGATTAATTTCCTGTTTCGTACACTTAAGATCTTTTTAGGGTTCCGTATATACAATATACGGATACCCTTATAATATCACTCAGGATTTCTGCCTCTGTCACATCACAGCCATTTTCTCCTAAACTACTAGACGGAAGAGGTTGAAATTTGGTATCAATGTTATAGTTTGGTGACCCGATCAGGACTACATATCGTAAAAGAAAAAAAATTGACTTTAAGGGTACTTCTGGGGGGAAAAACTAAAAAAATCGACCGTTCCCCCCCCTGATCTCCGAAACTACTGAGCCTAAAATTTTGAAAAAAATAGGAAATATAGAGCGTTGCCCGAACTTTACAGGAAAATTAAGGAGAAATAATTAATATTAATTTTGGGGGGCAAATTATAGAATTAAATAAAAATTTAAAAATAAAACAATTTTCAAACGCATCATATAATATATCAAATGAAAGGTCTCATTCTGAGGAACACAAATCTATTTTTTTCATATTTAAAAAAAATTATTTAAAAAGATATTAACGAAAATATACCAAAATTTACCCATTCCCCCCCCCCCCTTATCACCGAAACTATAAAATGTAAAGTTTTGAAAAAAAATAGATTTATAGGTTCTGACTTGAAGTTTACTGGAAAAATAAGGAGAAACCTCTACTTTTAATTTTGGGGGTCAATTACAGAATTAAATAGAAAGTATAAAATTAAAATTGTTTCTAACCCTTCATGTTATATATCACATGAAAGGGCTCATTACGACGAAAACAAATATATTTTTTTCATATTTTTAAAATAAATAAATTAAAAGATATTAACAAAAATATACCCATCCCCCCCTTATCTCCGAAACCATAAGCTGGAAAATTTTGAAAAAAAATGGATGTATAGCCCCTCACCTGAACTTTACTGGAAAATTAAGGAGAAACCCCTAATATTTATTTTGGGGGGCAAATTATAGAATTAAATGGAAAATTAAAATTAAAATTGTTTCTAACCCATCATGTTATATATCAAATGAAAGGACTCATTATGACGAAAACAAATATATTTTTTTCATATTTTTAACATAAATTAATTAAAAGATATTAACAAAAATATAAAAAAATTTACCCATCCCCCCCTATCTCCGAAACCATAAGCTGGAAAATTTTGAAAAAACAATGGAGGTATAGCCCCTTACCTGAACTTTACTGGAAAAATAATAAAAAAACCCTAATATAGTTTTTGGGGGGCAAATTATAGAATTAAATGGAAAATATAAAATTAAAATTGTTTCTAACCCAGCATGTTATATATCAATTAAAAGGGCTCATGATGAAGAAAACAAATATATTTTTTCCATATTTATAAAATAAATTAATTAAAAGATACTAACAAAAATATAAAAAATTTTACCCATTCCCCCCCTTATCTCCGAAACCATAAGCTGAAAAATTTTGAAAAACCTGAACTTTACTGGAAAATAAGAAAAAAACTCTAATATTCATTTTGGGGGGCAAATTATAGAATTAAATGGAAAATAAAAAATTATAATTGTTTCTAGCGGGTCATATAATATATCATTATGACGAATAGGTACAAATATATTTTTTTAAATTTTTTAAAATCAATATTTTAAAATATATTAAGAAAATATATTTTAAAAAAATTACCCATTCTCCCCGTTATTTCCCAAACTCTAAGACATCATTTTTTTTTGTTTATAGGAAAAATATGAAAAAAAATACCTAATTCTATTATTTGGCCTCCAAATAATAGAATTGAACGGAAAATAAATTACTAGAAAACCCCCATAGTAATTTTAGGGACAAATTATACAATTAAATGGAAAATAAAGATTCAATTTTCAAACGCATCATGTAATATATCAGATAAAAGGCTCATTATGTGAATTACAAATAGATCATATTTTTAAATCATTTGTTTAAAATATATTAAAAATATTAAACGTCGACTTAATTCCCACTTTAGAAACTACACTATTTAAAATTTGAAAAATATATTTTATTTACATTTTTAAATAATTTGAATAACAGATTTAATAATTTATAATTTAAACTTTGACCTATTTTGCCGTTTTTCTTCAAATCTACAGATCCTCAAAACTCAGACAGTAGATTATAAAAGGCATTTCTGAAAGTTTATTAGTAAAATAAAACTCTAATGTTACTTTTTGGGGGCCAAATTAGAAAATTAAATACATATGTATTGTAATAAAAATCAAGCGAATCCTAAAGCAGATAAAATAAAAAGTCTATGTGTAGAAAATCAAAGTGTATATTTTTTATAAATTTAAAACGTTTCCTTTAAAAGATATAAGGGTAAGTATAAGAAAATGCACGCATTCACTGTTTCTCTGAAACAGGAATATTAGAATCTTGAAGGTGGTACGGAACCCTAACTATGCGAGTCCAATTCGCAATTGACCAAATTATTTATTTCTTCAATACTGGTTTCAATTTTTGTTGTTAACTGCATATTCTGTTCATTTAATTTCTCTATTTTTTTTCCAATTCCCTTTTAACTTCCTTTACTTCCTTATTATTTTTCTTCATGTCGTTTCTTATGTTTTCATTATTTTTATTCACCTTTTCTTCCATATTCGTATTATTTTTATCCAATATGTCTTCCAAATTTTTATTTAATTGGTTATTATTTTCCTTCATGTCCCTTGCTAGTTGCTCATACTCATCATAATATCTCTTAAATCAATTTCTGGTTCTTCTGGATTTTCTATTTATCTTTTTGCTTGTTCCACTTGTTTTTCTGTTTCTTCTTCTTGTTCTGCTTGACAAATTATTTCGGTCATTTGTTCCTCACTTTCCTCTGCGTCTACTTTTAGAACTTGTTCTTTTACAACTTGTTCTTCTTGGTCATTTTGTTCCTCTATCCCTTCTTCAATTTCTCTGTTTTCTTCCATTACTTCGTCAGATTTTTTTTACTGATCTTGTTTTTCTTTTACTTGATATGTTTATTTATTATTATTGTTTAACACAATATTCAATCTAAAATATATATATTTTACAGGTTTAATCAACACTCAATTATCACAATAAAATCTTTCCTTTGCCGGTGCAAAAATTGTTATGGTATTTTATCCTGTTACTAAGTCTAACTTTGGTTCGCAAATTTATTATTGTTTGGCCTGTTACTGAACCACACGTTGGTTCCTCAGATTATAGTGGATTTTAATTTTAATATTTAGCTTTATAGATTATGTTTCTCTTTGATATTTAATAAATCACATGTATCCTTTCTGATTGCTTATGTTTGGATCAATTTTGATACAATGAATATGCATATTTTATTAAATGTGTTTAAATACACTGCCAACATCATTTCTTAAAATATTTTGTTGTATAAAATTCCATTACAATATATATATATATATATATATATATATATATATATATATATATAGTTTGGTTTGATATTTTCTTCGACCTTACTTATATATAAAATTGTTGAATGTACTTTTTTGATAAAATCATAGTTATTTTATATGTTTTATTGATGACGTTTCGGCCATGTTTTTGGCTTTTTTCAAATCTATTCTACAGCATGAGTATTTCTGAAGTTACATTGTCTAACACTTGACACCAAACTAAACGAACGATAATTATCGTTCTTTGAACATACCCACATCGTTTGTTGTTGAAAAAATGTCATGTGTCGATTGAAATTTAGGTTTCAGTCCCTCCACAAGTTTTAATAAAAAATAACTTTTTTAAAAATATTATTAATTAGAAAGTTTGTCATTTGAGTGCAACTTGTGTAGACACACTGCATATGCAGACGAACCCAGAACCTCCGTTATAAAATCGATCCATAAACATCTACTCTGAGTTAATTCCAATTTATTTTCAGTTAACTGCAATCCAAATTTCAAACAACTATAAGCCCTTTTATTTAATACTCTCGCATTCGCCAAATAATCCAAATATTACTGTATATAACAATGTCGTTGAAAAAAACATGTTCCATGCTCGGCATCCTTCTTAGCAGAATACAGTTTAAACTATCCAAATTAGTTGAGCCGTTTTCAAGTAATTGCTAAACACACGTGTAAAAATATCAGACGGATTGAGAACATTCTCTCTTTTTGAGAGAATATAGGAAAGGATTACATATTAGGAAAACTTCGTGTCAGTGATAATAATAATAGATGGAATGAAATAAGTTATAATATAATATCACTGAACGTGATGATGTGAAATTAAATTGATTGATTAAAATTAAGACTGAGATATTTGTCATTAAAATTGCAAACATGTTTAAATCAAAATATTTTTACTCCTCTAACTCTAACCAGCGCTTACGGACAAATTCAAAAACATTTATTCCGCTTTAGGGACGATGCCTTTTGTGAAAAGCAAGAGATAAATTTCCATAGACTACAGGATGAGCTACAGAATATAAGTTCATTTCCAAAACTCCTTATTTGAATATTTTACTTAATCAATAATATAGCGACACAAGGCAGAGCCGGTGAGAAATGCCTCCAATGTCAGTTTAGAATTAGTTTTTGAATTCATCTAGCTCGAGAGCCGAGCTAATATCCAATTCCGACAGAGACTTGCTTAAACTTCGCAAAACGGCATTGTCAAGGCGTTTAAGATGTAGTTTGCAGAAATTAGCTCTTTAAAATCCTTATTCGATATGCATAAGTAACTTGCTTTAAAACTTCGTGGAATTTTAAGAAAAAGTTCTCGAATAATTGACCTTTTAACAGAGATTTGAATGTTTCTCGAATGGTTAGTTCACTTACTTTAAGAGGCGTTTCTGGTAATTTCGCATTAAAACGTGACTAAGAGCTCTTGTTTCATTTTTTACCATAACCTATCTTTGAATAAACTCCAGATACATAAATTAGTAAACAAACGAACACGTGAATGGAGATATTTCGAAAACTTTTTTGTGTATTTAATTGTTGATTAACTGAATGTGGTGCAAGTGGTTAATATTGTAGCACTTTTTTATTTTTAAAACAGGTTATCGAATCTGTTTTTCTGGAGTTGTTTTATCTGGATGGCAGGATGTGAGATGTTGAAATGATTATATTTACGAAATCTAATCGATAAGAACTGTAACTTTGGAAACTGATTTTCCTTCCCATGAATTTTTGTTTCTCAAAAGTAAGTTAAAATATTTAGGGCGATCCTTAAGTTCATTTTAGCAAAAATCTTCATAAAAACGTATGTTCTAAAGGTCTGATATTTTGAAATACAGGGTGGTAAAGTTTTGAGATTTTTTTTATAAATGTCTATTGTCGATATACTTATGGAATTCGGTACTAAAAATATATACCCGGAGTTATTGAAAACACATCTTTTTATGTTCAAATTGGCACAAACTTCAAAATAAGTAATTAATGGTTATAGGAAAATATTATTCTTGCCTTTTACCTTTACTTTGGGTTTTTTTTGGTTTTGTTTTTATTTAACTATTTATTTTACCATTTTAACTGATATAATGGGATATTTTGATGTACTTTTTAATTTTAATTAACTTTATTTATAAAAATTTTCGATAGTCCCAAAAATAGAGGTACTATAAGGCAAAATTATATTCGTATATAAAAAATGGGCAGGTGACACTCCATATTAGGTTTTACAATAATAAGAAAGTTTCTCATGTATTTCCAACTTAAATAGATATAACGTGTGTACAGTAGAATTCAGAATCATCTTTTTAAAAATCGGTTAATTAATATTTATTTTAAATTAATTTCATTCTAAAATTCAAATGACCACAATTCATTCAATTAATTCTATGTCTTCCGCCAAATCTTATCCTAATTTTTTTTATCTTTTCCTAAAAAACGGCATGTTAGCATTGAAAAAGTATGCGATCTTCACAAAATAGAATAAATAATTAAAATGCTAACACTATATAAATAATATTTTTGATTTGAGCATAAAAATTCCAGTAGTATTATTGTGTTTTGAAGAAAGGATAATAGAACGTAATTAGAATTTTTAATCAGATATTTTACATTACGATATCAACTCCTAAGAAGAAAAGGCAAGAAACTAAGTCAAAAGTTATTATGAATGTGGGGTACTATTACATTACAAATAATTATAATACCTAAGTAGATATTAATAAACTTAACTTAAACTACAATATATCTTAAAATTCAGTATATTTTCATTAACGTGAGTAAAATACACTTACCTAATAATCCATGACGGTTTTTGTTTTATAAAATACAATAAATACGAACCCCCTACTGTTAATGTTAGGTAAGTACACCTATTTATTGAGACGTTTTTTCAGTGAATTGAAACTAAAAACTTGAAAATACATTGAAAACTTTTCTGATTGAATGAAATGTCAAAATTTAAATCGATTTCCCCAGATGGCCATGAATATTAGGGTTGCCAGATCTACCTAATTATCGCGAATCACGATCTGTGCATAATTTCACGATTTCTGTAATCTTAGGCAAATTATATGAAAGTTATTCGGTAAAAATAACATATTATTAGACATAAATTGATTAGGTGCTACATATTTCTGATTTTAGTTGACAAACCATATTTAAAACACAATAAAATTTGCAAACATGCGAGAGCCCAAATAAACCTCGATTATTATGTAATATAATTTTTCTTGGGTTTTATTCCAATAGCATGACTATGTAGGATAACTTTACCAAATGGTCAAAAACTTGCTAGTTTTACTAATTTAGTTTGTCTCTCTCATTGGAGTCAATCCATCTTTACGATTTTTTGTCCAAGAAATCTGGCGACACTGTTATACACCAGTCAATAGAGATTTTTAAGTGACATAAAAAATAACAGCAAACCGCATACGCCATCACGTATATAATAGTTTATAAGTGATAACTGACATAATTTTAACAGCAAACTCTTATTTAAGCCTGAAAAAAACCCAAAAATGTGCAGAATTTTCCTTTTCTGCTAAAGTTTATAAAGTAAGGATCTGTACATAATGCCGCCAATGGAAACATTGTGGAGAATCAAAAAATCTTCAAAATTTTTTATAAAGAAAATCTGAAAAAACGATATAAACTGAGTATTTATAAAAAAACCATAATTTGGTTGTAATAACAGTTGGAAGGTTAATATGCCTCCTAAAGCTGGTAGATACTGTACGTAGTAAGTAGATCTTGCAGAACTGCAATTTAAATAAATTGTAGAAATATTTTGCAGGACGTATGGTATTAACCATGAAAGTTCCATAGCGATATAAAAAATATATTTTGAAAAGTCTCGAAATGCACTTCACTTAGTATATCTTGGACTTTTGTTATAGAGCCATAAAATGTATTAATACTACTATTAAACGAATATGTATACTACATAATAACTACCCTCTATCTCTAATCATCTGACTTCTTTATTCTTCCAACACCAATTGAACTCTACATCACGTTATAGATCTCAGTGAATTCTGAAGTATTAGAAAACTTGCCACTTATTTGATAAAAAAACAGTTAGTGACTTACTTACACGTACTGAACATAAAATTCGAATTATTGGTCAGTCGAAATGGAGTAAGTAGATCGACTTAGTTGTAGTAAATAATGGACATATACAAAATTAAAGTGGTATAAGTTTCCTACGAGATTATTTTCTTGTTTCTCTATGCTCTTAAGATTACGAGATATTTGCCGTGAAAAAACATTCATCGTAGTTCAATTAATGGAGTTTTTACGGTAACATAAATCCATTCAAAAACTTTATTTGACTATTCCAATTTTCTTGCTAACTTCTTTCATTTGGACGTTTCAAAAATATATTTTGAAATGTTTTAAAACTTTTCAAACTACATTTCTCTATTTATTGTGTACTCTGTATAGCAAAATCGCATTTTCTCAATGCGAGTACAATTTTCAAGACAAGCGGGGGAACTTTTGAAGTATAACTTTTGACGAAAAATTGAAAATAAAAAGAATTACAGTCCGTCGGTGGACACACTAATAAACTTATTATTATAGTCTTTTTAAAAAAATCTATTTAATGATTTTCCGGTTTTTAAAAAGGTCCAAGAAAATATTGTATTAATGAATGTTATCCTAAACCTAACGTATAAATATAAATACTGTTATAACATTTAGTTTATGTTGCCAGAAATTAAGTTTAGTGGCAACGTGTAGCACATCTGTTTCGATATTAGTCATCGGTGTTTGTAAATAAATATGTTGTGACTTTATTTTGGTAGAAATAAAAACTTTTTAGTGTGTGTAAAATTTTCAAAATTCAATATACGGGGTCTGTAATAATATAAATATCAGAAAATTCCGACCAATAATAACCAAAAAAAATCCTATGGTATTTGGTTTCTTACACTGGCAAATAACTGATAATGCAAGGTAATATTTACACATTTTTTGTCATCTCTCGGCACATTATGTTTGATGAATGATCCTGGGAATTATGTCCTTGTCCTTATTTAACCTAGTTTTTATATGAATTATTCCACTAGTGATGTCACATACATGTTTTTTGTATATTTTATCCAGCTTGTTCTTATCTAGTATAGTCTGTATTTTAATTATTCTATTGGCGATGTCTCATACACATTTTTGTGAAATCTGTGTGCATGAAAACTGTCGTTTATCATGTTAGGAACAATGAGTTTTTTCAATCCATTGAACCCAAGACAATATATTGTTTCTAGTCGACAATCTTCATCAGTTGCGCTCCCCTCTACTGACTGAAATCTCAAATTATTATTTATGTATTTAGTACTTATAACTGAATTTAATATTTTAGCTTGAAATGAATTTCGGCATCTAGGAGTTTCAGGAAAAACTCACAGATACTCCAAATCGGGAGTCGTAATGTGTGTAACGCTGATTCCCTGTGAAATCACATGAAAAAAATCGTAGGATTAACTAAAACCGATCAAAGAAATTTTGATACTATTTTTTAGAGATTTTTTAATTCATTGACTGCAAAAATTCACCGCAAATCAACGATCTCGACAGTTGTCAACGCTGAATTCGTGGATAACTTTACAAACCGTTGTAATTATTGGCAATTAGTCTCTACGAACAAACCTTACACCAACTTTTTGCGATATCCGTCCTTAACAAAATCACAGCCCAAGCAAATGAAACAGTAATAAAATGATAAAAATGCATGTAATCTCTTTAGAGCATATTTTTCCGAATTGTTTTTACCCCGAAATCGAGCCTCTCCCTAATCATTTCGCCGTTTCGTTCTTTTTCCCGAGAATATAAAAAACCCTCTCTTTTATACTATTTCAAAGCTCATCAACATCAAAAGCCCGTCCCGGACGTAGGAGGATCCTTTTAAGCAGCTTTTGAAACATCCCAACAATGAACGTTCTAATAAGATCCGATATTTTTAACAAACTGCGAAACATTATTAAAAAAGGACGACAGAAAGGGCATAGAAAAAGCGAGAACTATTGAGTTGGTTCGCGAGGCATTCAGAGTTTATTTATTTTTGCTCTGTTCTTTTATTTTACGTTTTTACTAAGCACCAGAATGTAATATTTTGCAAGAATTTTATACGATCAAAGTATAATGAACAAAATTCAAATAAAAAACTTTAGATCCTCTCTAACAACTGGAATTGTATGTAAAAAACGTTATTCTGTGTATACTGGATCGATTTAAATACTACTTGAGATTGAACCATTGAATTCAATAGTGTTCATTGGGTTTTAATTAATTAATTTTGTGTTTATTTCTTCCAAATTAAGTTACAGTTTTAAATTTTTAAGCTCTCCGTTACGAAACAACCTATAGAGTCGGTAAAAACCGATTCTCATACATGTTTTCCATAGAATTCAGAAGCTTAATTAGAATTTTTCTATGTGCCTTAAATATTGTATATTTTAAAACAATTACTAGCACATTTTTTTAAATTATTAGCAAATTGAAACTCTAAAATTGCATAACACCACATTTGTTAAAAAAGCTATATTCCAAAAAATCCAAATTTTTCAGTCTTAATCTGACTTCGTGATCAATGACATTAAATCGGAATAAAATATAAATTTTGCCAATTTTGCTTGATATAGCTTTAGAAATCTGTTGTTATTTAGATGTACAGGGTAACATAAAAATCCAAAAATCCTATACAGCGAGGCCGCAAAGTAACAA
This sequence comes from Octodonta nipae, assembly GCA_034190945.1. Lineage (NCBI taxonomy): Eukaryota > Metazoa > Arthropoda > Insecta > Coleoptera > Chrysomelidae > Octodonta > Octodonta nipae. The sequence goes on along the minus strand of CM067218.1, from coordinate 35,954,213 downwards.
GTAAATTCATTGTTTATGTAAATATAAATGTAAATGACAAATTTTGAAATAGGTAAATTTTTATGTACTAAAACTACATTTTTTTGAATGAAAGTATTCACCTGCCCACTCAAACTCCTATGAGTTATATTTATCCCTAAAAAAATTAAATTAAAAGGAGTAGTGTGTGATGCCGCCTTTATAAGGGTTTTCAATTCTCTATTCATCAATATAGTACTTTTTGTAGGTACATACTCTAGAAAAAAATAACGCTCGAGTGCAGTACAATTTACTAGTCCATTAGTTTTCTTGCCAAAAAAGCATCCCATATTTTTGTGACATTCAAGACGTATTTAAAACTTATCTTAGTTCTCTAGACATCGTTAATCATTTTTGTTATTAATCGTATAATTAGAAATTTTAAGATATTAATTTATTTTTTTAATGAGGCCCAAAGAGTTGAGATATTGGAGTGCCTGATAAAACAAGAACCCTTTTGAGAATATTTAATGAGAATTATCCTGACCGTCCCATTTGCCAGTCGATGGCGAGTAAGTAGAAAAATATTCCATCAATTTGGAACTCAAGAATCTTACCAAAGGTCGATCAAAATTGAATGACAAAAAAAATGGATATATTGTTAAATGTTAACGAAAACTCACGGAAATCTAAAAGAGAAGTAACTGGTGATAATGATGTTTGCTCTTTCTAACCTAACATTGAAGGGTCAGCAAGCAACATTATCGATATTAGAGTAGGTACGTACAATTCTCACTGGATGAGGAAAGGTCACATTCGGTATTCTACTAAAGTGAACGTTTGGGCTGGCATAATAAGAACAGAATTATTGGACCATATATTTGTGAGGGTACATAAACTGGGCGAGTAATTTGAATTTTCTGCAAAATGTTTTAATACTTGACTTACGACAACTTTTTCCTGACATTGACGTGAATCGAAACATGTGTATTTTACAGGATGGAGCTACACCATATCATGCAGCAGCAGCTTCGGTAGACGTATCGAAATTGAATTACCAACTGGTTCTTACTAGTTGACTCCACTGGATTATTTCTTGTGGGGCTATTTATCAAAAAGAGGAAATGACCTAATATTGATGATTTAAAACACCGAATGAGGCAAGAAATTAACCAAAACAGCGCAAAGATGCTGCTAAATGTTATGGAAGCATTTCAACAACGTCTATTTATTGTCAAGAAGTGAACGATGCACACTTTGCGCATATCACTCAGATTATAATTATAGCAAATATTGTTAATTATTTCAAATTTTATTTATTTATTTTACAAATTAAAAAATGAAAATTGATTTTTGTTATTATCAAAGTCCTTCACTGCTGAATAGAGAATTGAAAACCTCAAAAGGGTATCACACGCAAACCTTTATCATTTATTTTTTTAAGAGAAGAAGTGGCAGATTGATTGATTTTATTCACAAATTATAGTTTCATGTATGAATATTGAACTGTTACAGGACTTTTTATTTACGTTCATAATTAGATAGAAAATGAGTTTCTCCATATAGGATGTCAGTAATCAAGCTGTTAGAGTTGTCTTCCGAATTTATATGTGGCGCCCGTAGGGATGACTTTGTTCAAAAATAGTTTATTCGCCAAAAAATACAATTAAAGAATTCCATCATAAGAGAAAACCTAGGATCAACTATCAATATTGGGTCGTTCAATAGAAGATAACTATTTTTAATTGCTCAAGTGTGATATTATTTCCCAATCAAATCATAAAAAATCTAAAGTTTTAAAAGTTGGTTAAAAATTCTATTTAAAATTGTCGTTTTCATGACTGACATATTCACACACTTTTGTAAGTAGTAGTGGTCACCCAGTGGGCGAAATTTAACCCTATGTCATCAAATTGTGAACATTATTGAGGTTCGTTGGTCAAAAGTATATGTCTATAAAAAAAAATTGTGGAGAGATCGGAGAAGTAAGCGTCATGACCCCCACCCACCAAATCGTTCATGTCATATTGACAAATCTATTAAAATAAAAAAATATATATGAGAACTTAATCAAATATAGGTATTCCAAATAATTTTGAAAAATGAGACCCCCTAGTTTTTGCTGGGATTGCTCTTTGTAACCTAAAAGTTTTCGTCATCTGCAGTTTCAATCGAGTTCATAAAATAAAAATATAGATGACTAAGAACCTTATAAAAACCACAATCTTTAATATATTTTCTGTTGTCCGGTGATTGTCAATTTGTTACATCAGAAAATTGTGAAAATGATATAATTAAATTCACAACAAAAACTTGCTGAATAATTAAATCTAAAGTGCTATTTGTCCGAAAAATTATATCTGATCTGCTACATTGACTATTTTACTACTGAGCAATAAACACCGCTTGATGCTGAACTATTAAAGATGGTGTTCACATGATGGTCACTTGATGCCTGTCACTGTCAACCAATCTAAAAGCAGGTAACACTCCTTTTATACATAATTACTCAATGGTTGACTGTTTTAGAATGAAAAATATGTTAAATAAAAATATATTTCATTATAGAATAGAATAGATGTATGTACCTAACAACCATGACGAATCAGTAAATACATTGAATTTCTTTATATTTTAAATACACATCATTAAAATGTCAATGACATGTTTATTTTAAGTAAAAGTTACCTAGTAATAAAACCAAAACAGTAACTAATTGATTCCCTACCTAAAAATAGTTGAAAGATTCAGCCTTTAAATATATTCAAATATGTAGTTATAATTTTGATCATAAAAAATAAATCCCCATAAAAATATCAATATTATATTAAATAATAAACTAATATTAAATGTAATATTTAAAACATTAGTTAACACCTACATTTTTCAAAAATATTTTGTGATTTGAGATTGAAACATTTCAATAGTCTTAAAGTAAGAAATAAAACATAATATAACCTTTATTCTGACGATTTCAGCTCGTAAGCAGAAAATGAAAGCAACCAACTCAAAAGTTAGTATGAAGGTGTTATACTTACTATTACATTCCAAATAACTACAAAACATAAGTACATATTAATAAACATCAACCACAATCTTAAGATATAAATTCATTACCTTAAATGAAACACACATAGAAAGCAATTACTATATCTGGTTAATAATTAATGCACCTGTTGTTAATTAATGATAAATAAATATACCCACATTTGTTAAAAAAAATTCGCAGTTAATGAAACTGAGCTTTACACAGTGAATTTACAACTTACCTTCATCATCGTGCTGTAATAATCTTACGACAAACAATATTATCAAATGTCAAAATTCAAATCAAGGCGCTACATCAAAGATAGCTATGAACTCAGGGCTGCCAGATCTAACTATATGCCCCATCCAGACTCCCCACGAGGCTACACGAGGGAAGGCGAGTGCGCGAGTTTGGAGCCTGCATTACAATCAGTGCATTAATTCACTTTTTTGTAACCTTGTTCAAATTATATGAAATTTATCGGGTAAAAATAAAAATAACTTTAAATTGAAAGTATAACATTAAAATTACTAAAATATTATCAGAAATAAATTCATCAATTGTAACATATTTCTTATTTTGGCTTGACTTTTATATCTTTGTGCGGGAATTTACACTCAGAAATTGTTAGAAAACGTTGAGTTGGCTTTAAGAGTGCCCCTGCAACACTTTTTTCCACAAGAAAACTGCAAATTTAACATTTCATAATTTTGTAAAAAATATCGATTTTTGAAGTCTAAAATGCGTATTTGCCGTCCAATACTACTGACAACTGACATACCATACGACACAGAGCTGTAAATAATGCAGAATTTAACACGGAACAGCGATTTCGTGTTTTATGTAGAATTTCCTCTATTTAACGGTTTCTTTCTTTGGCTTCTTCCTATTCCGTTATTGACTGCAATTGCATGTAGCAGGTAGATTTTAAGCCTTACTCATTCTTTTTTTGTTACCTACACAGCAGAACATTGATTGTAACATGTATTTTGGCGGTGGTCTTGTGTCACACCATTGAATTGAAAATTGTTGCCTACAGGAATGGCACAGCAAAAGGTAAACAATCACCCCTCCCCTCCCTCCCTCCCCCTCCCACCGCGCGTTGTGTAGGTAACAAAAAAAATTTTTGATTGATTTCAACAAGTAACACATAACTTTTAGGACGACACATTCAGGCAATTGGGTAATCGGCTGCATTAAAGACGGGAATGTCAAGACTTAAGTTTAGAGGTTTGCCCTGACAATGTCAGGTCTACCGAGGTGCTGCTACCTCTTATCCAGAAGTATGTCGCAGAGGGTTCAATCATCCACACAGACTATTGGAGGGCCTATGATTGTGTGGCTGACCATGGGTACATACACAAAAAGGTCAATCATAGTGCATTAATAGCATTGATCGAAGCCATAAAGTTCACGTATGGTGTTTAGTTTAGTGTTACTTGCTTCAACTCCCACCTTCTCATTTCTCCCATCAGCTGCTTCAACAAATCAAGGGATGTTCCTCATTGAAATTGCAGTTTTTATGCCCCCCCCCACAATTAAATTTTACATGCTAACCATGTCTAAATTTGCAACCAATACATCAGGAAATAGCCTACAGTGCACAAATATTGTAATAACACTAAAACGAAACCGTAATAAAGACAGCAATATATATCACACTTGGATGTTAATTCATCCCATTTAATGAAATAGTATGTTAGTGGTACCTCCAGGTGTATATACTCTACGTGTCAATTGTGAGGTTAACTTAAAAATTTGTGTTCCATGTCAGTTGCAGGGCTCTCAAAACATCAAAATAGTTGGGATTTCTGCATAATTTCCTCCAAGATTGTGTAAATATAGGTTATACATGACAAATTTCGAGTGAAATTTTTTGTAAAAAACAGGGTTTTCTTGTGAAAAAAAGTGCCGCGGAAGCCTTTTTAGACTTTTTTTTAACGTTTTTTGAAAATTTCGTAAAAATAGGCGCCCACAAAGATATAAAAAAGCTACCCTTATTTTAGTTGACAAACCATACTTACAAAGGAATGCAAGTTGTAAACTTTCGAGAGCCAATGAATGGCTATTATTTTGTATTATAAATTTTCCTGGGTTCTATTTAAATAGCATGACGATGTAGAATAAGTTTAGGAACGGGTCAAAATTTGATACCCTTTAGTATAATTTAATTCGTCTTTCACATTCTAGTCAATCCATCTTACGACTTTCTCTCCAAGCAATCTGACGATACTGTTACTGTTGTTTGTTTGGGATTCACAGTATGGACGTATATAATGTTTTGTTTTATTTCATTTTTTGAATGACCAATATTATAACTGAATTTTAGCTTTCTGCAGTAAAGTGACGAGCTTTTACCTCGTAAACAAAACAAAAATAAAAAAAATCGGTTCAGAAACAGAGGAGAAAATGGTAGCCAATCGTTTTGTATTTGACTATTTATATATAGATTCTTAATACATTTAGAATAACTACTGAAATAACATTGCAGAAAACGAAAAGTCAAAAACATTGCTTTTCGAAGTGCCTAAATAAATCGAGGGTAAATCTTTTATGTGTGATTTTTCAAAAAACCCCAATCGAAAAAATCTAATACAGATAGATCAGGTGATCGTGTCAGTCATCTTATAGATTTAACAATCTACGGGACATCGTTATTGTCTAAAAACGAGTGAATAATGTGGGAGTTGTGATGTGTTGATAGTATTTGGCCTTTTATTGGTTTAAAGGTACGTTCCCAAGTAATTGAGGTAGATATTACATCTCCAGGAGATCATAAACAGTGCTCCGCAGTTAGAGCTCGTTCAAAGATACCCACATTACTCGGTCCCTTACAAAAATATATTTTTTGACACAATTCACTTTCTACCGCCTCTTCTTGTAAAAAAAAAACTTCGAACAGGAGTGATAAATGGTGAATTTGTAATTTTCTACAACTTTTCCGTTGTCGATATTTCGAGCTTTCATCACTCTTCCTAACATCAGGAAAAGTAAATTCATGCTTAAGCCAATAGCTGTTCAATTTTATGTCCAAAAATGCCGTCTATTTTGATCTGTTGACTACTATAGTTTAGATTTATTGAATCTTAACCAAAATACACTTCCATAATTTTACAGATTATCACACTGGAAGGATCATAAAAATACAGGTCAAAACAAAACTTTCCTTTATCTGAAGTCGGTAAACAATTAATAGATGTAATAGTAACTCATTTCTGTGCTATTCCTATCATTATGGGTGTAATTTTCATTACAGTATTCTTTGATAAGTGAAACAAAAAAATATTAAGTGCAAGTAAAACGACTCCGTCAGTCGATGAACACAATTTCTCACTCTTTGTAATTATCCAAAACACTTTAAATAGAACTCGGACTATATTTATAGAACTCGGACTATATTTGGTCGTTGCCTCCAATAATATTCCTTTTATGGGCGTTCGGTTGTGCAGAAGAACTACTTCTTAACGACTAAAAAAGCTTTGGTATTTATAGATTGTTCTTTATGCTGTGATTCACTGCTTTATTACTTTACTACCTTGTATTAATAGACATTTTATTTCACAAATCCGAAAGTAAACAATTCATAAAAAACCGGTTTTTAATCGACATACAATTTTTATTTGATTACGGAAAATGTGCATTTTGCATTTTTTGTAATAAAGAAAATTAATATTGTTGCATTGTACAAAAATAAAATCTTTATTTGATTATAGTTTAACTAATGAGCAGCCAAGTATATTTTGTAAGAGGTCGTTCGGTGTTATTAGAAGGGGTCACGCAGACCAAAATGATTCATATAATAAGTCATTACTACACATTATTATGTTAATATAATTAATGAGTTTTGACAAACTCATTTACAGTCAGTTGGCTTGTTATCATTGGTTAGGTAGGAAGTGTTGTAAACAATTACACAGGTCAACATGATTTTGTTCTAAGAAAGGGAAGGATCATTTCCGAAGAAATTTTTCATGTAAAATCCGAATCCAGGATCCAAATTGCTCTATCACGTCTAAATTTGAGATATCCTAACCTAGAAGCGCGAAAAATGCGATTTTCTTCTATATTTGAGGTTAGGTATCCTCGCGATATTCTTTCTTCTAAAAAAACACCTAATAAATAGAAATTTATGTATGGACATTTATTTCTATTTATTTTTTATCGTTTTGTCAATAACAGGAAAAAAAACAGTTTCTGTTGAGCCCTTTTAACGGCATATAACTTCCTAAGGGTGCGTTTTAGGTCACACTTTTTGGTTTATTTTAATGAGTTCTGTACACAGCATTAGTTTGGAACCCTATTTTAGAAACACCCTGTATATCCTGTTTACTAGAAATCTACAACCACAGAAAACACCGACAGTACTGAGAAATAGAGACCTTTTCAAATTCGAAAAAATGACAGAAGTTGACGCATGTCCACTAAAAATTTTCGAATATGAAAAGGCCTAATTCTTGGTATATTTTTAATGTATTATATTTTAGTAAAATTACAAATTAATTCGTTTCGTATTAATATTCAAACTTCTGCGCTTATTTATATAATTTAACGGTAAAATTAAAATGTAAATAATTAAGCACTGCTTATAATTTTATAAAATTCACTTCCCTTTCTTAATTTTATAGAACAAAATGCACTTATAAGAGTAATCCAATAAATACAATTCATATAATAAACTTAAATCTTCTGCTTACCAGTTTGTGCAGAAGAATAACTCAAATTTGCACTACTTTTCACAAAAAAACTATTGTTGCCTATTCAATGAAATTAACTTTTTTATATGTTGTCTTATTTACAGGGGTTCGCCGTTCAATGATAGTAGATGACGAGTTTTGGATGTTACATATCGTCAATAGAGAATATAAACGAACTACAGGAAAGGCAGCGTACCAAAACGAACATTTCATAGAACTGCCAATGAGAACACTTCATATCTACAAACTGTCTCTTATTTTGACCACATCCCTATTATTAAATACATATATCCACGTGGTAATTTACATGGGACCAACAAATTGTGCTATAAGAGTAAGAGTCAAAGAAGGTATTCTTGCAACCTTATCATACACTGACTGCGCATAGGTTATAATGTCCAAACATCTACTAAACAAGGAATCATGAATATGAATCTCAGTAAGAACTACGCCCGGCATTTATGAAAAAGGTTTGGCAGAAAGCGCTAACATTCTAGATGGTGCAGCTAGCTTATACCACTAAGATCATTCAATTGGTGGGTATATCCAGCAGAAGTACGTCCAAGCAATTCACATTCCTAGTCAAATGAACGCGATAATAACAGTGTGCAAGATAGTCAGAATGCTACCCTCTCAGATTTCAACAAGACAGTAAGAGTCGAAAAAGATATAGTGAAGTGGTGTATTTCTGGGAATGTACTGTCACTACACAAAATCCTAGGGTTAATGGGAGATGGACAGATTTCTTTGACGAATGCAGAGCCAGGAGATTCTCAAAATGTTCTAGAAATTAATGCTAGAAATTTGAAGATGAAGCACGTGGGAATTTCTGTTATTTATTTTGGTATAACTAATTTGTCTTTAACGCTAATAAATCACTACATCACAATAATGAGTTGTAAAGAAATATTCGAAGTATAACTTAAACTTACAACACAAGGTGAATATGATGAGTAGAGAATTACCTTGGAGTAAAGAAAGGCTTCAGAAGAATATGAAACCAACCGTAGATGCATTCAAAGCTAAATGTAAATACTCTGTGTCAGTGCTTGATGTCTGTTTAATGCGTACTGGCTAATCAATTTTGCAAAAAAAACAATGCCTGTGGCTACGCTTAAAGGTTCACATCTTTGTTAGTGGTAAGTCGTCATTCTGATATGGCTTATGTGTCCACTGAGAGAAACCTGGCGGAAAGTTTAAGTTGGTTAAAATGCTATTTCTTAATGAGACATTAATCCAATCAGACATGGATATTATTACGATTATTTAAGCTTAAGTTTGTTAACTGGTATTTTTATTCTGAAGAGAGCATGTAACATTATACCAAGTAGTAATATAAGACTATAAAACTACGTTTCACGTAAGGACCCGATGTCTAGAAATTGGTTGGGCAAGGTCTCATCTTTGGGAAAAATCATGTTATTGAGAAGTTGAAATATTAAAAAAAAATCTGTGTCAAATTGTGACAGGTGATCAAATTTTTAAGCATTCAATACAGGCTTTGATGATCTACTTATGTGTAGGAACATGTAAGTATTTTATGGCTATTACTGCATATTCTCCTAGGAGCATATTTTTAGTCATCTGATTTATATATTTTTTTTTTGTTAATTTGAGGCACCCATTGAAGCTGAGTCTTCAGAGTCTTTGTCATTTCCGTGTGTTCTGGAAGCTTTAAGGTAATTCCCAGTAACGGCAGCGGTCGGCCTGTTGAGAGAGAAAACATTTCGGATTCCTAGAAGTATCGGAATACTGTCCCTTCTACCAATTGGTTGATGGCCGATTGCACCAGCTGTAGGATGAATTCTCGTAACAATATATAAAATTAAATAAAATTCTAATTATACAGATTGGTTTAAAACATGTTAGGAACTAAATGTTTTATTGGGGACTATAAACATGTTGAGAGTGGAGGAAAAATATGGAGGAGTAGAATTATAATTATACAAAGAAAATAAAATATTGTTAGCAAAACAATTTGATAGCCCATAAATACTTGCTTATATAGGATGGGCTCAATATGGTGAATTGGAGTTACAGTTAAGAAAATGTGAGATAGAAATTATTATAGGGTAGTCTACAACGAATTGCATATACACGATGTTTAAAATATAGGACGGGGTAGGATTATAGTTACAGAGAGTGGTGAAGAATTAAAAAAATATTATAGGGTGGCCCATAAGCAGTCGCATATACAGAATGGTTGAAATATATTATTAAGTGTAATTATTATAAAGATGTGTCAATAAATGTCTGACAACTAAAATTGAACTGATTCATATCGTCTTGGAACTAATTAGTTTACATAAATTTTATTTTTATCAAATCTTAATTAACGAGTTGATCTCAGTCACATAAGTATTTTTAGTTAATCACGGAAGAATGATTATATAACAAAAATTGCTTAAAATAAATTAGAAACCATGCGTTAATCAGCAGAATAGACACTATAATTATATTGCTTTTAGTAATTTGTTTATGAAAACAAAAATTATATACGAGAACTAAACTCATTTAGTAATTCCCATTCATGCCTTCCTCCTCCCCACAATTCCGCTACTGCTTCATCACATTCGCGGGACCTAGTTCCGTGCTGTTCTCGATCGATGCTCGTCTACACCAGCTGGTGTGTTACAGCGGCTGCCGATGTCTCTCCCCCCACCTTCTCGGCCGACGGTAAACGAGCTTCGGTTTCGGCCTGCTCGATCATTCAAAATCGCAACGGGATCACCAACAGGCACAGTCAAGCCGAATGCTTTTAAGGGAGAGCGGAGCCAAGCGGTTGGTGGGAGGAAAGAGATCGAGAGGTATGTGACGTAAGATCAGGTGTGGGATAAACGTGTTGAGAGATGTGGGATTGAAGATGGTGATATGGGAAAAGAAATCTGGAATTACGGTCGAATGTTTCTTATGTGAGATTTTCCTTTTTGTATGGGAGTTCAGTCGCTCGGGTTTTCTAAAAGGGTAGCCGAGGATGCGTTTCAAACACCAATAGAATTTGAAAGTTTTGCAATATGCTATAAAGCTATGGAAGAGCTTTAAGATATTAATGATTTTCCAACATTTTGATAGGGTTCTCTGATATTCATTATATACAACTGCTCATTGGAAAATCTGAAGTTGAAAAAAATAAGAAAAAATCGGTTGCTCATACATTGAAACTTATGTTGTAAGTGTGTCTGCTATAGTGTTAAAATTAACGATATGAAATAAACACTTCTTAACGTCTTAACTATTTCATGTACTGATACCTAGGTATAGAAAAAATTTTAAAACGAAAACGTATATCGGCATCTTGAAGCTTCAGGGAAAACTAGTCACACACCCTAATTCGGAAGTCGTGTTCTGTTTAACGCAGTTACCATGGATAGAAATCATAGGAAAAATATCGTACGTTAACTAAACCAAAACTATGAAACTGTGTTCTCGAAACCTTACAATCCATTTAACGACAGACAATATATTGTTTCTAGTCGAGAACATTCATCGATTTCACTTCTCTGATCTGATTGAAATCGGGAAATTACTAATGTATTTACTACATACAAGAGAATTTAACATTAAAACGAATTACCTTGATTTAGGGGCTCTGTAGATTAGTTTTTCACTAGCCCACTAGATGCCGTAGTTCATCGCGTGCTAAAATGTTAAATTCAGGTGTATATTCCATGCAATCATTATTATTCGAGATTTCAAACGGTTGAGGAAAGCGCAACTGTTGAAGTTCTTGACTGGAAACAATATTATTAGATAAAACAATGTTTATAATATCTTTAACAGAATTTTCATTTTATAGCCTCCCATCCCAAAATTTTTAGCAGTTACTTCTGCAAGGTAGACTGGTATGAGCTTCTGTTCATAAGTGTCGTATTATAAAAAAACTTCCATTATCTTAGAAATTCTGTAAAATATAGCACACAAATTATCCCACGACCTTCATAATACCTACAGGAAACTCCAAAAGTATGTATATATACGAGAAACGATTTTTTCTGAAGATATAAAAATCTTAATGTGCTCTTAGAACCTCAAATGTAAAGGACATCTTGAATCAATTATCAACTATTTGCAAGTAGGCAACAAACTCGAACATGAAAAAGGATCAGTCTGCATTGTAGGATTGTTTATGTTCTTTGATACCATTAATTTTAATTGCTGACGCGACTGTATTTATAATTTCTACATTTTAAAAATAGATTGAAATAATTTCCAATAGTGTTTATTTACACTTTTCAAAATTTTGTATAGCCTCTAATGAGTAACATTTTCTGGCAATTTTAGCTTTTTTGAAACGGGACGAGTTGCATTTGTCTGAGTAACTTCGATTGGTGATATTAAGTTCCAAAAATGCCTCAATTGTTTTCTTCCAGAACAAGAACTAGCATAATTATTTACTATTAAAAGCAAGCTTTCAGATTCAAATTCTTACAAAATTCAGTTGGGATGTTAATTCAGAGTTTGGAAATTTTAATAATGGGATAAAGAATGAATATGGGAGGAATTGCAGTATTACACAATACTCAGAGAGCATATAAAGCACTGCAGAAGAAGAAAATGCAAATTACGGCTAGAAGATATCACAACCATTTAAACATTTCACAAATAATCAATAAACGATTAGAAAAGGAGATTGAGAAAACACATAATGTAATGAATTCCGAGAAACCAAATCTTTTCGATCACTGCACAACAAACACTTGCACTAGCACTTACGTTTTTATATCATAGTGCCTAAGTTTTACAATTTATCAATCTTGAATAATTTATCAAGTTTAAAATTATTTAGATTGACCGGGTTTCCGATAACTGACAAAATAGGGATGTACCAAAATGTGTAAAATTATTTTTATTACAATTTGAATAGTCAACCTATTCTTTTGACTCCAAATATACAGTTAGGGGGCTTCAATTACAAAAAATCTCAAAATTACAAAAAAACATAAAAGGATGGTTTTTGCAAGTAATATTTCATAGCTGATTGACCTGGTGGCTACTATAATACCACTAAACATGTAGTATAATAAAAGATGGACCTGGCTGTTTACATTAAAAATGGGAAAATAGTTACCAGATGCTGACCGATGCCAAACTTCTTTCCATTGTAACCAATAAGGCAATAAGACGTAAATCTAGGCACTGTAAGCATTAACTGAACGGCTATACCAGCAGGCAATAGCGCAAGTCTGTTTATTTACATTTTGAATTGAGGTTAACTTCGTAATTCATATTCTTTAATGTGTTTTAGATGTTGAAATTTAGTTGAAATCAGTGATTATTTTGTATAAGTGTAAAAAAACAATAATAAGGTGTTATTTCAGTATTTTACATGCAGAAGGTAAGTGTCAGATCAGAAATGTAGTAATAAGAGTTGTATACAAACCTCATTTAAGCAGTAAATAAAATTATATTTTACGTGAATAAATAAATGTTTTGATAATTACTGTTATATTTGTGATTTAGGTACGCAGTAGTATTATTTCGAATGTGATCTTTAACTTAATGCTGATTGGGCGCTACTGTTGGAGCTGGAATATTTGTAAACCAATATATCTGTGTCTCTTTCTATTTTTGTCTCATGTTTCAAACCATTTATATTAGTAGTCATTGGCAAAAATCCATCGTTCATATTCTTTTCTGATTTTGGGTTTTTATTTTATTCGAAGCTCTATATCTTTGCTAGCGTAAATAAATGCTCGATAAACCTTAACACAATAGTTTAAGCTTTAGAAAGTCAGAAAAAAGTCCAAAATAGCAAAAAACAGTTTTTTACAGATTTCTTAGTCATTTTATTTTCTTTTAGAATTTAGTAGATATGAGGTAAAAATAAGAGTCCATCCTAAAGCCAACACAAAGTTCTGACCAAAGTAAATTGCCGAATTTTGTCTTTTTTTAACCCTTCGTGACGTACTATTCTCAATTTGGTAGTAAACGAATATCAACCACATTACCAAAAACTGCATTGTAAAAAATGAAATTTACTGATATCAGTTTCATTGATTTGTAAATCATAATCACATATTTTAGTGATTTTTTAAATGAGATAAAAGGATAATTTTAAGTAAACATCTCTAATCAATATGTGTTCCCAAAAAATTTAGTTTTAAAATATTTATGAGTAATGTAGTGTGAAACTGAATTTTGTATAAATGTGATAATTATTCGTAAGAACGTATTTCGCAAGTATAAGAGACAGTAACTGTATTGTCATTCAGGATTTCCAGATTTGGCTACATATTGCGAATAGGGCTTTTTTGTGTATTGCCTACTGAGTTAAAAGTTGGGCTAACGTAGCAGTTTAGGCACTCTATGTTATCGTAACTCAACAACTTAAATCTTTAAAATTAACTTACATCGCCTTGAAATGATTTTGGATCTACTGCCGTCGCTTAATCCCCTGTCGCCATACCTGGCGATTGGTTATCGGTTATGCGCAGCCGTAATGGCTCAAGAAGAGGCCTCCAAACGTTTTTAATGTGGACGGTGAGCTCGCTGATTATATTCTCATTAGAGATTATGTATGCCGTCTCGATAAATTTTCTTTTATACTACTGCTTTTCGTTGTGAATTACCCTTGTCTGGTCCCAGTTGAGGTTATGGTGTTCGGTCCACACGTGATTAGCTAATTCAGACTTTTTTAGCTCTCCCCTTTGAGTAGCTATGCTGTGCTCCTTAACCCTGGTGTCCGGTGGTCACTTAGTCTTCCCAATGTATAGACTTGCCACACTTACAGGGTATGCTGTATATACAGTTTCCTGGTACTGCAGGATTATCCGGACTTGTTTTTGAGATCATGCTCCTCAAGGAGTTATTGCTCTTGAAAATCATTATCCGTGTCCAATAAGTCTGCTATCGTGGTTTCCTCTTCCTGTCTAGGTGGTTTCTCCAGTTGTTCAAGTGCTTTGTTAATGATGGTTTCCGGATATTCATTTGCCAAGAGGGCCTATGGTGTGCTACAAATATTTTTGGCTTTATGGACTAGTGTTTTAATGATGCAACTTTTCGTTGTTGATTGGTAGTTAGAGTCGTATTGTAGGTACAACCCTGTATGTGTAGCCTTCCTATACACTGTTGTTTCGATTCCGGTCCTAGTCCTTTGGCATTTCACATCAAGGAATGGTAGGCACTGACTCTCTTCCCTCACCATGGTGAATTTGATGGATGGTGCTGATCGGTTAAGAAGCTCCAGAAATGAATGTAGTTCTCTCCCTCCATAGTTTAGTTTTACATATTATCAAGGCTCCTTTATTGGTGTCCAATTTCAAATAACCGTAGCAGTGACTTCAACTGACTACTTTTTGTTTTAATCCGCAGAGTGGCATTTAATTTTAAAGAATTCCTACACAACATATTTTAAATGTACGAAATTGTAAATTCAACAATACATATATAATTGTTTTCTGAATAATATTTGTGGCATATTTTTCAATCATTAAGTACTTCTTGGGAAATAACACCACATTTACGAAAATTACTGTATATTCCAAACGTTTCGGGGTCCAGGTCAGACCCCGTTGTCAATGGTTAAGAAACTACGATAAAAAAGCACAATTCTAAGATGTAAAATTAAATAACTTGACATTATGTATAATAATATAATAATAAACGTTTGGAATATACAGCAATTTTCGTAACTGTGGTGTTATTTTCCAAGAAGTACTTAAACATTACATATATAAATTGTTTATATCCTACTAATATTTTAAATGTGAAAATTTGGATGGTCCTTTGTTCAAATCTTAGACTAATTATTTATATCTAAATAAAGATTAAAATTTTCTGTTTTCTGTCTACTAAAATTATAAAGTTTGTATGTATAGATAGATGGATAGATGTTTTGTTATCCTTTCAGGGAAAAATGACTGAACGGATTTGGATGAAATTTGGCACAAACCTAGGTAATTTGAAACCTGGTTTAACATACATTATAGTTTTTAACCTGATAATTGTCGACAAGTAGTGAATACACAGAGTGTTAATAAACTGAGTTAACTATACTGCGTGTTTGTAAATAGAATAGCATATAGAGTGTAAGTATCCAGTGTTTGTTTACAAGGGGTAAATATATAGAGGGGTGTAAACAGAGGGTAAGTACACATATAGGGTAAGGTGTCAAAATGTCGCGAGAAAAAATGTGATATAAGAGTATCCTTTCATATTTGTAGATATGTCTGTTGACGGTAGTGTTTGGTCGGGAACACAGTATAAGGTGTGTTAGCAAACTAAGTGCAAGTGTAATAGGTATCAGTAATCGGAGTAGCATACAAGGTGAAAGCATACAGAGTGAAGTATACCGAGTGTAAGTATACAGTGAGTACGTATATAATAAGGTGAAGTATATGAAATACTGTCTATAGGGTGTACATATACGGAGTATAGATATGCATACAAGCTGAAATATAGGCAGTAATACACATGATGTAAATGTGACTATACACATGGTTTCAAATCAAGTTTAAACATTCGGTAGCTAATATATAGGGCATACATATTTATAAGGAGTGTATGTATGCTGTGCTACCAATATCAGGCGAGTTCCCATTTCAAGTATATTTTACATGATATTAGTATCTGAAGCCGCCGGTAACTGCTAGTTTATACTAAAAAACGTTATAGTTTTTCATTAATACCTGAACTAATTACATTAAAAGAAATAATACTTTTTCTAAAGTTAGCAATTTTTAAATTATCTGGTGAATTGTAGTGTGTTTCATTGACTGGTAGAAAATAAGCAGTAAAACAACTGAATTATTATAATTATGGAAGTAATTGAGCGCCTTTTCGAAGTATTTAGTTATTTTTGGACATAGACAATAATCATCTGGCTACCTTGCTCCCGTTTGTGTTCTATTTGGACCTTTTTGTAGTCGAAGAAGGAATATTACTTACTGTGTATTCAATTTTCCATTTTAAGATGTCAACAAAAATTGTTAAAATATTATCATTCACATATGTCGGTCAGATTAACATGTTGGTTTATTGTTATGGTTATTGATTATTCCTTATAGTAAAAAATATTCTGGTAGCAAGGATAAGTTACAAATGTCCTAACGAATTCTAGGTGATAAATTCTTCCTCTAAATATAGAAAGTAGTTCAAGATTGTTGAATTGTTGTACGTAATAAATTAACGCTTCAACTTATTTTCTTTTAACCACTTAAATTTTATGATCAAACATAATGTCTTTCTGTTCGAACAACCAAAAGAGATTAACTCAATTGAATTTTATGCAAATATAGTTCTTAAAACTGCATTACCCGATCTTTTATTATGATATACTCCTATTGGAAAATCGATAGACAACGTTTAACCGGAAAATAAAAATTTAAGGATAGAAATATAAATCAAATCAGCATGAGTAATAAAATTCCACTCTCCAGCTTTCAGTCATATATTTTACGAGTAACATTAGAATGAGATATTTTTCTTTATCACGTTTTCCAAAACTACGTTTTAAAGAAAGTGGGTTCTTGAGGATGTTCAGAAGCTAAACTTAAGTGTTAAGAAAACTTTACAAACTGTTGAAATCAAAAAGCGTAATACCTCCATATACTCTATTAGCTACCTATATATTGTTAGTCTGGAGCTGGTAGCCAATGTAACTTCCTTGGACTTCCATCATCTTCAAATAATTGATCTTACAACGTTTAAATAGCTTTGGATCTGCTCTTGTCATCAGGTGAATGTTGAAGATAGTTGTTGAAGTTTATCTCTTTGTACTCAAACTGTTTGAGGAGATTAATCCCCATTAATTAGAAAGTTTTAAAATTAAAAATTTCCCAAATTATAAATATTTGGAGAAGCAAAAAATCGTTATTTATTCAAATCTGTAAGCAACAAATTAGTGAAGTCGAGCATATATTATGACGATAAAAAGCAAAAATTCAGGTATAAAAAAATTTCATACAAATTTGTCATATTTTTATACTTAGAAGAGGTTGGTGTTGTTATTGTTCTCACAGGCGTACTTGGCGTGAATTTTGGGGTTCACGCCCTTCGAACTAAAGCAAACCATTATAGACTACACCTGCATTTACAGTTATTACTATTAAGTGGTCATAACGAAAGAAGGTAATTCTTATCATTACGCCTCCCCCCGAAAAACTGACCGAGGTACGAATCCCCCGAAACAGTGGCCTGGGTACACATCAGCTGCCCCTCCTGGACCGAAAAACCTGCCATAAATTTGCTCACTTGCTCCCATCTAGGCCCAACAATTTTCTTAGTTGCCACTCTCTATATGATGATTTTTTTCTGATTCTGATGCCCTAGAGAAGGGCACTCTAGCGCATTTTTGTTGCTGAATTTGCTCCTCGTTAAACCAAAAGCTGGGTCCGCCCATGCCATTGCATGTTCTACCAATTTCGTTCCTTTTTTAGGGTTCCGTATATACAATATACGGATACCCTTATAATATCACTCCGGATTTCTGCCTGTGTCACATCACAGCCATGTTCTCCTAAACTACTGGACGGAAGAAGTTGAAATTTGGTATCTCCCCCCCCTGATCTCCGAAACTACTGAGCCTAAAATGGTGAAAAAATAGAAAATCTAGAATGTTGCCCGAACTTTACAGGAAAAATAAGGAGAAACCATTAATATTAATTTTGGGGGGCAAATTATAGAATTAAATAAAAATTTAAAAACAAAATTTTTTTCAAACGCATCATGTAATATATCAAATGAAAGGTCTCATTCTGAGAAACACAAATATATTTTTTTCATATTTAAAAAGATATTAACGAAAATATACCAAAATTTACCCATTCCCCCCCTCTTATTTCCGAAACTATAAAACGTAAAGTTTTGGAAAAAAATAGATTTATAGGTTCTGACCTGAAGTTTACTTGAAAAATAAGGAGAAACCTCTACTTTTAATTTTGGGGGGCAAATTACAGAATTAAATGGAAAATATAAAATCATGTGGAAAATTTTGAAAAAAAATGGAGGTATAGCCCCACACCTGAACTTTACTGGAAATATAAGGATAAACCCCTAATATTCATTTTGGGGGGCAAATTATAGAATTAAATGGAAAATAAAAAATTATAATTGTTTCTAATGGGTGATGTAATATATCAAATCACAGGGCTCATTATGACGAAAACAAATATATTTTTTTAATTTTTTTAAAATGAATATTTTAAAATATATTAAAAAAATATTTTAAAAAAATACCCATTCTCCCCGTTATTCCCCAAACTCTAAGACCTCATTTGTTTGTTTATAGGAAAAATATGAAAAAAATCGAAACGGAAAATAAATTATTAGAAAACCCCCATAGTAATTTTAGGGACAAATTATACAATTAAATGGAAAATAAAGATTCAATTTTCAAACGCATCATGTAATATATCAGATAAAAGGCTCATTATGTGAATTACAAATATATCATATTTTTAAATCATTTGTATAAAATATATTAACAAAAATATTAAATATCGACTTAATTCCCACTTTAGAAACTACACTATTTAAATTTTGAAAAATATATTTTATTTATATTTTTAAATAATTTATAATTTAAACTTTGACCTATTTTCCCCTTTTTTTTTTTTCAATCTACAGACCCTCAAAACTCAGACAGTAGATTATAAAATGCTTCTCTGAAAGTTTATTAGTAAAATAAAACTGTAATGTTACTTTTTGGGGGCCAAATTAGAAAATTAATTGTTATTGTGATAAAAATCAAGCAAATCCTAAAGCAGATAAAATAAAAAGTGTATGTGTGAAAAATGAAAGTGTATATTTTTTATAAATTTAAAACGCTTCCTTTAAAAGATATTAGGGTAAATATAAGAAAATGCACTCATTCCCTGTTTGCCTGAAACTGGAATATTAGAATCTTGAAGGTGGTACGGAACCCTAAGTATGCGAGTCCAACTCGCACTTGACCAAATTATTTGTAAATAACCTGGACTAGAAATGGTTTCTGATATTACTAAAAAATCGATTTAGAATTCTCGTATTGTTTCATATGCATGAGTTTAGTTATATCAAAATTTCTATTTGCATTTTGGATTGGGTAAATTGACGTAATGGTCATTTCTGAATTTTGTATCGTCGCTAATGTTTTCGCAAAAGTTTTGTCGCATTTCTTTTACATTAAGTTTGGATTTAGGTTGGTTTTCAATACTTTGTTGTGTGAGGTCGATTATTGAGCCCCGGAATATACAAACACCTGAGAGTTCTTGCGACTTATATAAGTATCATCATCAAACGAGTTGTGTGTTTCAAATTTCATATCTGATTATTTATTAAAAATTCCTTTTTAGAGCGAAAAAAAGCAAAAAGAAGGAACATATACAATTCTTCAATAACCACAATGGCAAATATTAACTAAGAGTAATCTATTTTAACCAAGCGTACCTACTCTATTTACTCGTGGCAGAAGCTGCAGATAATGGAACTGATTCCGAGTAATGGGAGTTCCCACAGTTGCCCAATTTTGTTGTGTAACAAGGGGGCAAAAGTTCAATTTTTTCTCTGTCAAAGTGACTATGGAAGGATGGTATACAACGCAAAAGAAATTTGACAAAGATCTTTTAGAAAACATTTGATCAAATTTGTGTTATTTCATTAAATACATATACCACATAAAATATTTTATCAAATATATTCTATTTATTCAAAATGGCAGATGAAAATTATTATGCTAGTGCTGCTGTAGTAACTACTATTCTTAATCGATTTCAAAAAAGATTTTGACTTCGGAGCGTATTTTTTACAATTTGAGTCAATTTAAAAACGATAAAGGAAAAATGGAACTGAAACAGAACACAAGATTGGTATAACAATTAATTAAGAATGAATGATGTATCATTATAGAATTTGGTGCAAAAGGTATTTTTATTATATTTATTATGTTATTTGCCAGAAAAGTAAACATTTAGGAAAATGTAATAGTACAGGCAGCGTTTCTCAAACTGAGGTTCTGTTGGGATCACCCAAAGGTTCGTAGAACTGAGGGGTGATGTTTTTTTAACGATCTAACAAAATAAAAATAATTTCTTTCGATATTAAAAACTAGACTTCCATCTAACAATCGCTTCCAAAAATAGTACTATTGACAATGACCTCAGATTGAGATTTTGAAAGGAGTAGATTTTTTAATATACAGCTATTTGTTTTCAAGTAGGGTATTATTTCTACCAAAAAACATAAAATTTAATCAGATGAAGAGTTGTTAAAGCATATATGTCGTCAGTCGTATTATGTACAGCGTTTACGATGGGAATAAAATGCTAAAAATAACATTAGCAGGACGTATGTCTAATAAAACTATGAACAATGAATGTAAACAGAGAAATTCTGGTAATTTGTCAAAAGGGGAAAGGTAAGCTTTTTCTTCTTTCAGTAACAATACGTCAGCGGATGTTGGCTACTAAGACTTACTTTATTCACGGCAGTGCGAAAAACTGGATGTCATTCCATACCAAGTACGTAATAAAATATCTCAACCAAAAGATTCTTCTTGTTCTTGGACCTCTTCTACCAAATACTTTACTTTGCAGACAAATTGAAATAGTTCGTATTTTTTTCTATTTCTCATAACGTGGCCGAGATATTCGAGTTTTTGCCTTTTGATAGTATTGAGTATTTCTTTGTTCTTGCCAGTTCAATCCAACACATCCGCGTTAGTAACTGGTTGGGTACAGGGTCCAGGATATCTTTAAAATACGCCTCTACAGCCAAACGGTTCTAGTTTTTTCACAGTAACATCCGTGAGACTCCATGTCTCCGCTTCATATAAAAATACTGGAAATAGGTAGCAGCGTAACAATGTGATATTTGTTTTCAGATTGAGATCACGGTTTCGAACAAGTTTAGCCATAGATATGCCGGCTCCGGCTTTCTCGATTCTACACTTAATTTCCTGGGAATATTCCCACTGGTTATTTATATTGGTTCCCACGTACCTTCTATTTTTACTAACGAGCAAGTAATTAGTTTTATCATTGTTTATTTTTTGCTAATGTTACATCCAGTGCTTCGGTAAATTTCTCATCAGAGTGTATGTTCAAGAGCAAGGGAGACCATATACACCAAGGTCTTGCTCCTCTTTTTATGTTTACAGAATTTGAGTAGTCTCTTTCCATGCTGTTTGATTCCAATAGAGGTCTATAACCACCTGTATGTTTTTATCATCAAACACAATTTCTTCTAGACAGTTTTTAATATTGTACAGTATCGAATGCTTCCTTGCAATCGACAAAACATGCATATATTTCACCAGTTTACATCTCTGCATCTCTGAAGTAGAACCTGTATTCAGAATAACAACACCTCTCTCATCCCAAGGGCATTTTTTAAGTTTGCTACTTTGCTACATTTCGTTAGGTTAGACGAACCTAGGCAGACAATATAACTTAGATAGAGGTTAAAACAATATCGGATTGAGTAATATGAGAGACTGGACTGGTTAAATGCACGGTCATTGCAAAGAATGACGCAAGAAGAAGATTTGCTAAAGCTTTCTATATAACGAAAATAAACAGAGACAATATTTTGTGCTTGTTTAATGTTATATTATAATTAAAGGTGACTTGTAGGCCTTCATTTAATAGTTCAATTTTCTCTACCCAAGCTGTAAGTTTAAAACAATTAAAATTTTCCTTTCACTTCTAGTGTATCTTCCATGCCGACTCGAATAATTTGTACAATATTCAGCCTCCCTTCTGTCGGAAGATACGCCGATAAGCCTTTAATAGTAAATGAACTGAAAATATCACTTTGTCGCTTTGGGGTTCCAGAAATAATGAACTCCTTATCACTGCTACAGAATTATGAGTGTTTTATTAGCATTCAAATTAGTCGGGAATATCGAAAGTACTTTTGGGGTGAGAATTATCATTCGAATTGGTTTTATTGAATCAGAAAATGAATAGTGGAAAATGTGTATCTTGGTTTTGAATCAATTGAATCAGAAAATTGGCGAATAAGTTATTGATGAGATGTTTTCAGATCGTATCTTTTGTAAAATTGATGAGTTAAAATCTGAGTCGATCTTATTTGATTTTTAGTATTATATTTTATGAAACTACTGATTAAAGATTTTTTAAGCGAAGGAGGCCCACACATACATAAGGAAATAGATACGTATGGTAGTGAAATGCAAATATTAGACAAATATAAGATTTAATCCCAGCACAAAATTTTCGTTCTAATAAGCGTTCTAATTCTCTTTTGCACTATTTTAGAGACTGGAGTCAGAACACCAAAAAAAGGACAACGTTACCAGATTTTTAAATTCATTAATATCGATCTTTGGAGTATATACTTCTGGAGATAGCGTGCAATGCACATTAATAACGGACCTTTGAGCATATACTTCCTATGACTTTAAGAGCATGAACAAAATATTAGGGATTGTCAAAAAAAATGCTTTGAATTTGAAACCACGGTGTATTGAAAAAGTAGTTTGACTCCTATCCCACCCCAATGACGAAAAAGTCGTTCATTGAGCTAATAAACTGCAGGGGGCTCTGTTGGTCTAGCCCCACTTTTTCTCTTGTCATTAATGTTTTCATTGGATATTTCAGTTTGTTTTTGGTTGGGATAGTTTAATATATTCTGCAGAACATTTTTTAAAATGGTTTGGCAGGGTACCGTACTGTAATATTCAATAAAAATATAGTCCAAATAAATCCAGAAATACTGAATTGGTATTTTTGTTGTGAATTATTCGAAGGAGATGGATGTATTATTAGAGAATATCCTTCATTCAGTATTGCACAGAAAACTGGGAACACTTTCTGTTTCTGGTATGAAAATCTAAACATGTGATAAAATAACTACTTACAGAATTTCATATAAACTGTATTTGGTATTATAACATTAACATTCTCCATTCAATTATATACATTTCAAATATATAAATCCTGCGTTAATTTTAACATCTTGTAACAATATCTTCGCATTAATATTATAACTTTATCTATAAATCATTAAATTCATCTGAGTTGAAATGGACTGAATAACTAAATATTAGTAACGTTGAGTAATTTCCTATTCAGAATAATGCTTTAAAACTACTTTATTCTCTATTATCAAACTTCATTATATATTTTACTTATTATATCTATGAATTAGGCTTTACCTTATTCTAAAATTAAATAAAAACACAAAATAAATCATCAATTAAACTCGTTTATAAACGCTGTTGTCAATATGAGCATCTGACGTGAAACATCTTACAAAAATCAGGTTATGCATATATCACTTTACCGTTTATTGGAAAAAATAGTTTTTATCCACACATCTTATTTACATGAAGTTATTTTTCATTTCTTAACAATGTACTATTTACAACAACATTTTGTTAACAGCGGTTAGTAACTTAGAGCATACACCTTCTGGAGATGGCTGCAATGCACAAATATCGTACCAAGGATAGAAAGAAAGTGAAATAGTGATGGCAAGAGGCTAGTTCACTCGATTAGTAGTTGCAGTTCCTAACAGAACTAAATGGAAAATATAAAATTAAAATTGTTTCTAACGCATCATGTAATATATTAAATGAAAGGGCTCATTATGGCGAAAACAAATATATTTTATTCATATTTTTAAAATAAATTATTTAAAAGATATTAACAAAAATATAAAAAAATTACACATTTCCCCTACCTTATCTTCGAAACTATAAGCCGCAAAATTTTGAAACAAATTAGAGATATAGAGGCCTCATCTGAATTTTACCGGGAAAATAACTAGAACAACTATGAGGAATATAAATCTAATTTTTTCATTATTTTAAAATGAATATTTTAAACTATATTAACAAATTATTTTAAAAATTGCCCATTCCCCAAACCATATATAAACTATAAGGTCTAAATTTTTTGTTTCAGGAAAAACAAGAAAAAATCCCTAGTATAAATCTTGGGAGCCAAATTATAGAATTAAATGGAAAATTAAAAAAAAATGTTTAAAGGCACCATGCAATAAATCAAATGAAACAGATTATTATAAGAAATACAATTGTTTTTTTTCATATTTTTTAAATACATTGTTTAAAGGATATTAACAAAAATATAAAAAAAACTCATTCCCCGTTTTGGTTTGAATAAAATTAGGCTTACTTGACCTTTACAGAAAAAATTTAAAAATAACCCTAATATTAATTCTGGCGGAAAAATTATAGAATTGAACGACAATTTAAAAAAACCTTTTGAGCGCATCATGCAATATATCAAATGAAGGGGCTCATTATGAGGAATACAAATATATATTTTTCATATTTTTAAAATTAATTTTTTATAAGATATTAACAAAAATATATAAAAATTCTAAGATTTAAATGGAAAATAAAAATAAAATTCGGTTCGCATAATTCCGCATAATTATGCGAACCGACCTGAAGAGGGCAGATGTGACTCTGCCGAAACGTCGTCATTGTACCATCGATCCCGGCAGAGATCAGTTAACAACTACGCGGATGAATTCCCGGAAACCACCTAAAACATTTAGTGCCCGCGAAAACTTAAAAACATATATAAATAAATGAAATACAATTAAAATAATATCTTTATTTATTTTAATTTTCATAAAAATGATCCTAGTCGAAGAACCTATCAAAATGTACTAATATATTTTTTCGATAGGTTAAAATAAATGAATTCGATGTCGCGTGCTGTTCAATTTTCTAACACCATCGGGAACTAATGGCCTTTACCTCAACTGTACTCGTTTAATCGAGAAACCCTCAAATGCACAGTTTCAAACTACATTTATGGATGTTAAAACAGACTGAAAAGAATTTTAAAGCAAGAGTCATTGCGGCGAGCTTTTCAGTTTGTCAAAAAACTCATATTTATTTAATGGAAGCATTCCATACGAGTAGCACACAAAATGAAAAGCCCTCGATGAACAATGAACTTTGCAAAAATAGAATAAAAGCTACCCATATGAAAATTCGACTAGTTATTAAAAAAACGAAAATGGGTTTGGTTGTTTTAACTAAAAGCCTAACGTTCTTTAAAGACAATAGCTGAGATTTATTGGAAAGTGTGCCTTTGTTGCCATTTTAAATAAAATTTATAAACAACACTTATTACTAAAGTTAAAATTTCACACAATAATACCACACAATCGTAACAAACGTTAAAAGCGGTTTTTGTAAATTTAGTCAGTTTAAAAATAAATAATTTGGAGAAGTGCGAGTTGGACTAAGGATTCCCTACCACCTTTGAGATTTGATACAATCACAGTATATATTTTTCTAATATTTCAGTTTCATACAAGAAGGGAATGATTGGATTTTCTTTCTTTTTCTTCTTTTAAACAAAGCGTTTTCAATTTATAAAATTAAACAAGTTTATTTCTCACATGGAGCCTTTACATTTTATATGCCTCATATTTTGCTTGGTTTTTGTAAAAGTATTTATTTAATTTGGCTTCGAAAAATTAAGATTAGGATTTTCGCTTTATTTTACAAATAAATTCTCACTGAAGCCTATATAATCTTTTGTCATAATTTTAGTTTAAAGATATTATATATATATTCGTCATAATGAGTCCTTTGATTTGATATATTACATCATGCATTAGAAACAATTAATTAATAAGCTCAGGTGAGGCTCTATATCTCTTAATCTCTTATTTTTTTCAAAATTTTACCTCTTATAGTGGGGGAGAAAAGGGGAATGGGTAAATATTTTATAGTTATGCTAATTCTATATTCACACGTAGTTCACAAGTATTCAAGTAGCATATTATAGGATGGTTGAAATATGTAGCAGAGTATGATTACAGCTATACAGGAAGGTTTAAAAAATATTATAAAGGAATGTTATGATCCACAAGCTGTTTCATATACCAGATAGATGAAATTTAGGGTGGACTAGAATTCTAAGTATACGAAGTGGTGAAAAAATGTAAAATTAGGTGGCCCATAAGTAGTTACATATACAAGGTTGTTGAAATATAGCGTGGTAAATACAGTGTCGGTCAAAAAAGTTGCAAATGTTATATATGGAGTGGGGGCGAAGTTTATCGTTACACAATGTGAATCAAACAATGTTAGAAAAAGTTGCAAATTAAGGATTTTAAATGAAGAGAAATTCTATTTTCTACTGTCCTTCAAAAAATAGGTAAAAATTTGAAATAGTGTAGCTCATAATCAGTTTCACAGATAGAATACTTGAAATATAGGGAGGAGTAGAGTTAAGTAGTTTAAACTGTAAAAAATGTTATATAGGGTACTCCATAAGCAGTTGCAGTTTTGGTAAAATTTATTGGGAATTGATGGATTTATATATATATATATATATATATATATATATATATATACAGGGTGGTACAAAAAATGTCAAATTGGGTGGCCGATAATAAGTTGCACATACAAGGTGGATGAAATAGAGGGTGGAGTTGAATTATAGATAAATAGTGTGGATAAAAAATTGTTCTAATTTTTTATAAGATAGAATATGAGCTGTTGCATATATGCAATATCTGAAACATAGGGCAAAGCAAAATTATAGTTATACAGTGTGATTAAAACATGTTAGAAAAAGTTGCATAAACGGGGTAGTTGAGATATAAGGTGGAGACAAATTATATTTTCCTGGATGGTTAAAAAATATCTCAAAAATGGTTATTTAGTGTAGTTATACAGGATGGCTCAAAAACTGATAGACCAGTAAGTAATAATGGGTGACTAATTGGCAGCAGTATATTCAAAATAGTTTAAATGTAGATGGAAGTTATAGCTATAGAAGGCAGTTCTTAAAATTATTGAATAAAATTGTTATGTAGGGTGGCCATCAATAGTTGCGGTTTGGGTGACATGGATTGGAGATTGGTGAATTTAGTTATACAGAGTGGTACAAAAAATGTTATATTGGGTGGCAAATAAGTAGTTGTATATATATGGTGGTGGAGATCGGGGCTTAGTAGAATTATAGTTTTACAGACTGGATTAAAAATGTTAAAAAAATTGTTATATAAGGTAGACCAGGAACAGTTGCTACTATATGAAATACCTGAAATATGGGGCGAAGCAAAATTATATTTATATATTGTGTTTAACACAAAGTTAGAAAAAGTAGTAGTAGTAGAGTAGAACTATAGTTAGGTAATTAAAAAATGTTGTATTGGGTGACAAATAAACAGTATCATATACAGGATGGTTGCACTATAAGGTGAAGCAGAACTATTCAAGGGGATTCCAAAAAAAAAGTTATATAATGTGGCCCATAAGCACTTGCAGTTTGGGTGAAATGTATTAGGAATTGGTAGATTTATAGTTATGTTAGGTGGTTCATCAAAGTTAGAATAAATTGTTATATTGGATAGCCCGTATGTTTCATAAGCTATTTCTTTTTGCAAATAATTTTACATTCCGTGAAACCGCGGGTAACGGCTGGTATTAAGTTAAAGAAAAACACAGTATGCAAATATATTATAAAAAATTGGTTGATTTAGCTGAGAATATTAACTGGGACAGTACACTGTAAGAAAGGGGCCCAAATAACGCCATAGAGTCACTCACAAAAGAAATAGTATTTGGAGAAATCAAAAAAATTAAAAAAGTCAAAAAATATATACCTAAAAGTAGCTGGATTAACAGATCGATCATAAGATGTTGCAACAAAATATTAATTAGATTTACAAAAAAATTAATCAAAAAAATATGGAACCAGAACAAATTACTAATGACATTGAATTCTCTCAGATTAATACATGCGTTCCACAAGGAACTCTCTTAGGACCGTTTCTATTTATATTATATATTAACGAACTTTTTAAGCTATTGCCGGATGGTATTGTAATATCATTTGCTGATGATACTGCTGTTATAGCTAGTGGAGACACTTGGAAGGAAGCGGAAACCAACATGAGAAACTACTTAATTGAAGTAAGTAATTGGCTGGCTTTAAATAAATTATTACTGAATATTGACAAAACATTTTAAATATCTGGGTGTAGTTCTTGACTGCATCTTGGCGTGGGAATTATATATTAAATATATATTAAGTAATCTTATTTTTATTTTTCTATAATTTAAGTAAATCAATGAACACTGAAACTTTACTACGCTCTTTTCCATAGCGTTATTAGCTACGAAGTTATAGCACGGGCAGGAGCATATAATATCTGTAGTATATCATTATAAAACCCTGGATCTGCTATCGTCATCAGGTGAATGATTAACGGATGACGATAGCAGATCCAATGCTATTGAAACGTTTTGAGCTCAATCATTCCAAGACGATGGTAGTCCAAGAAAACTTCGAGGAACGAGTTACATTGTCTACCAGACTAACATTAACTGAAGTGTTACAAGAACTTCGACTTGCACATTGAAGAAAGTTGATGGTTTTTTGTAATAAATTGCAACTTTTGAAATAAAGAATTCTGATTTATTATTAAAATGGGGTCATTCATCTTTATATGATTGATAAGTTTAGTGTAGTACATGAAATCGATACACAATTAAAGAATTATAAAGAACACAGGTCAATTGGTTCAAATCTATCAATCCGTCTTCCATTAAAGTGTTTCTTCTTTCTTGAGAATACACCACCATGCGGAGGTGCTTCTTCTTGCTGGAAAACTAATCGAGGATTTAAATGTGGCGCATCTGAGATATCTTGAATTAAGTCAGTGAGAACTGAGCTCTGCAGAAAATGTAAATATCACTCAGCTGCCATAAAAAAAGTTAGGGTTTACTTTGCCTGCCCAAATATTGATGCGGATTCTGGATGAGTATCCTGAAAATTACACGTTTAAAAGGTTCAGGTGTTTTTCGAAAAAAAGAAAGTTATCCAATTTATAAATTTTGTTCTGAACTTTTTATTAACACTTATATCTGAGATATGGCGAATTTTGTTACTGATTTCTATCAAAAGTCAGGTGCCGACTACGATTGAACTTGTTACTTAGAGCTTCACTTGTTAAGTTTTTGTGTTTCCGAAACATCAAATTCAGATGAAAGGTCGAACATTTGATATAATCTTTGACTTGCCAAAGCGCCAAAAGCGATCACACTATCCTTTGATGTTCAATGACCGGAATCACAACACGAACATATTACAGAACAACACAACAAAACTGGTTACAGGACCGCGATCGATATCGAACTTCTGCCATGGGAGTTGTACGGAAGTTATACAGTGACCAATCGAGCTTTCTAAACATGAACGTCGGCACCTTTCACGTCTCTGACATTTTGTCAATTGGTCCTTTGAGGATTGCAGACCAATGCTAACATGAGGTGAGAGAGGCCGAGATTAAAGGCAACAGGCTGTTTCGTTGAGAGTAACATACGCCTAATGGCACTTCTTAAAAAAATATTCTGGGGTTAAGAATTTATTAATTTTTTACATCAAAACAGTAAAATATCTAGCCAATAGCTAAAATTTGATAATTCCTATTTTATGATTTTGATTACTGTTTTTTTGGGAATTATGAACACTCCATATTAAAAATAATTTGGTCAAGTGCGAGTTGGAGTCGCATACTTAGGGTTCCGTACCACCTTCAAGATTCTAATATTCCAGTTTCAGACAAGCAGGGAATGAGTGCATTTTCTTATATTTACCCTAATATCTTTTAAAGGAAGCGTTTTAAATTTATAAAAAAAACACACTTGGATTTTCCACACATAGACTTTTTATTTTATCTGCTTCAGGATTCGCTTGATTTTTATAAGAATACATATGTATTTAATTTTCTAATTTGGCCCCAAAAAATTAACATTAGAGTTTTATTTTACTAATAAACTTTCAGAGAAGTCTTTTATAATCTACTGTCTGAGTTTTGAGGCTCTGTAGATTGGAAGATAAAGGGCAAAATAGGTCATGTTTTAAATTATAAATTATTAAATCTGTTATTCAAATTATTAAAAAATACAAATAAAATATATTTTTCAAAATTTAAATAGTGTAGTTTCTAAAGTGGGAATTAAGTCGATGTGTAATATTTTTGTTAATATCTTTTAAACAAATGATTTAAAAATATGATATATTTGTAATTCACATAATGAGCCTTTTATCTGATATATTACATGATGCGTTTGAAAATTGAATATTTATGTTCCATTTAATTGTATAATTTGTCTCTAAAATTACTATGGGGCTTTTCTAATAATTGATTTTCCGTTTAAACTATTATTTGGGGGCCAAATAATAGAATTAGGATTTTTTTTCATATTTTTTCTATAAAAAAAATTAGGTCTTATAGTTTGGGGAATAACGGGGGAAATGGGTAATTTTTTTAAATATTTTTTCAATATATTTTAAAATATTCATTTTAAAAAAATTACAAAAATTATTTGTATTCGTCATAATGAGCCCTGTGATTTGATATATTACATGACCCGTTAGAAACAATTATAATTTTTTATTTTCCATTTAATTGTATAATTTGCGCCCCAAAATGAGTATTATGGGTTTCTCCTTATTTTTCCAGTAAAGTTCAGATGAGGGGTTATACTTCCATTTTTTTCAAAATTTGACAGCTTATTTATTGTTTCGGAGATAGGGGAGAGGATGGGTAATTTTTTTTATATTGTTGTTAATACCTTTTAATTAATTTATTTTAAAAATATGAAAAAAATATATTTGTTTTCGTCATAATGAGCCCTTTCATTTGATATATAACATGATGGGTTAGAAACAATTTTAATTTTATATTTTCCATTTAATTCTATAATTTGCCCCACAAAAATCAATATTAGGGGGTTTTCCTTATTTTTCCAATAAAGTTCAGGTGAGGGGCTATACCTCCATTTTTTCAAAAATTTCCAGCTTATGATTTTGGAGATAAGGGGGGATGGATAATTTTTTTTATATTTTTGTTAATATCTTTTAATTAATTTATTTTAAAAATATGAAAAAAATATATTTGTTTTCGTTGTAATGAGCCCCTTCATTAGATATGTAACATGATATGTTAAAAACAATTTTAATTTTATATTTTTCATTTAATTCTCTAATTTGCCCCCCAAAATTAAAAGTAGAGGTTTCTCCTCATTTTTCCAGTAAACTTCAGGTCAGAATCTATACCTTCAATTTTTTTCAAAACTTTACGTTTTATAGTTTAGGAGATAAGGGGGGGGAGGGAAATGGGGAAATTTTGGTATATTTTCGTTAATATCTTTTTAAATATATTTTTTTAAAATTTGAAAAAAATATATTTGTATTCCTCAGAATGAGAGCTTTCATTTGATATATTACATGATGCGTTTGATTATTTTTTTATTTTTAAATTTTTATTTAATTCTATAACTTGCCCCCAAAATTAATATTAATGGTCTCTCCTTATTTTTCCTGTAAAGTTCGGGCAACGTTCTATATTTCCTATTTTTTTCAAAATTTTAGGCTCAGTATTTTCGGAGATCAGGGGGGGAACGGTCGATTTTTTAGTTTTTCCCCCCAGAAGTACCCCTAAAATCTTTTTTTTTTCTTTTACGATATGTACTCCTGATCGGGTCACCAAACTATACATTGATACCAAATTTCAACCTCTTCCGCCTAGTAGTTTAGGAGAAAATTGCTGTTATGTGATAGAGGTATATTGTATATACGGAACCCTAAAATATTTAGGCATAATGGCTATAGACGGTCTCCCAGGTAAAACATAGAATTATTAATATAAATATGCCTAATACTGGAAAGGAAGAAATACATGTTTATAACTCAGTAGTCAGGTATTCAGATTGCATCAAACATATAGTACGCAATAAGTACAAATAGATACAACTTGAGAATTCCTCATGAAGCTTTTTACTTTCTTTCACTTCTTGTAACATATCAATTTCGAACTTTCTGACCAAAAGCAAACTTCCATCTAGGAAGTCGCCAGCACCTGATTCTGTTAAGTGTTGCAAGAAATCGTGTTTATATCTTGAAGAGCACATTTCATTAGTCCCCGGAGAATCGGAAGGAACAGTAAGAAAAAAACGTAGGTAGGGAAGGGCTGGAAAGCCAGCGACGTGGAGCGGGAAAGATAGCAGGATGAAAGTAAGGAGGAAGGAGGAAATGGGATAGGATGAATGAACTGAGATGAGAGGGTCGGTTTTTCCGATACTTTTTCAAGAATGAAAGGGTATAGAAAATCATCCAGTCATGGAGAAGTTTTAGTGTTTAACGCGGTATCGATCTGTTAAGGATTTTATGAAATTGAAAGAGTTTGGGGCAGCAATAGTCCGATTAATTATCATTAAGTAAAGGCTAAATAAAGTCATTTCGAAAATGAGATTTTTTGAAAGGTAAGGAACGTTAAAAGTATTATTATATCATATCACTATTTAATTCCCATATATTTAAAAAACACACATATATTAGTTGCTTAATAAAATTGTTCTACCAAGAATAGCCGTCTACAAACAGAACATTAATAAACTTAAAAACAGACAAATATAAAAAATGCTACCCGAAATAAATTGATACAGTTCTGAAAACGGAAAATGAAGAGATTGTTTTACGAATTGGCAAATAGTTACTAATTATTGGGAGAAATAATCTCTTTCACAACCAAAACTACGGTCGAATATTTCGTCCAATTCGTTCTGGTGTTGATATCGAATGACCAATTTAATGTAACGCTTACTTTAAATCATTAATAAAATGCTTTTTTGTAATTAAACTGATCGTGGTACAGCAAATTAAATTTATGGAAATATCTATATATACTCACTGACAAACAAATCACAACACCCAAGATGTTTAAATTTAATATTGTTTTATTAAAACATTGATGCTATAGTAAAGGGTAAATGATTAAAATGTGAATAAAAAATTCCAAAGAGTTTAAATTTTGTTTTTTAAGGTTATTAATAATGTATTTGTCGGATATCAACACCTCTTGCCATTGATTCAATAAGGTGGTCTATTTCTTCTTGAGGAATACTATTCCAGGCTACCTGTATTTCTGAAATCTATTAGCCGATTAAGGTAACGGAGTTCATACGGCTCCAATACTTCCTGAAGATAACGTTGCGCTGTCATGTTGCCTCGAACAAAGAATAAAGGTGACCTACTTCTATGTGCAATAGCACCCCATATTATAACGACTACTCTTCGATGTTCATGTCGCTCAACATCAAATTGAGGTTGACGTCTTTCTCCTCGACGTCGTCTAATCCTGATGCCATTCCGTATTCCACTGTTGTCGTTCTTCTCTGCACCACTGTAGTTATTACCGTTCATGCTCAGCAATCAGAGGTAGCACAAGATGGAGTTGATACTGTTGCAGTTAAAAGACCTTTTCTTTTCTTTTTGGGTATTATCAAACCACGCTTGACAACATGTCATAACAATAGTTGGATTTCTGATCGTGCGGTTAGCGATTTCTCGAAATGGAAAACTCGTAAACCACTAATTGGATCTCTTTCAAATTCACCTAGTTGGTGATACATTCAGCGTACACGTACTCTAGACATTTTAACATTACTAAACATCAATTTTCGATCCCATCAAACAGTTTGTTTTTTGAAATATTAAAAAAAAGTAAAATATTAATTGATAAAAAAATTTACATGACAAAACATTCACCTAACTTTACCAAATTTTAATCATTTACTCCTTACTATAGCATCTATGTTTTACCAAAGCAATAGTAAAGTTAAATATCTCCTTCTCGGTGTTGCGAATTATTTGTCAGTGATTATATAAATCGACAAATTAGTTCATGTGCCCCTGAACCAATTTTCTTTGTAATTGTTTTGTATTGACGACATTTAGTGTAGAAAGTTAAAATTCAGTTATAATATGGGTTCAATCGTTAAATATAATACTTAAAATTAAATGCTTCTGTATTGCCAATGCCAAACTTTAATAACAACAGTTCTACCAGATTGATAGACAGCAAATCATTAAGATCGATTGACTAGAATGTGAAATACAAACAGAATTAAACGTAAAACTAACAAATTTTGGTCCTCCCCAAAGTTGCTATTGAAATAGAATCCACGAAAATTTATATTACACAACAATAGCTGTTAATTGAGCTTTCCAAGTTTGCAATATCATTGCCTTGTAAACATGGTTTCTCGACTAAAATCAACATTATACTGGCACAGATGAAATTATTTCTTGACATATTTTAATCTTAAAGTATTATTACGGATTCTTATTATTTTCAAATGATAGGTATCTTATTAGACTAAGATTAAGAATACTGTAACATTATGTACTGATCCTAATATTCAACATAAATAGTTAGATATGGCAACTGTGATATTCATGAACAACGTCGTTGTAGCTAATTTGATTTAAATTTCAATACTGTTTTAGATGAGATTATATTTTTTCAGTTAGAAAAGTTTTCAATGTATTATTTTCAAAATTTCAATTTCAGTTTACTAATAAAAACTGTCAACAAAAATAGATGTATTTAATATTAATTAACAGTAGGTGCCTCGTATTTCTTTATACGAGGGTGAATCAAATATGAACCGGACTTTTGTTTTAAAAATTTTATTGGTACGATCAATACAAATTTTAATACATATTATTTTTCTACATAGTCTCCTCTCTTATGTATACATTTTTCCCACCGAATCGGAAGTTTTTTAATACCTTTCTCAAAGAATGAAACTGGTCGTGTCGATAACCAATTGCGCACAAACGTTTCTACACCTTCGTTGTCCTCAAAGTGGTGGCCTCCCAGTTCTTCTTTAAGTGGCCCAAACATGTGGTAGTCACATGGCGACAAATCAGGACTGTAAGGCGGGTGTTCAAGGGTTTCCCAATGCATTTTGTTCAATTTTCCTTGAGTCAATGCAGCTGTATGTGGCCGAACGTTGTGATGCAACAGAATCACACTTCGGATAGACATATCCCGCCTCTTTTTCCGATAGGCAAGTTTCACTTGTTGGAGTAGTTCGCAGCAATACTCAGCATTAATTGTACGGAGCTCGTGCAGAAAATCGATCAGCAGTACGCCTTCAATCAGCTCACGATTTGCGTAGATATTCGCCTCATTGATGCTTGTCGTCGGACGGCGTGCATGAGGCTCATTTTCCACTGTCTCTCGGCCATCTGAAAACTTTTTGTGCCAGTCGTACACTTGGGTCCTTGAAAGTGTTTCATTGCCGAACTGTGCAGATAGTCGACGCAAAATTTCAGACGGTCTAACGCCCTCCCACGCCAAAAATGTGATAAAACACTAACAGCGCATCGACTACGCCTCGCCAAACCGACGAACTCACCTCTTCTTAACATCCCTACCTAACATATATCGAGACGTCACGCCACTCGAATTACCTACAGGGCGAGAAACAGAAAAGTCCGGTTCATATTTGATTCACCCTCGTATGTTCGATATGAAAAACAAATCGTCATGTGTTACTAGATATTAGGTAAGTTTAACTCAATGAAATTATCTGAATCTTAAGATATATTGTATGTTAAGGTTTATTAACATCTACTTATGTATTGTAATTATTTGCACTGTAATAGTATTTCACATTCATACAAAGTTTTGTTTTATTTTCTTGTTTTTTTCTTCTTACGAGTTTAGGTAAATCGTAACTGTTAAATGTCTGAACATATATTCTAATTACGTTCTATTACTCACTTACATATACTTTAAGACTATTTTAATTGTTCATTTTCAAATCAATAATAAATTTTTAAATGATTTTGTTTTTACTATTAGGTACGTAATCTATCAGTCAGTTACTGTTTTCTGACAATGTGTGTATTTAATAGTTAATTTATTTTACATTATGGTCCCATTCTTGCAAAGTCCTGCCTTTTAATACAAGGGGACTAACTTTTTTAAAGAGGTATTTTTAAAATATAAAGAAATTCAATGCACCTACCTATTTATTGATGTTAGGTACATTTATTCTAAAGTAAAATATATTTTTATTCTACATATTTTGCCTTTAAAATCGTACATAGCTTGAGTTAAAGTTGGTAACATAACAATGTTTAAAAATCTTAAAACATAAACGACAAGAGTTCAAATGACCATCTTTTACTGTCCAATGTCAGGGGTTGCCTATAGTTCAATAGTAAAAGAGTCAGTGTTTTAGATCAGTATTCGTTCTTCGGACAAGTAGCACCTACTAATAAAATAAATGATGTTTTACAATAGCCCCAAGCTGTTGGGCAACATTTCGTTAATCAGCAGAAAATAGAAAGTATATTAAAGATTAGAGTTTTCAATGGCCTCGCGTACTTTTCTGATATCGCCTCAACTTTACTTCGTAAAGAGATATACTCTTGGACAAAAGAATTTCAATAATGTTCAAACTTAAAAAATAAATGAACCACGGTCGAATTTCGACCACTGGGTTACCGGTAGCACTAATTAGTTACCTACCTATCCATATTCAGAATATTTTTGAAGTGCGTCAACCCAAAAACAATCTGAAATCTATTACAGATTTCATAAATTAGTATACATATATGTGAACAATTCTAGAGGAGTGCTTCCAAATTATTCCGAATAAATAGGTAGTCCACAATAAGTACCTGTTAAGGTGGAAACACATTATCGTCGTCACGTGAGTTAAAATGCTATTACGGCATGTCACAGAACACTCGAAATATCTGCAATACAATTTACCCGTGCTTTTAAATCAGCTAGAAGTACACTATGGTCACGTCACGTGACGTCGCATGAATTGTCGTGAGCATAGTGTACTTCTAGCTGATTTAAAAGCTTGCGTAAATTGCATTGCAGATATTTCGAGTGTTCCGTGACAAGCCGTAATAGCATGTGAACTCACCTGACTTGACGATAATGTGTTTCCACCTTTTTGTCTGTGAGAGTGTGAGCAGGTATCTCACAACACTGCTATTATTTGTTGTACATCTTTTGTTTAAAGGTACCTAGTAGGTGCTTAGTACGTGTAGTGTCATATGTGTGTAAATTTTTCAAATTTTGAGTTCTTTTTCGAAATCGGTTAATTTTTTATTCAAATATTGTATACATATGTAGTTCCTTTGTTAGTACCATTGTCAGGTACTGAAATATTCTTTGATTTTTAGTTTATTAGTTAATCAAATCATTATAACATAATTGATCAAGACGTTCCATCTTCCAGGGCATCCAGGATTACATTTATCTATTTTAAATCTAGTAAACCATTCATGGAATATTTTTTGCTTATACATTTAATTTGTTAAAACTGTCGCCATCTGTGATTATCAGTAGTTACTAATAATTAATGCAGTCTGGATTCTAATAAAACAATTCAATTTAGGCAATAATTATCCAGGCAGTTTACATAGCAATTTTTTTAATTTTATTTAGAGAAAATCGATAGAACCGTATTGCAAATCTTGCACAAAATAAATGCTCACCACCAACAACCTTGTTACTTCCCTCGCTCTTTCTGAAATTGACACTTCTTAATTTATCCAAAGAAAAATTTCTCGACCTACATCCACATCGAATCGATAACGGTATCGTATCGGCGTTACATAACAAAGACGAAGTCTCCCTCAAACTCTAAAAAGACAATATCGCAAATAAATTAAAACGCGAAACAAGTGCAAGCTTTACGTCTGTTTTTGACGAGTTGACATATTTACCTTGAGGCTCTAATGGCTTACATAATCCTGTTTTCACCTGTTAGATAATATTTCAATACTTTTCTGTTTCCAATGACTGTTTTAATCGGTAAAAGTGTTGCGATAAATTGTATAACAGCTGTGGCTGCGTCATTTTATAAATTTTTAACTAGGCAAATAATTTTACATAAAAATGATCTACAATTAGACCAGGGCTGAAGCCATTGAAAATGGTAAAAAGTGAAATAAATAATAGTAGGATGAAACCCTATGGAAAAGGAAGAGAATAATAATTTACGGGCGATCTGAGGTCAGGAAGTGGGAGAGGGAGGTGTATTAAGGGTAAAAACGGTTTATCTCGATTCCCGACAAAACTATAATTCCTATAGAAAAAAGCTAAATGGCAAAGTTGTAGGTAAATAAAATATCTACAACTTTGTGTTTAAGTTTTTTTTACATAACTCTCAAAATTTATGTGAAAAAACAAGTTTTTGGTTTTTTATTTTTATCTTTTAAATTTTTTCCTGTAACAGATAAGTATTTAAAAAATTGTATATGTAGAACAATTTAAGGCAATTTCGTAATTCTCAAAGATTTTCCTCACAGTTTTTCTGTGTCTAAAACTTTTTTATAAGTAATGTATTGTATATTGTGTAATACTTATCTGTGTATGGAACGTTTCACTCCGATTGGAGTCGTTTCAATTTATTTGTTTTCGAGGCTTTTTTCTAAAAAATTTTCGCTTTGATTTATTTTTGTTTGTCACCTTATTTTGACAAACAATTAATTTCAAAAAAGAATTCTAATTTTCTCCATACACAGATAAGTATTACAAATATACAATACATTACTTATATACAGGAATACTGGTTGATCGAATCTCTTTCTCTCAATTGAGGAAGAATTCAGACAACCAGTAATCCGGGCAATTTACGAAATTCACATATACAATTTTTTAAATACTTATCTGTTACAGGAAAAAATTTGGAGGAGAGAAAACCCATGAATAGACAAAATAATTCAAGACCTCCTCAACAATCTTTTCGAAATTACTTTTTATTTTCATCTTTTAAAATACAATTTTAATTCTCGCTTTTTGTTCAAACACACTGTTAGACTTATTTCTCTGTATGTCTGAGAATTCTGTAGTTTGTAAAAAATATATACATTACTATGGTAAATGTTCTCAGAAACTGCAAAGAAACCAAAAAAACTCTAATCCGATTTTTTTTATCATTATGTACAATTTTGAGTTATTTATTAAAAATTTTACTTTAATTACTTGATAAAAAAAATAATTTCCAGTAGAAATATACTATTATAATTAACCACCAAATAGGATAATAAAGTTAATATTTAATAAGACATCTACAATATTTTGGGAAACATAGAATCTTCTTGAAATTATATGCGTAGATGCCTATTTATTGCTATTTTAAGATTATACTTAAATGCATGAGTGACCTAGGGTAAATTTTAGTCCATCAAAAGGTATTTCATAGAGAAGTAGGGAAGGGGCTAGAAGGGTCTTACTGCTTAATTTTCGGATTCGAGTTTCTTTAGTTCCTTTGCATATCCTGAGAACATTTACCATAGTAATATATTTTTTCAACGAATAAAAAACCCACCGATCTTTTTTAAAAAAAGCAGATATTTTGACGTGAGAATTTCCGATTGACAAGTAGGGTGCTTTTTCGATTCAAAATAAGGTGAAAAATTAATATTGTGAATAAAAAAATGACGTTGTGTTTGGGACATAAAATGGTAAGTTTTCACCACATTTCATGGATTTTTTTGTTAAAGATAAATATAAAAAATCATAAGTTTGGTTTTTGAATTTTTTTACATAAATTTGAAAATGTGAAAAAATGTAAACACAAAAGTTTTTCCATGGGACTTGTAGTTTTGCCGGAAATCGAGATAAACAGTGTTATACCCTTCAAATTTTTTTTTGATCTCATAAATTGTCGACCCTGGTCTAAATAGTCCAGGTGAGATCAGTTTAAAAGTCCTAGATTTGATTCTTAAAACCTTTTGGTGAAATAACTCCGGAATGTTCTCAGAAAAATCTAATTTTACATAGGTAATTTTTAACAGTCATACTAAACTAAGTTTCAAAAATGAGGAAATCGCACTGGTTTTATTAACTTTTATTCATTTATAACGTGGAAACTATTCAGTAACTTAATTTAAATTAAATTTAAAAGTTTCTCTATTTCTATTAGAAAAGGGTCTGACTTAGACCTCATCTATCATTCTGGAAACAACTAGAAATTGGCCATGAAACTGTGATAACCAAAGGGTTTATAGAGGCTTAGAAGACTTACATAGGAAGCTTCTTCGAACTAA
Source organism: Octodonta nipae (assembly GCA_034190945.1). NCBI lineage: Eukaryota > Metazoa > Arthropoda > Insecta > Coleoptera > Chrysomelidae > Octodonta > Octodonta nipae. The sequence goes on along the minus strand of CM067218.1, from coordinate 35,913,714 downwards.
CAACATATTGGAGCGAACAAGCTTGGCAGCTGTCAAAGACCGGATCCAATTCCATCGTTTAAATTAGAAACAGATATTGAGTATGTACAGAACTTCTTTCCTTATCGAATACCAGATATATCGAATTCAATAAAATTAAAAATAGCAAATTTTAATTTAATTTGCCCCCTATAGGTCAATATTTTCTTAATTTGCTCCTCCCTAAACCTAAAGCTGGGTACGCCCCTGAATATACATAGTTTTCTGCATAAGGGTCTTATTCCCAAGAATTACATAAACATAAAGTAAAGATCCCAAAACAATCATATTTGAGTAGAACAGCGTTTTTATAATGATAAGCTTTTAGAGTTTGTATTATCAAAACAAAGTTTATCTGGCAACTCAAATAATTCATCAAGGGCAGTCCACAAAGCTGTATTGAGATTTTCACAGAACTTGGATGAACAATAGATGAGCCCAAGAAAGAGCTGTGAACGGTTTTTGGTCACAAATGTAGAGTGGATAACGGGTGATCTGCAATTTAGTGTAATTGTTAATCACGCATGGGGACAAAAAGAAGACGAGTTGACAACCTAGTAAAATTGCAGGAATCAAGTGTAAACCAAATAATGGAAATATTGTTAGTAGGTTTATTGAGTAACATTATTTTCTAGGACTTACATCCTCTGGTTATGATATCAATTTAATACAAAAAAATATGATTTAGCGCTGGAAAGGAAAAGTCTGTACTTGAGAATTGATGCGTGGTATTACATACTTCTGCAGAGAGTGCACATTTTGCCATCAGCACTCTTCGCAAAAGGGGGTCAACGCTAGGAAGAAATGTAGCAAAGCACGCAGTATAGATCACAGTGCGTTCTGATACCACAATAATCAAAAATGGTCAAATATTAACACTAATAACGCCTTGCGAAGTCTGTCAGACCGCAACTTTAGAAATACAGCTGTAAAAAAAGCAAAACTTGCGCTCGAGAAAACTAAATACTTCATCGACATGATAAATAAAAGTTTTAAATAATTTGGTCAAGTGCGAGTTGGACTCGCATACTAAGGTTTCCATACCACCTTCAAGATTCTACTATTCCAGTTTCAGACAAGCAAGGAATGAGTGCATTTTCTTATATTTACCCTAATATCTTTTTAAAGAAGAGTTTTAAGTTTATAAAAAAATACTTTCATTTTCCACACATAGAATTTTTATTTTATCTGCTTCAGGATTCGCTTGATTTTTATAAGAATAACATGATTTTAATTTTCTAATTTGGCCCCCAAAAATTAACATTAGAGTTTTATTTTACTAACAAACTTTCAGGGAAGCCTTTTATAATCTACTCAATTTTGAGGCTCTGTAGATTAGAAGATAAAGGGCAAAATAGGTCAAGTTTTAAATTATAAATTATTAAATATATTATTCAAATTATTTAAAAATACAAATAAAATATATATTTCAAAATTTAAAAGTGTAGTTTCTAAAGTGGGAATTAAGTCGATGTTTAATATTTTTGTTAATATCTTTTAAACAAATGATTTAAAAATATGATATATTTGTAATTCACATAATGAGCCTTTTGAAAATTGAATATGTTAATATCTTGCAAACAATTAATTTTAAAAATATAAAAAATATGTTTTTGTATTCCTCATAATAAACCATTTCAATTGATATATTGCATGATGCGTTAAAAATATCTTTTTATTTCCCGTTTAATTCTATAATTTGGCCCCCAATATTAATATTAGGGATTTCTTCGTATTTTTCCTGTAAACAAAAAAATTTAGGTCTTATAGTTTGGGGAATAAATGGGGGAATGAGTAATTTTTTAAATAGTTTTTTATATTTTAAAATATTTATTTAAAAATAAATAAAAAAATATATTAGTATTCGTCATAATGAGCCCTTTGAATTGATATATTACTTGATCCATTAGAAACAATTATAATTTTTTATTTTCCATTTAATTCTATAATTTGCCCCCCAAAATGAATATTAGGGGTTTCTCCTTATTTTTCCAGTAAAATTCAGGTGAGGCGCTATACCTGTATTTTTTTCAAAATTTTACAGCCTATGGTTTTGGAGAAATGGGGGGAATGGGTAATTTTTTATATTTTTGTTAATATCTTTTATTAATTTATTTTAAAATATGGAAAAATATATTAGTTTTCGTTCATAATGAGCCCTTTCATTTGATATATAACATGATGGGTTAGAAACAATTTTAATTTTATATTTTCCATTTAATTCTGTAATTTGCCCCCCAAAATTAAAAGTAGAGGTTTCTCTTTATTTTTCCAGTAAACTTCAAGTCAGACCCTATACCCTTATTTTTTTTCAAAACCTTACGTTTTATAGTTTCGGAGTTAAGGAGGGGGGTGGGAATGGGTAACTTTTGGTATATTTTCGGTTAATATCTTTTCAATTAATTTTTTTAATATGAAAAAAATATATTTGTGTTCCTCAGAATGGGAGCTTTCATTTGATATATTACATGATGCATTTCAAATTTTTTTTATTTGTTAAATTTTTTATTTCTAAATTTTTTTTTCTCCTTATTTTTCCGGAAAAGTTAGCGCAACGATCTATATTTCGTATTTTTTTCAAAATTTTAGGCTCAGTAGTTTCTGAGATCAGGAGGGGGAACGGTCGATTTTTTAGTTTTTCCCCCCAGAAGTACCCCTAAAATGAAAATTTCTGCTCATTTAGGATATGTACTCCTGATCGGGTCACCAAACTATACACTGATGCCAAATTTCAACCTCTTCCGTCCAGTAGTTTAGGAGAAAATTGCTGTGATGTGACAGAGGCAGAAATCCTGGAGTGATATTATAAGGGTATCCGTATATTGTATATACGGAACCCTAAAAACGAATACATAAATATTAAAATAATACTAAAAAAAACTCAAAATAATATGAATATCGAATACACTTCATTACCATATATAGAGGCACTCTCAAACCAGTTATCAAATTACAATATCACAACAAGTCATAAAGGCTATAATTTATTGTTCAAAATATTTCAGTAATCTTAAAACAAAAGTCCTAATAATAAAAAAGTAACATCATATATGAAATTCCATGCAATCTAGAAAACAGATTTAAAGGTCATCAGTAGGATAAAACCATTAAAACCATAACTAACCATGAAACATAAAAAATCATAAATTTCAACACTAAAAATACGAAAATCATTGCAACAGAGTCTAATTTAAAAAAGAGAGACTTTTAAAAATGATTAATATTCACAATACCAAAAATGCTATAAACGACAAAAAATATATGAATAAGTTAATTAAAATGTTCACTTCCATTATCTAAATAGACCTACACCAATGGATATTAATATATACGGAACCTGAAAACACACTGCACTGTATAGGGAACATACGAACAGAAAAAGGCTCAATAAAATATCATTGTACAAGTCCCATACATATAATCAACACTTAAAACTTAATTAAATTAGACTTTTGCAAATAAAAAATTAGTGAATTCCGGAAATCAGCCCTCAGATCTTTTAAAAATAACATATGCCATTTTGGATTAGTTTTTATCGTTCTTTGAACGTACCCACATCGTTTGTCGTTAGTTTAATTTGGTGTCAAGTGTTCCAAAATGTAATAATAGAAGCAGAACAAACTTCACAATTACTCACGCTGTAGGTAAGTTTATTATAATTTCATAAGTTCGGAAATTATAAATAGCTTTAACGGTTTTAGAATAGATTTGAAAAAGGCCAAAAACATTCTATTTATTTTTTTTTTACTTTCTATATGCGCAAACAATACAACTAACGACCTTTTTAAGTTGGGAAATTAGGTTTGGTAATATCAAGACGTTTATTATTTTATCAATCTCTTAATTAATTTACAATAAAAATGTATGTGAAAAAAACCTGTTAAATACATGGCTGAGAGTTGGTATTAAGATTGTTTTTGTAAATGTAAAATGTAATACAGGGAAGGCTTAGAAGAAGCTACAAGGATTGGCAAAGGTAATGAAAGATATAAAAAGTCTTTTAATACAAAATAAAGCATATTTCCTCAATCAATCGTCTATCCAATCCATAACTGCCTAAATTATTTTAGGGTTTACGTATTTTTTTCATTTATTAGAAGAACACCAACATAGATTGATTACTTAAGGAAAGTTAATAGTAACGAAAAAAATAATTGTACCGATATCAACAAACTGTGTCCAATGTCGTTTATACGATGAAAAACGACAACACTTTAAACTCGAATGAACCTAAACATTCTGTAAACCTTGCAAACTTCTATCAGCTTTTTTAGTATTACATAATTTGCATCTGCTACTAAATTGACAGCCACGTAGAATTCTTTATCCGATACGAACACAAACCAAATCGACAACATTTATACGGCACTCGCGTTGAGTTTAATCCTATTGGTAAACGACCTACTACCTATATGAATTGATTGAATAATTGAAATCGAGGCTATCGCCAAAATCCTCCTATGCTTCGTAAATGGTTGGATAATTTTTCCGATGAAAATGAACAAAAATGAGGAAAATCGAACGTCCAATAAATTACAGCTCTACAGTTGAATTTTAATAGACGGGCAAAAAATGTGAGAAAACGAATCCATTTAGATTATATACACATATAAATTAAAGGCGATGGAGATGGACTTTTGGACACTCAGTTGTGGTCTTACGAGAATGATTAAGATCAGAATTGCAGGATGATGAATGACGAGATAGAAGCTTGGATGCGCAGATTCCAGATTAGATTTTACAAAGGACCAGGCACCTTTCTTATGGGAAAAATTTATAATTTTTTTTTATATTAGATTTCGCATGATAGACGTGTTTTAGTTCTAGTTATTAGAGAAATCGTCATTTGTACATTACTGGACATAAATATTTCACAAAACCTATATCTTGGTTGATTTGTTTTTTTTTAAATACGTAACATCTTTTTTTGGAAAAAATCATTTTTTATTACAACGTTAAAAACATAAGAAGATGTTATTGTACCGTTAATATATCGTTAAAGTAATAATTTATTGGATGTGCTTTATATGATGTACAGTGTGAGCAATAAATATAGCTAAAGAGGGCATATACCTATTATCTTTACTATTGATGAGTCACTCTGTACAAAGCATTCGTGCTCCAATTTTAATAATGCACTAAACAAATATGTAATTCGTCTGTTTACACCCCACATGGTGTTAAACTGATTGCATAAACTGTACATATTAAAAAATGGTAGTTTTTTAGAATACCCTATAGTTCTAAATTTTCTCCTGTCAAAATTGTCTGACTAGTTTTCGAGATATGAGGTGTTCAAAATCGGAAATGTCTCATTTTTCTTACAAATTTGGTTAAAGCATTAAAAAATAATATATGCCCTCTCTAGCTATATTTATGGCTCACACTGTATATTACATAAAGAAATTATTAGGTTAACGATATATTAATTGTGCAATGACATCTTCTAATGTTTTCAACGTTACAATCAACAAATTAATTTTTCCATAAAAGCACACCAAAATTTATGGCATTGTTTTGTTAAATAATGTATAAATCACGATTTCTCCAATAATTGGAAATAAAACACGCCTATTATGAAAAATCTGATATCAAAAACGGGTAATTTTCGATGTTTAACACCCTGTATGTCGAAATCTAGTCATAGAATCTGTTTGAGCCTAAGGACTCTTTTTGCGAGAACAACAACTCTAACAACATACCAACATTTCAAAAATTTGACGGACTTCCTTTGTAATATGAATATATAAAATTAATTGGAGAACAGTTTTTGTGCTCGTAAGAACAAACAACACATTAGTCTTGGTTCTAAATATTTTAGTTAGTTTAGAGTTCTATGAACAAGACTATAAAATAAACAAGGCTTTCAGGGAAACAAACAGAGGTTCCAAGAAGACATCCCATGTCACGGAAGAACCAAGAGTGGCACCCGACTACGAATGTCGAACCATGTCAAAAATTGCAACGATATATACCAAGAATATAGCAAGATGCAAAAATAGACTGTAGATAAAAATGGCTTCCCAATTCTCATTTTTCACAAAAAAGGTAAAGATAAATTTCAACAAAATAAGTACTACTACAGCTGGGCTTATTGTTTTTATTGTTTAAACAAGGGACTTTGCTTATGAATTTTGTCTTCTTATCACCTATGGACCAGTCTTAAAAAGGTAGAAATGTAGGCTTTCAATTCATTTGCACATCCAATCTAATGAATTTTAGACGTAGAAAATAAATAGACTGGCAATATTTAAAGCTGTGAGTTTCGACCAATTGAAAGTGACAGATTTAAAAAAAGACATGGAAGAAAGGATTTTAGAAATTATCTTCTTTGAAGTTCCTGGTAATGGGGACATCAGAATGTTATTTAAAAAATGGACGAAAAGTCTAATGCTGTAAAAGACAAATTGCGAGAAAATTCTAAAACCCTAGATGACAAATTATTAGAAAATTCTAAAAAACTTGAAAGATGCGTTAGAAGATAAATTAGCAGAGAATTCTAAAACCCTGGAAGACAAATTGCTAAGAAATGCTAAAACCCTAGAAACATTACAAGAAAGTTCTAAAACCTTAGAAGACAAATTACTAGAAAATTCTAAAACACTAGAAGCAAATTACGGGAAAATTCTAAATCCTTATGAATTCATGCATGGTACAGAAAAATTCAAAAATGCTAGAACAGAAAATAATCGAGAATGAAGCTCGGATGGAAGAGCTAAAACGGACAATGGTCAAAGAGCTGAACCAGACGACAGTCAAAAATGAAATGCGGATAGAAGAACCAAAGCAGAGACTGGTCAAATGGAGAGTGAAATCGGCAAAATAAAACAACAGGTAGTCACAATACAAAGGTGAAAAACACTACTAAAGCCAGACAGCAGAAGCAGGCAGAAAGTAGTTAATTCGCAAATTGACCTCGACGCAACAAGATAAAGCCTCCACAATTTGATGGAAAATCGTCATGGGCTAATTATCGGCTCCAATTCCAAGCTGCAGTAAACTTAAACGGCTGGTTGGCAGAGGAGAAAGCAATAGCATTAGCCCTCGCCTTAAGAGGAGATGCTACATATTTTGAAAACGTTGAATACCTCGGAGTAAGAAGACTACGAACGACTGGTCAAACATTTATAACGGAAGTATGGACAGACTCATTTGGAACACGTTTACTACTCCTAACTGAAAAATCGCCAAAAGAAATCGAATGAATCCTTACAAGAGTTTGAAGTTGATATTGCCTGTCTGGTTCCCCTTGCCTACACCGAATAAAGTGGTAAAGAGATTAGCAGTGCAAGCATTTTTGGACGACATACTTCGGGACCATGAAACTAGTCAAGCATTGACACTAGCTCGACTGACGCAATTAGTGCATGCACTAACTGGAGCTCTGGAGTTCGAGGTTGCGAAAAATATCTGTAGAGGTCAGGGCAGAGAAAGACAGCGGAGATGGCGGACGTGCGGTAAGGACATAAAAGGAGTCGTTGCAAGGGTAGCAACGAAGTACCGACTTCATCGTCGGAACATTGCGTTGGAACGAGCCATAAAAATGCTGATGCCGGTGTATTTATTGTCTTCAGCGTTTAATACTTTTTAGTATTCAATAACGTGACTACTTTAGCTTGATCGAATTTTTAACCGATTAGAAATAATGGAAGGTTCTTTGCTTCATCAGTAATTTTTTGTTCAAATTTACTACAGTCAATAATTATAGAGACATATTCCTGTAGAAATCACAACATTTGTAGGAATATTTTTGTTTGTACTGTCATAACTTTGGGTTGGTATTGTTGGGATGACGAGCTGAAAACAGCTGACTGTTAAAACTTGTTGTGTATAGAACTTCAGTATTCCATTTAAAGATGTGTCAGCTTGAAGTTTACACATTAGATGAAAAACGGTCAGTGAACAGTTGTTGGCTTTCTAAACGTGAAAAAACAGCTAAAATCTTTTCTCAAATTAGTATAGTAGTATTGACGATATTGTTTGCGAACACCGACAGACGTGTTAGAGCTGAATGATAAATTGTACAAACTATAAATAAATAAAGGTATGATGCCTTTGTTCAATTTTATGAAGGTATAAATCTGAATATTCTCCACAAAACGTTACAGTTTGATCAAAAATTTATAAGAAAATGAAACAAAACACAGTATAGTATTAAACCTGTGTTACTCATATGCCAAAATACTCGGTCCCCAAATAATCGAAACAAGTTTGGAAAAGAAACAAACGGTAGTAATGTCAGTTGCCCACGTCAAGGAATATTTTGATTGATGACATCGTTATTAAGACAGATTTCAGTTTGAAATCGTATACTCTCAGCTTCCAACCTATCATTTACTATCCTTACAAGGGCAAAATGAAAATTAACGGCCGATGATTTCAGGTGTTTTGAAATTTAATAATTTGTTTACTTCTTATCCATACCATTTGATGTACCTAACACATATATAGATATTTTAATATTTTTTTCATGAAATTAGGTGCTGAAAATAACCTCTTATGTAGCATTTGACATTTATTTTGACTTACTGAGAAAATTTATCTAAAATGCTGCCTAAATAGTTTTATTTAAAGACATGCATTAGCTAATGGGAATATTCAAATTTGGAGGTTTAGGTCACCCTCCTGGAGGAAACTATTACAATGTTATACCTAAAAGGTTACTACTAGGTATTTGTACTCCTACAATTTTATTATTACACTGAGTTTTCAAGAGGAAAAACTAAGCAGGTTAGGATTTCACATTTCATATGTAAGCACTTATAATATAAAACATCATCAAACTCTTAGTACTGAAGTTTGAAAAAAAATTCTACATTTTTTTAGTAAACAGGTATTCAACAATCCGATCAAGCAAGTAATTCGAAAAAGTCATCACGTTTAGCCGCTCATAGAGAACTATGACCGATGCGATATGTATTGACAAACAGTACCAGATTCTAAAGTAACCTGATTAACAAAATAGACTCCAACTAGTCAATAAAGTAGAAAATCCAGAATTCGTTATCATAAAATACGAACAGACACACATATGTATAAACTAGAACAGTGGGCAACTTAACGACACAAAAATTCAATACCCGCTTAACAACTTTGTTTACACTATGTTTTTAGAGAATTTGCTACCACTGAAAATGAGGGAAATATTAGTGATACTAGTTATTCGAGATTTTACAATCCATGGAATGAAGGACAATATATCGTTTCTAGCCGAGAGTCTTCATCAGTTGTAATGCGCACGACTGATTGAAATTTCAAACAATTACTTAGGTATTTCCTACATAAAATCGAATTTAATATTGTGAAATGAATATATAAGAGTTTGTTTCAGGAAAATCTAGCCCACAGAGACCCCAAATCGGAAATCGTATTGTGTGTAACGCCGTTTGCCTGTGATTCAAAATAATTATGTTACTATCTTTTTAAGATTTTCAATCTATTTAACAGGAGACCTTATGTTGTTTTTAGGCGTGAACAATGATCAGAGGTCGACATTCATTTCGGATCAATGTTTTAAATTCAATTACATGTACGAAATACATAAATAATTATTCGAGATTTAAACCTGTTGAAGGAAGCGCAACTGATGAATGGTTGTCCACTACAAACAATATATTCTCTTGCCTTCATTGGATTATAAAATCTGAAACTTGTTGAGGTCGCTATTCATCTCGAGTTCAAAATACTATATTCAGAAGCATTTGTCATACTTTTCATCAGTTTTTACTTTAAACTGGAAAAGTGTTATGACAACTAAAATGATGCATAAATGACTTGATAGAGTAGGCATGTTTGCTGACGGTAACCAACGTAGCTCGGCAGTGTGACTTTGTAATTAAATAAGATCGTCATTTAACTAATGGGCCTGATCTAGAACTTCATTTTGAAATTCCAAACGTTTCGACAATTGTAACTAAGAATGTAGAAATGACTCACTTCTGTGCTAAATATATTCCAGAGTTACCCAAGATAAAGCAGACAAAAACACCAGTGCAACTTGGAAGTGCTCAATAAAAATGAGAATTTGCTTAAAGAACATCATCTATGAGAGATCGTGAGTTTGCGGTTGGAAACCGTAACAAACCAACAATCTTTTTAGTGGAAGCTTACATCTCAGCCACAGCCAGAACAGGCACATCAAAGTCGGGGCACTCCCTGTTCAGGTAGGTTGTGCAGCATGAATATGTTCAAGATCAACAATAAATTTTACTCTGAAATCCTGAAAAGATTGTGTCACGCAATGACAGCAGACCAGCAGAATTGTCGGGCAAGCGGTAACTGCCGTTTTGACAATGATAATATAAAGCACCAGTTATTCATCGAAACTTGAGCCAACGTTTTAGGCAAAACGTATAATTATAGAACTTCTTCAACCTGCCTGCAGTCTCGACGTAGACCCTTGCGACTTTTGGTTGTTTCAATATTGAGAATTCTACTAGTAGCCGTAGTACGAAAAATAACTGCGAAGTTAATGACTCCAGTTGGGTAGTTTTGGGACAGGTTAGTATTTATTTTTTTTTAATTGGAAAGAAAGACAGGGAAACTGAAACTGCATTAAAAAATTAACAACATAGAAGAGCCATAGCTAAACAAATGAAAAGAGCACATAACGATAAAAAGGAAAATATAAACTGGCACAGATCAGAAATAAGTATGAGGGAAAATACATCATCATTATTTTTTGGGAGATAAAATTTAAGCAGTTGGCTTATACTATCACCTCAGTAAGGACTAATTGATAAGATTTTAACATAGAAGTTTAGTCCGGGTTGGATCAATTTTTACCCATGAAAGTCTGAAATACTGAATATTTTTTAATTCATAACTTCCTCATAACTAAAACTGCTATATTAATCTACATCTAAATAAGAGTTGTGATTTTTATATAGGTTCATAAATACTGTTGAATATGTAGTTTTTGAAGAATTGTAATTTAAATAATTTAGAGTAATACTTTGCAAAACGCACCCTATTTACCATGCTAGTCTGATCGGGATAAAGTAAAGATATTTTGAAAGTTAATAATAATTGTATATTGCATTAAAAGTGCGAATATAACACAAACTACCAACAGAGCTGCCTAGGCACATGGGTGGATTTAGTAGTCTCTGGATGTGGGGCCACAAAACAAAAATAGTTATAAATTGTATAATTGAATGTTTTTTCGGCTATTTTGTGTACCTAACCATTATTTGGGCAAATTGGTCGTTTTTCTTTCGGTTTATTAGGTTAACTGGTTACCTGTCTACTGTTTAATGTTATTAATTATAAAATACTTTTTCCAATGGCTGGAGACTTTTTGTTTTTCTTGACTACAAGTACAACCTTACTTTGGACATATGAAACGTTTTAATGATTACATGGGTGCTACAACTAAGAAAGATTCTTATAGATTTAGAGCTCATTTAAAATGACATACTCATTTCAGTGTAGTTGTTAATCAATTAGATATAACGAGAAAAAAATAAAAAAAGTGATTGAACAAATGACCGTAATCAGCCTCTATAGTAAGTAGAAAACAAAAAAAAAACTGAACATTGATGCAGATCTTGATGAACTGTGAAACGAGAATTTTGTTGTTAGATGTTCTACTGTCGATGATTTGAGTACATACTTTTTCAATCTAAAGACAGATTTCTACATTCCCGAATTATTTCCTAAAGAAATATAAACCTTACTTACTCTCTGCTCAGAAATCTAAAGTATTCAGTTGAAGTTCGTTTATATTTACCTGAAACAAAATAAAAATTACATAAATGACTTTTGCTTCGCAAAATAATGTTAGTAATTTATCTTGCCTTTATATAAAACAAACAGTAACATTTAATCACTGTATTTGAAGACTTTTTTATACCAAAGTAGCCACAGCACTAAAAATGGTAACGGAGGTAATAAATAATTTCTAACCACTTCAAAAAACAAATGCAATATTATATGAAATATATTCACTAACAAAGAACCTAGAAAAATGATTAAAATTTGAATAAAAAATACCAAGGAGTTTTTTAATAATGTGTTAGTATACAGCGGTTATCTATACACTCCCCAACACGTCTTGCGCTGATTCAATAAGTAGGTATATTTCTTTTTGAGGAACACTATCTTCAAGCTACCTCTATTTCATGTCTTAGAACCTCTGGAGCTGGCGGAAATTTCCGAGCCTTCTATCCATCATATCCCGAACATGTTCAATAGGGAAATGATCGAGGGAACTGGGCGGCCGTGGCAATTGATTCACATGAGTCTCTTCAAAAAAGTTGAAACTAACTCGAGCACCTGAGGCCGAGCAGTATGTTGCAGAAATTTTACTTACTTTCCTGTGCAATAGCTTCCCATACCATAACGCCAGCTGTTCGAAGTGTACATGTGGCTCAACATCAAATTGAGGTTGAAGTCTTTCTCCTCGACGTCGTCTAGCCCTGATGCCATTCCACATTCCAATGGTGTCGTTCTCTGCACCACTGTAGTCGTTGCCGTCGATGCTCAGCGGCGATAATGCTGCAGTCCAAAAGACCTTATACGCCGGTAAACTGTTCGGACACTTACAAGATGCTCTTGTTCTCCTAACCACTCATCAGCGAAATTCCGAGTTGTGGAAAATCGGTCCTAAAGGCTATAAGTCTTAGATGTGGATTACTAAAACCACGCTTGACAACATCTCATAACAGTAGTTGGATTTCTGTTTCGGCGGTTAGCGATTTCTCGACATGAAAAACTGGCCACCCGTAAACCATTAGATCGATTTTGGATGAAAAAACATTCATTCAATAAATTTAAACATATTCTCGGTGTTACGATTTCTTTGTCAGTGAGTATCTTATTGTACTATGAATAAGAAGTTCATAGAACTTCAAATATTTATTTAATTGTAAACAGCAACTTACATTTATCCAGAAGGTACCTACAAATAATTAAACATTTTTTGTACCTTAAGTAACAGCTACTTTACTGAACCTAAAAGAGTTCAAAAACAATAATATGAAAAAAAATATTCAGCAACTCTCTCTTTGTGGGACAGAAATATGACGATAAAAAGTCCAATGTGAGCAGGTATGTTTTTAGGGTTTTTTCTGTATTTTACGAGCTTTATAACTGTCCAGTATTCTATTTATTAACTGGACATGCTAGGTTTAATTAGAAATTGTATTACACTGATTCTTCAATTAGCTATAATAACATCTAAAGTCAGTTTGTTCGTAATGTTAGTATGACTTCATTTTTTTAGTATGCGACATGTAATAATTACTGAATATCTCTTACAGTTGGGATAGAAGATGTGTAGATCTTTACTGAAACGATTCATTGTTCCATATCATCGAACTGTTCCAAAAGATTCGAATAACCATCTACGGTATCATTTGGAACTAGAACATCTTACATCTGAATAGTTCATTCGATCATATTGGTCTGCGATTCAGTTAGAGTGCGTAAGAAAATGATATTAAATGATATATACACGATAAAATCCGCACCGAAGTGATTCGAAATATGCCAATCAGATGTATGATCTGACAATAATAGTAATGAAACTCAGCTCGTCTTTCAATGTGGTATTCAATTGTAGACTGTATTTGCAGTAAAAAATATTTGTGGAATTTATTTAATGTTCCATTTGAATAGCAGTTCAACTGAAAATAGAAAATATAGATTACATAGTCACACAGACTTAGAATGTATTAGTTAATTTTTGAAATTGAATGAAATTTGAACAAGGAATGTATAAGATAAATTTCTGTTGATATAATCATAAATCATAGCATAGCTGGTTAACAATTGTCGGGATGTTTACAATTGTCATCAGACTAATCACGGGCTTGAACCAATCACCAGCACCGCCAAACTCTCTCCGCCTGAACTCATTTCGTGCAAATGTAAAGGAAATGGTGAGACTTCTTCTGGGTACAGGTAAGCAGGAATTACTTGCTCCGTTATTTGCGTGCATTGTAGTGAGCAAACATGCAATAAGGTCGCCAGAGTCGACATTTTGTTTAACGACGATGATGATAGAGATATGATGATGATGATGATGATGATTCGAATATATCAACATCAATTCCAAGGTCTCAACAACTCGAAGAGTGTACGGAGTACGAAGATCAGACTAGTCCATCGAAGCGACAAAAACTGAAACAAGATCACTCGTTCGTTTTTTTGAGTGGATAAAAAATTATTTAGTAGCAAAACTCCAAATTTCAGAAATTCTTAGTGTCCTTAGTATCAGTAAACCAAACCACTAAAACTGAGAAAACTAGAACTCGTGGTATGGCCTGATAAGAATTTGACTTGTTCTTTTTACAATAAGGAAACAAATTATTGTATTTGAGATAGTTCATTCGCCTAATAGACTCAAGATTTTCTGTATGCGTCGTTTATATGTTTTTATAAATGCCTGTGATGGTTTTTTTTTCAACCCCGTAAATAATAACAAATGTAAGCCATGATGAAGTTTTGAATATAATAAAGAGACAAGTTGGCAAGCATTTAACAACCTGTTTATTTTTATTATCCTATTCCGACTAGTCTTTTTGGCTTAAAATTCCAGATGTGTTTTTGTATTCTATATGCATTTATTTTGTACCGAAAATATCTCTTGAAAAAACCTTTATCCGTTTTAACATGTGTGTTTGTACCTTTAATGAACTGTAAAACCTATTAATCGTTAGAACGTGTGCTTTGTATTTTTGTTTATAACAAAAATATATTGTAAAACCTATTATTTGTTATTATATAACGTGTGCATACAACCGAAGTATGAAATATATGGAAGAAATATGTAATCCGCCTACCATTTATTTAATGCATAAATAAATTATTTGTATAATAAATTCCATGAATGTGATCAATAATTTTCTGCTTTATTTATTTATATTATATAACATTAATTCTTTGAACAACCTTCCATTTTTTTGACGTGTAGATACAACCGAATGAGCTGCTCGCGGACTCACCGACTTTGCGGCCCGCTGAAGATCTCGACAATTTTTTAGAAATGTATCACTAGAAATGCATAATAGCAAAAAACAAATTTCATGTTCTAAATTTTTGTTTTTTTAAATCGATATCACGATAACGATGCATGATACGCGAAACGTATAAAAAATGCTATAAAAAAATATTACCAAAATTTTTGTATCTCGTCGGATAGCCGAGTTTTGTCAAAAACCAATTTTACCACTTTTTTCAAGATGGCGGAAAACCCACATAGGAAATCTTGGTCAACAATTTCAAGTTAAGCTTTTCTAGGCACCCCCACGTCAATAAAAAATTTAGATTTCTTGGTTCAATTACATTTCTAAGCCGGCTTTTTTCAGACGAAATGACTGGACAATCATGGCTACGTGTCTACTGTGCCTTAACAGACTTACGGCAAAATATAGATAGCAAGTGTCCCAGAGAACAATACAAATACATAACTAAATGTTGTGGCAGTATATTTATATTCAGAGCATAAGCTAACATTTGGTCTTTGGTAATTGAGGACTGGCAAAAGTAAGTCGTTTATTTGTTTTCTTAACTGATTGTAGACTATTTTTATGTTTTCTTGGGAAAAACACCATAATTTAAGTAAAAAGCTGTATATTGAAAGAAATTACCAAACGTTTCAAAGTCGATTTTGACTTCTATGTCAATGGCATTAAATTATGTATTGAAAATGTAAATAGGAAATTGGAAGTTTGATTTATGACATTTAAGTTGACATAATAATGGAACTACTAACATATTGTACCAAAACTACATACTTTCAATTAAACGATGACTTTTACCAACAAGATTTTGGCATGGCCATGAGTTCTTGTCTCTCACCAGCATTAAGTAACATATTTATGGAAAAATTCGAACAACAAGTAATTTTATCAACAAAAACAAACTTTAATTTGGTGGCGTTACGTTGACGACATTTTCGTAATTTGGGAACACTGTCTTGAAGAACTAGATAAATTATTAAATGGCATAAATAACAAAGAACCAACTATCAAATTCACCCTAGATATTGAACAAAATAACAAACTGTCTTTCCGAGACATATTAATAACAAAAACAGAATCTTCATTCGAAACTGAAGTTCATAGAAAGTCTACTTATACTAACAGATACCTAAATTTCAATTCAAATCAACCGAATACAGAAAAGCAAGGTGTTATTAAGTCATTATATGATAGAGCACAGACCAACGGTTCTGATAATAATAAATTCAACAAATATAAAACAATTATAAAAAATGTTCTCACTGGAAACAAATTATCCCACAAAATTTATCAACATACTTGAACAGAAAACAAACTTTCCGAATCAACCCAGAACTGCTCTTATTAACACTGCTACTCAGAACAACCACATTACATTTATAACTATAGCCATACATACAGGGTCTGTCAGAAAGATTGAAAAGAGTGGGCAACAGATTTAATGTTAAAACAACATTCCAAACAAGAAATACACTGAAATCACTAATATCGAAAACAAAACCAACCAACAATACTCAGAACTCAAAAAACTGCATATACAAGATTCCTTGCGAATGCAATAAATTTTATATTGGAGAAACATCAAGACCATTAAACGAACGAATAAATGACTACAAGAATTACATAAAGAAACGACAATTTGAAAAATCGAAAATTTATGAACATGCATGGGACCTAGGCCATACAATACAATTTGACAATTCAACTATACTTCACAAAGAACAACATAACACAAAACGAAAAATAAAAGAGTCTGCCTTAATTCTTTTGAATGAAGACCATTGTATTGCTTCTACTTCTGTAGAATTCAATCGTATCTGGTTACCGACAATTAAGGAAGAAATTATTAAAGGTCATCTCCTTTTAAACAACCCAGTATCGGGATAGTTCATAAGGTTTTTCCTAGGTTTTCCCTTATGACGTTAATGGGATCACTAAAACAGCAGAATTCTTTGATCGCATTTTTGGCGACTGGGCTATCTTATAACAAAGTCTTACCTAGCAACGCCACTTATAAATTCTAAAGACAACTCTTTCAAATTTTTCCAACTTGAAAGCTCTTTTACTTAATACATAATCTTTACAATTTTTTGTGCTACCTGTTTATTTAAAAACAACAAAAAATTTTAATTATGTCAACTTAAATGTCATAAATCAATTCCAATTTCCAATTTACATATTCAATACATAATTTAAAGCCATTGACAACGACTCGACTTTGAAACTATTGGTAATTTCTTTCAATATACAGCTTTTTACTTCAATTGTGTTGTCATTCCCAAGAAAACAAAAAGAATCAAGAACATGCCACAAATAACATTTAGAAGACTGATTGTAGACTACCCCTATAAGTAGAATGAGTTCGTAAAGTATGCTATCGGCTGTCGCTCTGAATTCTGATCTAGAGTTCAAAGTTAATAAAAAACACACATCTGACTGATTTAAGCAATCTTCGATTCACATAATGAAAAAAGTATGAGAAAGCATTTCCTCTGATAATTCAGTCTGATAATTTGTGAGTATCAACTGTGACAACGTGTCAACAGTGTCAAACATGTTGTCCCTGTCGCTCATACAAAGGCCGCCTTAATCTAGTGAACTGACCTCGTGATCGACATTATTGTCGAATCATCGCTATGATTATTCGAAAGATGTTCCTACATAAGGATAGGTATAACACACAATAGATGGACACATGAGATCAATCAAGCCCGTTCACTCCTCTCTACCTCAAAATTGATGATGAACGTCATGTTAGATGCCGCCACCAGCAAGGCCCTGGGGGTCTCAAGCCGTGATTAATGTGGTCGTCATTCGGCAATGGCAAAACCACCGCCGCTTCGCTATGCCGGTCCGTCCCGAGCATCACGAATATCGACGAAGATTGATTGGTGTGTCGAATGAGTAAGGATTGTTGAGAAAAAAATGTTCGGCCTGGATAGCCGATGTTCAAAAAATTTGACATAATATAAGATATAAAATTATGTACTCGTAGCCTTCACAGTTTTCAAATTGGGAGCAAAACAAATGAAAACTAGATGTCTACTAGTATACTAATGGAAATTCAATAGATCTTTTTACCCTTTGTAATGCGCAGGCGCGTTTGACATCTTAAAAAGGCGGGAATATGAAAGTTTCGTGCACTTTTCACAAATATGCATAGGGAACTAGTATTAATACCCATATAATCAATGAAGTTAACTGAAATATTAGTTAGTGGAGCTTTATTTGTACATCTTTCAGTTAAAGCAAATAACTGCATTAAATTATAATGGTGGTTAAAGTGATATTTTCGTCCACAAGTTCAAAATAGGGCTGATGTATTTGAAAGGTTAGGACCAAAATGATACTCATATTAGATTTAAAGTAATTAATATTCTGATGAGTAATAAAATAAACATTAGTAATACAAAATACAAATTTAATTTATTTATTATTACTATGGTTTTCTCAGTCATTGTCCGTTTTACTATAATTTGTGATTTTAATTATGTTGGTTATTCATCTTTCGACTGACATATATATGAAAGTTAGTTTATAAGATTTTCACGAAATCTGTTCAAAAATTGTATGTAATATTACTGAAGGCTGTACAGTTGTTACAAATAAAATTCAGTATAAAAATATTTATTTAAACTCAATTTGCATCTATATGTCTGGTCACGGTACATTATGTACAACTGAATTTGAAAAAGTTTACACTCGTTTTATTTAATGTTATATCTTTTAGCAAGTTATTATCTTAAAAACACATACACATAAACACATATATGTATCTTTATTTACATAATCAATTACTTGTAATCGATCATCACTTAATTCACATCTCTACCTCATAAATCACATTTAGCATATTTTAGATACCCTTTGAACTGTTTATTCTTTTTGTTGATCTAATAAGCTTTCGACCAGGTTCGATACAAGACTCTGGAAAACTAATAAAGTCAAATAAATTCTCCAAAATGATTTACTGTTCATATGGCTCCCACATATTCCAAGACATATATGCTTTATGCTCCATTCTTTATTGCTAAAATGTTATACATGTTAATTAAAATCGTTATACTGATAGTTCACTTTAAGTTTATAATATTAAAACAGTGTATAGACGTTATAAACTAATATGAAGTGCACGAAAAAATTGACGGGCGTTGACGCATGCGCATAAATATTTTCATTTATGTAAAGGCCTATTTGGTCGCTAACAAAAACATATAAACATTCATCTCTAGTATAAAAAATTGATAGAGATACTTAAGATTTTTCAAATTTAAACAATGACAAGTTGCTTATTTTTTTGCGTTTTTTGCCCTGATGGGTGAGACTTCTCTACAGTGAGATAATACCTAATTTACCCGGGGCATAGAGAAATATAATAGAGTGATCGATTCTCCACAGAACGCCGCAAATATTTCGGCATCAGTCCTTCATGTTTGTTGGTAGGTCCAACCAATGCGGACATCTTGATATTAAATTTGTTTTAAAATGACAGAAACTATAACAGCAGCACAACAACACAATCTTAAAATTTTTGTTTAAAAATGACAGAAACTATAACAGCACCACAGCAACACAATCTTAAAAGTGTTATTTTATTTCCCGAGGCCATTCGGGGAAAACAATTGTCGTAAAATTGACCCATAAATCCATTCCCCAAATACATACTGGCTCAAGATGACAACTAAAATCAATGGAGAAATGTTCCTTAGTGAAAAAACACAAAGCAAGGCCTTTCAGGTAGTCTAAATGTATAATCGTAACATTTTAAAAGACGGGCACAAACAGGCGAAATTAACATTATATATAAATATGCAAAATGAATAGGAACCTGGAATTTCCAAAGTTTCTTTCAGTAGTCATCAAAAGAAATCCTTATGAATCGGTAAACGATAAAATTCCGATATCAAAAGTTTAGTATATGATTATAGATACGTGGAATGTCAAAACTATGTTTCAATTAGGCAAAATCCACAACGTCTAAATGAGGTGGATAAATTGAACATTGATATTTTAGGGGTTAGCAGGACATTGCTGAGTACAAGATAACTTTGTTTTCTACTCAGGAAGTCAGGTAGGTATACACCAATATTAGGTGTGAATAATTGTTAAGAAGAGAATCAGTTCTCAATTTATCTCCAGTAAATGACATAATTATCACAATTGAAAAAAAAACGCTTCACCAATGAAGATCAAGACCGACAACAAAATCAAAAAATTTACCCGACATTGTCATCCGTGTTAAAGCATATGAAAAAAAACTTGAAATAAACTTTGGCCGACTGGAATGCCAAAATAGGCCAAAGGGGCTGAATGAGAACTGGTGGGAGCATAGCGTTTGGGGAGAGAAACGACCGCGGATTTTAAACACACAGACTGTGTACCTGAAAATCACCTAATGAAAAGCTGGATTACATAACCAGAAACGAATTATGTTTCATAAATAAGAGAGTTAGAAACAGTTGTAAGTCCATCAATACCTATCCTGCGGCTGACATTGCATCGGATCATGTTCTTCTCCTTCGTTCATTTCGGATGAAACTTAAGAAAGTTTATAGGAAGGCTAACAACAATAAATAGACATCAGAAAACTGCAAGGTGTCAATATTCAAATTAAAACTAAGGAAAGGGTAGTAGAAAAATTGCTAACAGATAAATGCAAGGATAAATCGAAAAGAACATTAAAAATTTGGAAAACATAATTAGAGATGTAAGCAAAGAAGTCTGCCTAAAGCGTTTTTGAAAAGAAGCAACCCTGAAGAGCGAACAAACGTGAAGAACCAAAAAAATACAAGCAAATACAGAGCAGAACAAAAAAAGGAATTAGAAAAATGTATGGTCATAGACGACGACCTTGAACAAAAAAAGAAGGCAAAAGAAGCAGCAGGACTCAATAACAACGAAATGGTACTGAATCAAAGGGAGAACGTAATTATAGATAAAAAAGGAAAAATATAAAGAAAAATTACCAGTCAACCATTAAAAACGTGCCCAAAAAGTCTAATGCCAAAAAATATCGAGCGGTAAGTCATGTCTCACTTATTGAAAATTCTTGTGTGTCACTTATTCAAAATTCTTTAACAATGTATGTATACAAAGACGAAAACGAATTTTGGCCAACGCAGTTCGGGTTCAAAATTGTTGGGACGAGAGAGGCGTTATTCTGCATACAGGTTCTATGTTACAGATACAGAGAGGTAAACTGTGGAATATATGCATGCTTTATCGATTACATTCGATAATGCATAACATGGAAGACATAATAAAGTGTTTCAGATCTGTATTGAAATTAAACAGAACAACTTCAAATCATATAATAGTAAATAACAGGAGGATAAAACGACTTGAATCTTGCACGTACCTGGGAACAAATATAAATGACCAGTGGAACCATTCTCAAAAAATTGAGTGTAGAATCGACAAAGCAGTATACACTAAAAAAGCTAAACTCTTTCTAAACCATGATCGCAATTTAATGGATACCACTTCAAAAAACTAGAAGCGTTTGAGATAGGGGAGTAGATAAATTATTAAAGATATAAATAACAGCCGTATCCTAAAGATACCCTGATACCTAAATTTCAATTCAATCATCCGACAGTAAAGAAAGGTGTCTAACACGTTACTAAAGCTGGATGTGTTGTATAGAATGGGTAAGAACAAAGAAAAACAATACTGTCAAAAGGCGGAAACTAGAATATTGTTACGAAATTTACCAAAGCCGACCCTGTTTCATTTAGTACGACAACGATCGCTTTGGAATAAAAAATGTTCTGGAAATGGCTCGGCGGCTGTGGAGTTGATGGTTGATTTTACTAGCATTTTCGATGTTGGTTTTATGGTTAGAAAGGACGACGAGCGTATTTCTTATTGTTATTGTGAATCAGCTGTTCTGTATAATTTGATGTAAATAAAGTTCTAGAAAAGTGAAAGTGAATATTAGTTTTATAATTTTAAACATTGAACCTACGAACTATATTGCAATTTCTTGGCCATGTCATGAAAAATAGAGAAAGATACGAACTCGTCCTGCAGGGTGCAGTATTGGGTAGAAAAGATAGAAAAGACAAAAAGAGGAACAGTTTCTAACTGTTATGAATAAAGTAAGAATAACAATGTTGGTTGTTAACATCCGCCGACGGATTGGGATTAAATAGCTATACCAGGATATAATATAGTAGGATGATATAACACAGGAGAGTCTTCATTTTTCGCAAAATGGAATCCTTTCGTCATATTATGAGGAATGAGAAATATCATCTACTCCAACTCATTATTTAGAGCAAAATAGTGGACTTCTTCATCAAGGTCTGCGGAGATAACGCATATCATGACTTAATAATCTTAGAGTATTAGTATTATTTTAAGCAGCAGTAAATAAAATAAATAGGCTAATGTGATAACCAACACCCTCAGACGACAGGCACTAAAAGAAGAATTCTAGGATACATCTTTTCTTTTTCAAGGTAGCTACTAATAATTTATATTTAAAAAGAACCGAATTCAATTGGCTTAAAATAAAAACCGTTTATAAACCGTGTGCAATCAATAACTATTTTCTGACATATTTCTTATCTGATTTAAGATACAATTCTATTGATTATTTTAGCGTATTGTTATCTCTCTCTAATTTGTATTTTATCCACATATTTTTTAACTTTTTTATTATTTGGGCCACTTTCTGTAAGTGTAACTCTAAATCACCCTAAATACTGCAACAACCCTGTACATGTTTCTGTGTATTGGTCACCCCATCTAAATTATTTATCTATCATTTTCTGAATCACCCTGTATAACTATAATTCATCTCTACACGATATTGCAACCACCCTGTATAAGTATTAATCCTCTCTACCCTATTGATTGTTTCTATTTTTCTTTTGTTTAAATCACCATATATACTCATAATTTTAGTTCGTCTAATATGCTAAGTATAAGCAACTACTTATGTTCAACACTATATAACATTTTTTAACCACCCTGTTTAACTATAACTCTACTCCACCTTATATTTCAATCATCCTGTATATACAACTGCTTCTAACATTTTTTGAACCCTCCGCCTTATAACTCGAATATCCTTACTGCATATGCTTATTTAACAATTATTGTTAACTTTTTTATCCACTCTGTGTAACTATAGTTTTACTTCACTCATCATCAACCATCTTGTATACGCAACTACTCATGTGCTACTCAATACAACATTTTTTGAACCACCCTGTATAACTTGAATTCTATTTCAGCTTATATTTCACTAACTTTAATTTTACTTCGCCCAATATTTCTACTTGCACTTTGAATTTCGATGCACTACACACGTACCACCGTATACCATATAAAAAACATCACTCACCTAAAAAAAAATTCATTTCGATACACTAATGGCATATTTTGTGCCATTTCACTTAATTGCAATGAAAACCGTTACAAACACCCTATACGATATACTTTCAAGGCATATCTTGACATTTAAGCTAGATATTTATGATAAGTATTTGACATTTACGTTGATGTTTACTGTGTTTTTGCAAATATTTCTACGATTTTCGGAAAAACAGTATGTTTTACTTTATACATAATTATACGGAATCAAGCTGGAACATCTCTTTGTAGAATATAATGTAAAATATTCAAATTGGTTGAGCCGTGTTAGAGAAAACAGTGTAGATTTATTGAAATTCACTGAAGTGTAGTTCCTTAATTACTGTTTTTTCTGATTTTCTGGAAAACCGTAAATCTCACGTTATAGAAAATTATATGGTACCTTTCTGTAATATTTCTTAATACAATACCGTTTAAATCATCAAATTTGCCTAAGCCGTTTTTGAATAATCACATAGCAAAAAAAAATTTGTCATATCGAAAACGAAGTTCCTACTATGGTTAAACATGTTGCAAATAATACTCTAACACATTTTTGAAAATTCAAATAGTCATTTGTAATTCAACAATTACAAACATCGCATATGTTGAATTCAAAGAGGTTTATACCGTTATTCAGTGTAATAACAGTATATCAGGGAGCGCTTGCTAATTGTGGGAATGAACCACGTCACCACTGGGCCAATCATCTATTAATATTGCATGAATAGGTGCTCTACACTAGTTGACATTCAAACGGCAATATCTAGGTAAAGACAAAACGATTAGGTACCATTTTCTCCCCTGTTTCTCAACCGATTTTCTTCATTTTTGTTTTGTTTAGTAGCTACTGACGACCTTCAGTGCAGAATTATAATCTTAATTTATAATATTTGTTCATTCATTAAATAAAATATAATAAAAATTCATTATTTACGTCAATAATGTCAATGCCAAACAACTGAATGTGCCGCCGCCGCCAGACTCAAAACATTGAGTAATTATATATAGACAGACCAATACCATTATATGCTTACAGCATGTACTTCTGGAAGTGGCATGCAAGCGTTGTTATTGTTTAGTGGTAAAGTAATCGTTGTATATTATAATTATACAGGGCGATTCCAGATATGTTAGAAATCATTTTTTCGTGGGTGGCACAAAAGCAGTTGCATATATAGGGTGTTTAAAATATAGAGTAGAGTTTAATTATAACTAATAAAATAATGATATAGGGAAGCCCATTAGCGGTTGAATTTACAGGGTTCTTGGAATAGAAGGTGCAGTAGAATTACATTTATACAGGGTGGTGCAAAAAATGTTATACATAGATGCATATACAGGGTGGCAGAAATGGAAATGCAACAAGATAATTAAAAATTTCATAAACAAGAAGATTCAAAATGGTGAGTCATAGGCAATGGTTTATCCGGTGGTTCAAAAATGTTAAAAAATATTATGCGTGGTCCATGAGCAGTTGCATATACAGGGTGGTGGAAATATACAATGAGATGGAATTATTATAATGAGGATTTTAATAAATGTTAGAGAATTGAGTGCAATTATAGCTATACAGGGGGGTTAGAAGAAATAAATATTAAATTAAGAATTACGAGTTTGAACACAAATAAAGTTCTATGAATTATATCTGAAAAAAACTTGAATTTCGTTAGGTACTTATTTGTAGAAGCGAGATGTAAGACCGACATCTAGGATTTTCGAGGAAACTATCACACAGAGGTTCCGAATCTGGATCCGTTCTGTGTAATTGCTGTTCTCCCTAAAGTCCTAGGATAGAATGTCATGATAAAAGTTTCATTTTACTTAACCTGCCAGAGATATTGACACAATTGGTCGAATTTCGACCACTGGGCGACAGCTAGTAATGTTTAATTCCATCAAATTTTTTCATTTGTTTTACACTTTTCCTTCTAAATTTTAATAATTATTTATTAAAAATAAAGTGCCGAAGAGTCAATAATTGAAAAAATACGAAAGTATTTTTTTGTCATTGACATAACTTCTACTGTCATTAGTCTCTTATTAAACACTGTCGATGTTTACCATTTCATGTCAACAAATTGAAATGACTATTTTTCTAAGAGAAAAAAATTAATTTTCTCACCCTTCATCTATACAAATTTTTTCCGTTCTTGTTCTGTAGAAGACACGACCGACATCGAAATTAACAATGGCCAGTCGACTCGAGTTGACGGACAGATTGGCCGGTTGTGAAGGAGAGATAGCAGGTGTTTTTGCGGTGACAGCCAATTGGTCTCTGCTTTGATTGGGCTTTTCACCATCTCCTCTGAAGTATGCGTTTTTCTTGTGTGACGGCTTTCTTTGTATTCGAAATCATTCAGTAATGAATGGCATCGCAAAAAATGGACGGAAAACTTTTTTGGCAAAACTATAGTAACTAAATGAATGATATAAAAGAGTTGTTTTAAATTTCCAATTTCTATTTTTTACAATTAATTTGTTCTCATAGAAAAGCAAATTCCCACTCGACCGTGATACGAACCCGAACTCTTTGGATTATCAGTCAAGGAACTGCAGCGCATGATTCTTGAGAGCTGTTGACATTATTTACCAAGGAATTTGTGTGAGTATTAATATTCAGATAGTCTTTGCCTTTTATGAAACAGTAGTTAGTGGTGCTTGAGCTAACCGAAGACAGGCGTAGGTATACCGCGATGAGAGAGCTGAGAAGAGAAAAATAATTAATTGGCGCAAATAACGCTAGAACAGGCGATAAATGAGTAACATGGAAGAGCTAAAAGTCAGATACTTTGGAAGTGGAGCAGGAAGTTTTAAAAATACGTAAGATTAAAACAGAAGTAATAACAGTCAGAACACGCAGAAATTAAAGCAAGGATAGCAAAGGGAAGCAGAAAAGTAAGTATGGAATGTTGAAGGTTTTGATGAAATTTGTCTCAAGATAAACCAAAGAAAGAGTATACAGAATAGTACTTCGAGCGACAAGAACATATGGAAGTGCAACATCGATTCTTAATAAAATAGAAAAACGCAGGATTGCTCAATGGGAGGAACATGTTAAGGAGCATTAACGGAGGCATATAACCGGAAAGTGTGTGGAGGAAAAGAAAACAGGAAGAACTAGAGAAGTTTTATGGTGAGCGCAAAATATCTACCGTTGTAAAAGCCCAGAGATTCAGATTGCTAGAGAAGATGAAGACAAATAAGATGCTAAAAATAATTATCAATAGAAAAGCGACATGTTCAAATAGATTTATGTCAAAACTACAAGAGCGCCACGCCAAAACAGTAATTTCGGCAAATATTTAGGTAGTCCATGACAATTCTAGCAGTATATAGATAAGCGTTGTCGTCATAAATAAGACAATGTCCCTAAAAAGAGGCGCGGGGACAACATAATCCTTTAGACCTGTAATATGTACTTTCTGATGTTAAGATCCCGTGTGAGATGAAAATTCACACTGTGCGACGGTTGAATTCTGCAACACTAATTCCCAGGGTCCTGAATGTATCAGAATAAACATGAAACTCATTTTAAACGCAAAATGGCGTTGTATTTATGATGGAGAAATTCTAATGTTGAAGACAAGTCAGTAGTTAAACAAAGCGGTTTCTGGAGCGGAAGTGGGCATAAAGGTAACCAGTCATCGAGTTCTCGCCGGGAGCTGCTGCCGAGCTGTTGGTAGTTGTTGTTTGGATAAGAAGAAGACATTGGGAAGAAGAAGGAGACATTGGGGGTGGTCGTAGGGGTGCGCGAAAGACATTTGGGTGTGTCGCAGAGGTGCGTGCCATCTGTTGTTAATAAATGAAAGCAATTGTATTGTGGGTTGCAGAGTGCACGCCATCTGTTGATGGTTGTGGTGGTTACAAAGAAAAAAAGCTAAATACTTGGCCGGGTATCGAACGCGGCTTGCCTGATTACAAAGTCAGGTGTCCACCGAGCTGCGCTAATGCGGTTAATCGAGAAATGTTTATTTGAAAAGGTATAGTACATGCCCGTTGGGTGGGCGCGGGTTTTTGGGCGTTGTTCGGTTAGATATTTGGGGGCTGGATGGGGGGATATGATATTTTGTTGTCTGTAAAAAAATTTAAAATCTTGGTATTTTGTTGTCTGTAAAAAAATTTAAAATCTTTTGCTTAAGCCTGCATGCGCGAGAACGTCCACTCCTTCGAGTCTATAGTTATCGTAAGCGACCGCCTACCTGCGCAAGAACGGCAACTCCTTCGAGACTCTGATTTTGTCGGATGATTCAAGGCATTGAACGCCTGCAGGCGCAAGAACGTCCACTCCTTCGAGTCTATAGTTTTCCTAAGCGAGCGCCTACCTGCGCAAGAACGGCAACTCCTTCGAGTCTCTGATTTTGTCGGATGATTCAAGGCCGAGCGTAATAATTTTGAGACTTGGAAAAATTTGTTTCAAGCGTCTGAAATTTAATTAAGGTGAAAATAATGGATATATTAAAACTAGACAACTGTTTAAATATCTTTATTAGCATATAGTATATTATGAATTTTCAGAGCATCCTTAATAATTAAAGCTATATTTTGTTTTGTTTTTGTACAATATATAGTAAGGCCGCCATCATCCAACCACATAGTCAAATCCAAAGAAATACCATCAGAACAAAGCTGGCAATCATCCCATACAGTGTCAGGTTCATCCTTTCCATGTGAAGGATCGTTATGGAAACCATATGCAAATTCCAAGTATTTTTTAAGCACCGTGTAACTCTCCACCGTTAAATGTATAATTGTTTCACCAATTTTGAGAGTGGTCTCGGTATCGGTAATATTAATAGTTAAAATTTCTGGTACTGCCGCATATATGCAAGTGCGTCCGTTGTAGGTAATCACAGTTGTTAAAACGTCTGGTACCACGTAACATCCATTTTTGGGATTTAGCTTTCCAGTTAAATCTTTCGGTTGTATAGTTCTCGTTGACACTGCACTCATATTAAATCTTACTTGGTCATCAAGTAAACTTTCCAAATTCATGACTGGATTGTTACAGCTTCAACTCAAGACTGAATAAAAGAAATAAATTCTTTTAACTTATTGTCGTGAGTGTGTGACGACAGCAAACACTACAAATATTAGATTTTTGTGGCTATAGGTGCAGTCTTATTCAATTCACTATGAATAAAAGGTGTGGAATATGTTTGGAAGAGATAACTAATAATTTTGGGCTATTGCCAAATTGTAACCATTGTTTCTGCTTCCCATGCGTAAAAAGATGGCATCAAAATAAAGACTTTGAATTGAATATTCGCAGAGGCTGTCCAGAATGCCGTATTGTGTCTCCTTATGTCTATCAATCTGAGGTTTATTACCAGAAAGCGGAAAAAGATCGTTATATAGCTGAGAAAAACGAAAAAATGAAGAAAATGCGATGTAGGTATTTCCGAAAAAGCAAACCCAAATGTCCGTTTGGAAACACTTGCTTGTTTAGCCATCGATTACCAAATGGGGTAGAAATAGATATAGGGCCACCTCAAATGAAACGTGCAGGTATGGGCGGTCGTACTGATTTCATAGAGGCTCAGTTCACACGTGGAGGAGGTAGAACTCAGCGCCCAGCAATAGGAGGACTCCCAGATACTTTTAGTTTACTCCTGGTGGAACCAGGAATTTTTTACGTCTTGAGAGATGAATAAAAACCTGTATTTATTTAAAAATTCATGCCAATAAAATCATAAATGTATTTAAAAATTCCTGATAATAAATTCTCAAATCATAAATCTGTATTTATTTAAATGTAATGTTAATAAAATCGAAAAATAATATAAATCATGAATCCGTGATTATTTAAAAATTCCTGATAATAAATTCACATTATATGGGGTATTTTAGATATCAAAACCACAAACCGGAAATTTCCTGATAATAAATTCACATTATATCTGGTATTTTAGATATCAAAACCACAAACCGGAAATGATGACCGCAGTGAAAGGAAACTGTCATATCTTGTTTACGCTAATTGAAACCGAGCTAAATAAATTTACAGGAAGCTGTGGTTTGATTAGGTTATCATGTTGTTTGCAGCAACAAACTTTTGCAGGAAGTTCCCATATGATAAGCATTAATTAGTTGTTTTTCTAGAACTAACGGAAATTTCGTTATACGCAAATGACGTAGTTCGATGCTGATAAATAAAATAATTGCGAATTTTTATTTCATTGTTAATTCAACTCTCAAAGAGATCACATATCAACTACAGTGATTGTGTTTGTGCTTTGTGAAATTAACTGTTAATTCAACTTGCAAAGTGTATCTAGTGATAGTGTGTGTTGTTCAAAAAAACATTATGTGAGTATTTACTTAATTTCATTTATGTTAATTTGCTTTTAGTATTTTGTGACTGCCCTTCAAAATATTTGAAATTAATAGAGTATGTTTTTCGAATTGAATATTTTCTGCCCGCTTTTCAATTCAATGTTCTAGTTCCAACTTTTGTTAATTTGCATCTAATATTTTGTGTGTGTCTTTCAAAAATTATTAGGAGTGTTTGGATTCATTATAAATTTGTAGTTTTGTTATTCGAATCAGGTAGTTTCTGTCTGCTTTTCTTAAAAATTTCAATGTTCTATTCCTAAATTTTTGGTAATTTGCTTCCAATATGCAATTTCAAAAATTATTAGAGTTTAGACGCAACCAAGTTCATAGTATTTAATTTTTGTTATAGAAAATGGATTTTTTGAAAGAACTTAATGCAGTTTCCTCCGCAGAGATTGACAACAAGCCGGCAATAAAAATTCAAGACTTGCAGCTTAACCAGAAGTATCGAATTCTGGCAGCCAAACTGGTCAACCCAAGATACGGTGAAACCATCTTACTTGAATTAGAGGACCACGTAACCTTCCTGCCGAAACGGGTCACTCAGGTATATAAACCACACCTAGACAAATTTGGCGGTGGAAAGTTCCACATCGAATTCATCGGGCTGCAGCAACTTGGAGGCAAACTACAACCCCGAGTGCTTTTTCAAATTTCTGCGGAGTGAATATAAAAGAATTTAGTTGTAAGTTTTTATTTTAAATTTTGCATGCTTCAGTTATACTTTTACTGTTAATATTCCATTGATATTTCTCAAGTTTGTAATAGTTTATTATATTGTTATACGAGTAAAAATGAATTCAGAGGCTATAGCGAATATTAGTACCGATATTATTAACAAGTTTAGATTAGCATCAAATATAATTTTCTCAAAGAAACGTTGCTCTCCAGAGCAAATATCTAGCTGGCTGAATTAAGTAAAAAACAATTAATTTTATGTAACAGAGCTATTCGTGAATCAGATTTACATATAGGAACTTTGAATAAGCTTCAGTCTGAAATTAGTCATATAAAAAGATTTAGAAATGATTTGAAAAATTATGCTAACATCAAAAGGGGTGGGGGAATTGGTGAGAAGTCAAAAAGAAGTGATCGCGTTAAATGGTATGATGTAGAGTCAGCGTTTCGCTCACGTGTTCGAACAGGAGTAATCATTAATCTCATTCATATCAATATTTTTAAATTTTTAGATGATGCATTTTTCCTTTTTAAGGCGCGCATAAATAATACTTTGAAAACAATGCCTACTCTTAAAGTAAATACAACCTTTTGTGGTGAATTCATAAAGAAATCTGGAATGGAGGAAATTATGGAATATAAATATTTTAATACGAAAAACGCGATAATAGATAGGGGTACAGATTTGAATGGGTGGTTCTATGAACACATTCGGAATGAAATTTTACGTAAATTAGAGGAATTTCAGGAAAAGGCATCAGGATGGAGTTTGTATAAAGTTCTAAACTTAGAAATAAACATAAATAAATTTGAAATTGGAAATGGAGCCTCATCTTTCATAAGATTACCAGAATCAATTTCTAAAAAACATGCTGTAATCAATATTAAGAACTATGATGATGATCTTTGTTTTTTATACAGCGTTATTGCTCATTTGTACCCTACAGCCATTAATGTTGATAGAATATCAGCTTACCCCGAGCCATCTACTGTATTAAATCTAACTGGTTTGACATTTCCTATGACTTTACAGCAAATTACTAAGTTTGAGAAACTTAATAATATTTCTATTAATGTATATGTCTTAGAATTGATAAAAACAAAAGATAATGAGTATTATCAAACAGTTCCAGCTCGAATCACTAAATGTAAGTTAGACAAACATGTCAATCTCTTAATGATTCAAAATAAATATGTTCCTAAAATCAATGATTTCGAAAATGTAGAAATAACAGCAAACGACGTGGAAATAAAATATCATTTCTGCCTAATTAAAAATTTATCACGTCTTGTTTCAAATCAACTTAGCAAGCATAAAAGTAAAAAATTAATATGCGATCGTTGTCTAAATTATTTTAGTGACTCCAGCAGCCTTGAGAGCCACATTGAATATTGTAAAAATGTAAATAATTGCAAAATATCTTTTCCTAAGAAGGCGGTAGTTGAGTTTAATAATTTTTCATTCAAGGAAAGGCTTCCTTTTATTGTTTATGCAGATTTTGAGTCGATACTTTTACCAATTTCCGATACTACTTCTACCAAAACTCATAAATATCAGCAGCATTCAGCCATATGTGCTGGTTATTATTTCAAATGTTCCTATGATGACTCTTTTTCGTACTATAGGAGCTTCACGGGCTCTAACTGTATGGAGTGGTTCACCAATGAAATGGCAAACTTGACAAAGTTCGTGCAGTCCAAACTAACCGATGTTGTACCTCTCAATGTGGAGGTTAGTCTCAAAGATGCATCTGGCACATGTCATATCTGTGAGAAGCCCTTTTTACCTCAAGATAAAATCGTTAGAGACCACTCTCACCTTTCCGGTGCATTTAGAGGCTATTCACATAATTATTGTAACCTCAGGTACCGAGAGTCTTTCATAGTTCCAGTAGTGTTCCACAACCTAAGTGGATACGACTCCCACTTTATAATTAGAGATCTCGCCAAGCATGATCAAATAACTCTTGTACCAATCAATAAAGAGAAGTATATTGCCTTTACTAAACATGATAAGGACACAAAAATAAAATTTAGATTTATCGACTCATTTAGATTTCTGGGATCTTCTTTGGATGAGCTGGCATCCACTTTAAAAACCGATCAATTTGTTAATTTAACTTCAATCTTCAATCATGTGTCGTTAGCGAAACTAAAGATGCTAAAACGAAAGGGAATCTTTCCTTATGATTATGTTGATTCATTGGAAAAATTAGGTGAAACCCAATTACCGCCTATAGAGAATTTTTATAATAAATTGAATGACCAGAACGTTTCTCAAGCTGATTACGAACATGCTAAAAGAGTATGGGATTCCTTTGAATGCCAAACCATTCGCAACTACATGGAGTTGTACATGAAAGTGGACATTCTTCTTCTAACTGTTTGAAAATTTCCGTGATAGGGCCCATCAAACATATGACTTAGATCCAGCCCATTGTTACACTCTACCTGGATATTCTTGGCAGTGTATGCTCAAGTACACAAGTTGCCAATTGGAAATTCTTCAAAATGTTGACATGCTGATGTTCATTGAACGTGGAATACGTGGAGGTATTTCCCAATGTTCTAATAGGTTTTCCGAGGCGAATAACAAGTATATGCCCAATTATAATCCTAATAAACCCTCCAAATTCATTTACCACGTAGACGCTAATAATTTATATGGATATAGTCAAAGTCAACCCTTACCCTACGGGGGATTCCAATGGTCTGCTGATACCAACATCGATGTCACTCAAATTCCCGATGATTCAGACATTGGTTATTTTTTGGAAGTTGATCTGGAGTATCCCAAGCATTTGCATGATCATCATAAAGACCTTCCCTTCTGTCCGGAGCGCCGCACCCCTCCCGGCTCTAAACTTCCCAAACTCATGACTACCTTGCATGACAAGGAAAAATATATTATTCACTATAGAAATCTGAAACAAGCTCTTGAGAATGGCATCATTCTCAAACACATTCACCGGGTGTTGAAATTCAAACAGTCTCCGTGGCTCAAGTCCTATATCGATCTAAATACTTCCCTAAGAGCTCAGGCGACTAATGATTTTGAGAAGAATTTGTTCAAATTGATGAATAACGCAGTCTTCGGTAAAACTATGGAGAATATCCGAAAGCATCGTATCGTTAAACTAGTCAACCATTGGGAAGGTCGATACGGTGCTAAAAATCTTATTGCTTCCCCAGCATTTCACAGTCGCACCATATTCGATGATGAGTTGATGGCAATTGAGTTAAACAAAACTGATTTGCTCTTCAATAAACCTCTGTATATCGGGTGCGCAATTCTGGAACTTTCAAAAATCCTAATGTATGACTTCCTCTATGATTTCATTTATAAAAAGTACCCTCGTCATCTAGTCAAACTTCTATACATCGATACTGATTCATTTTTGCTTGAGATAATTTCTGATGATATATATGAAGAGCTCGTCAAACCCAATCTCCATCGTTTCGACACATCAGACTATCCCCCCGATAATATCTACAACATCCCACTAGTTAATAAAAAGGTGCTTGGTTTAATGAAGGATGAGGCTAAGGGCTACATTATTTCACATTTTGTAGGCCTCCGTTCGAAAATGTACACCTACCTAATCCTAGGAGGAAAATGCATCAAAAAGTCAAAAGGCGTAAAATACAATGTAGTTAAAAATAGTATTACGTTTGATGATTACCTCTATTGTTTGCAAGAAAACCAGCAAACTATTGCTTCCCAACGCTGTATTAGATCATATGCTCATAACATATTTAGTGTAGAGCAGACAAAAATTGCCCTCAGTCCTTTTGATGACAAGCGCTATCTGTTAAAAGACTCATATGATACTTTACCCTGGGGCCACTACAGCCTCTAAATTAATTTTTACTTTCAAGATATATGTATAAGTAATATTTGATGTAGTTATGTTAGTAGTCTATGTTTATTTATTTAAATAAAACAGCATATTGGTAACTTTGTCTTTTATTTTTAGCATACATATATTTTTAAATAAACCTGCAATTTTACGTCTACATATGCAGCAATGATCTATTTTCAGAGAACAATCAAAGCAACTAGCAAAGTGTCTGCATGGCATAAAAACAATTGTCATTTCATTAGTTAAGCAAATTTTACAAGTATTATGATTAGAGTCAGTGTGGGGATTTGGTGGGCAGTCTCTAAGCAATAAACATTTAGCTGATCCCTTTTTGTGAAGCTCTGTAATATCATCACAAGGTAAGAGATTCTTGAGCTCTAAGCCACAGCAATGACAAGTGATCCTGTCACCGTAGCCCGTGTAAAAGAAGCC
The DNA here is from genome assembly GCA_034190945.1 of Octodonta nipae. Taxonomy (NCBI): domain Eukaryota; kingdom Metazoa; phylum Arthropoda; class Insecta; order Coleoptera; family Chrysomelidae; genus Octodonta; species Octodonta nipae. Next base: position 35,879,060 of record CM067218.1, on the reverse strand, counting down.
GGCGTTGACAAGCTCAGTGGGTGTCTGCTTCAAGGCAATAGGCCAGTCTTTGAACGTCTCAAGTCTGCTCTCAAATGTCACTTTGCTTTTATGTCTGATAGGTCTGGTGATGTGGTAAGTGTCATCAAAATCAAAAAAGCGACAATATGGATTCCAGTCCAGATGATCGGCAACAGGGTCATCACCATCTTCCCAGTTGAAACCACGTGTATCACAAAATGGACATTCAACAGCATCATTTAAGCTGCCATCGGATTCTATTGCATCTTGTCGGTAGATAAACCCTGCTCTTGCTAACTTTTCAGCAGGGAAGCCGGAAGGCCAGTTTTCAAAGGTACGTAATCGATTTTCGTATATTTGGAAGTATTCTCGACACTCCATGGTGTAGAACTGATGAAATAAACAACAATGTTTTTAATTTATAAGCATTTATTCAATTTTTCTAATGTCAATATCTCTTAAAATAATGTTTTTATAATAATAAATATGTTCTTTTAATGCAATACATAATGGAGACCTGTCATCTAAACAAAATGGTTTTAACAATTTTTCAATCGGCAAACGATTTAGTAAATTTGACCATAAACATATTTCATCTATTATTTTATAATAAAAAGTACAGTAATTTAAGCGCTCCAAATAAATTATTTTACTTGAGATAATAGGGTTAATAGCTAAGAGTTCAATCACATCACTATAATCCAAATAGAGCGCGCAAATGTTTTTCATCACCAACACTTGTTTGACGTCTTCATACTGGATCTGGGATAGATGGAGACAATCTCCGCAGGTCACTGGGGCAGCAAACTCTGGAGGTGTGGCATTTTCAAAAAAGTTTGTTTTCAGGAGCTTGAGCTCAATGATGACATCCTCCCACTCGTACATAGTCATTACAATTTTCGTTGGTGTTCCAGCGGCTACAGGTGTTTTTTGCAAGATAACCACTGGAGAATAGGATCTTGCAGGACTGAGTGCACATTGAACATCATACTCTGAACTTCAGTAATGGAAATCTCGAATGCAGCAAGTAATAGTCTTCCTTTTTCGCAGCTTCATCATACATTTGTAACACTCTATCCAAGTCCGCACTGTAACTGATAGTGGAATCACTACTATAACCACTATCCATGGTTTCAAAACTGCTGATACTACTCATTTTCACAAATCACTCGAGAGGTAAACTGGGACTGGGAATATATGTAGGGAATTTTCACAATTTTATAGTTGTACCCCTTCCACTACCTGATTGCGGTTGATTTCAATTATGTGTTCCTACGCGAAGATGGAAAAGTAGATCTCTTGTTGCTAAGAGCTGCTCTGTTCCCCATCACCATCATTATATATGTAAGGCTTTTAAATATTGCATCACTTGTTGTTTTTCACAATAAAATTTGATATCTTTCTGTAATCGTTTAAGTTTGGTGATATGTTGACTTAAACTTTTCGAATACTTTACAGTGATGTTTTCACCCTTCATTTTGCAATGCAAGCACATGTCTATATTTATGATAATTTATTATCAATTTATGATTGACCTTGGTGCTATAGTCTGTTTTCAGTGCCAATCCAACTGTCGTGGCTCGAATCAAACCCAAGCCACCGAACTTTAACCTTGTTGCCTTTTCGTTGCAAAATTTTCTCAACGAGATACACATCAGGATAGGCAGCCTTTTGCAATTCTTCTTCGTAAAAGCTCCCTTGAATCGGTGTACCAGACATATCTTCCAAACTATACGAACAAACAGGAGGTAACGCCCAGGCAAGGTAACCAACAACAACTGGATTAGTTATTTTAACCTGCGTAATTTTAAACAATTCCGTACTCCAGCTGGGAAGGTAACCTTTATCAAAAACGTGCTTGGTTTTACTTATTCGCACAACATCTCCAACTTTCAGTTTTCTTGGCCCAGCAATTTTCAGGTTATTGTATACTTTAATATCTCGAGCGTTTTTCCTATTAATGTCCACAGGTCTCATCTTTGTCTTGGAATGTTTTTGATGGTTGTAGTCCTTAACGATTTCCTGTAGAATATCTATCCATTTGTAGGTGCCGTTCAAACTAAAGTACTTGTAGAGCCGTTCTTTCAGCGTTCTAATTACTCGTTCAGCTATTACGGCTTTCAGTCCACTAAATGTACTATAATGATTGATTCCGTATGACTTCATTAGTTTCTGAAAGCAACTATTGTAGTATTCCTTACCCTGGTCGGTTTGTAGATTTTTCGGGTGCCGTCCTTCCTTGAGAATACTCTCAAAGGCACGAGTTACCTCTTCACCGGATTTCGTTTTGAGCGGTCTCGTCCACACGTACTTTGAAAAGCAATCAATCACCACGAGGAAGAACTTGAAATTACGATTGGATTTTGCATAGAGATCCATTTGTGCGAGGTCCGACTGCCAGGAGTCATCGAAACCTTTAATTATTACACGTCGGCGAGGAAACTTTCGTCTCACAGGTCTATGCAGTTCCTTAACAACTTGAACTTTTTCTTTGGAATGTTTCGCTATAGGAGCCATCTTGTATACTGCTTAAAAATAGACAAAGGCATGTTTTTATTGATCCTAATGATGCTTTTTAATTGCAGCAATACTGTCTGCGATTGCTTCAAGTTTTTGATTTTGGTCCAAGATTTGATTTGCAATATCATCATGTAGTTTTTGCATGTCTCGGTATAGCTCAGGCACTACTTTTGTCATCTTGTCTCTAAGTTCAGTTAGATCAGAAAGATCTTTAGCCTTATCCTTTCGAACAATATTTAATACTTCTGCTGCATCAACACCTTTAGGAGCTTGTTTCATAGAAAGTTCCAGATCGTTTATACGTTTTTCCTGTGATATACGGTTGTCATTAAACGAGGCTTCAAATTTTGTGATGGTTTCCTTATATTCTTTCCGAGCAGATTCCAACTGAGCTTCTAATGTATTGAATTTAGAAATGAGAAGCGATATATTTTGTAGTTGGGTTTCCATAGCTTGTTCGGTTTTCAATATGCGAGTATTCATTGCAGCAAAGTTTTGAGCTCCACGTTCCTCGCTAACCTTTTCGTTTTGCTTAAACACAGATAAGGTTTGCTGAACTTCACCAGTGTAGTTGCTGAAAGCTATTTGAAAATCACTATGTATTTGCTGAAGTCCGTTTGCTATTTTCTTATCAACGTACTGCTTGTTGGCGGCATCCATAGCCTTCGTCGGTACTTCGACATTGGTAATTTTCAGCTTCTCAGCATCGATATTTCCCTCCGCGGTAAAAGAAAAAGGTACTTTCATAAAAGCTAGGTTATGTGATGTTGATGACCTTAGTTGCTGATGGGCACTACGCCCAAACTTGTTTAAAGTCATCGTGAAACTGACATGTTTGCCATAGGATAAGGAATAATATACACTTTCAAGTTCGAAATTTATTTATCTCGTATAATATTAGCTTCCTTAAGTTCATTTAAAATGGCAATTATTTCGTTGTCGTGAGAGGTGTTGCCTGCTTCCTTGGATGCAATCAGTAGTTTCAGCCGTTCAACCAATTCGTTGGGATCATCCCAGTAGACGTATTCCATTGGCTTGTTATTGTAAGTTAATTCCATACCAGTTCCAGCAAAACGTTGCTTTTTTGTCAAGGGAGGAAACATTGGCTTTATAATTTCAGTATATTTATATAGACTTGAAGCTTTCAAACGACCTGCTGCATTCTTGTGTGCTGATGTCATTACCAACACTCTTCGGTACGCTTCTAAATCATCGGGAGCATAATCAGGTGACTTGTAAAATATTAGTTGATATAACCCTGGAGTACCTCGAAACTGTAACCCATCAACGATAATGTGACCTGTACTACGACTGAAATTGATTTCCTTTTGCCCAAGAAACCATTTGGAACTTGCAGCGTCATATATAGGTCCATATATGTTGTCAATAACATCGCTTTTAGTGATATAGTCTTCAAGATATTTGTGTGCAACTGGAGGATACTGATCCATGTAGTCCTCTATTGCTTCTTTAGAGAGATTACCGGGATCCTCGTAAAAGGTTTCGTTCTCCACCTCATCATCATCATCATTGGTGTGCATACTAGTTTCAGCGATTGGTTCTTCATCGAGGTATTGTGTCTCTTCCAACTCATGTTTTTTGACTGATGGCAGCTCCTGCACTTCTTGTTTAATTACCTCACGCTTAATGGTCTGTGTTGGTATCTTAGTGAGAACTTTTGCCGTAGTTGAGGCAATATCTTGTAGCGGTGTCATTACCGGTCTAAAAAGTTTATTCAATGTTTCATCATGTTCCGACTTTCCCAGCTTCAGACTAAGATATTTCTTGCGAATAGAACGTGCCAATTGCTTGATCTTTTTCTTTCGAGCAGTGGCAGCAATGTTGCTACTCAATGAAGACATTTTTATCAACTAACAGCAATCATCTTTATTGAACCTTTATATATTTATCGAATCCTTTACGGTAGCGGCCATCATTCAAGTTGAAGTCCTTAGCTATTGTAATAAAGCCAAAACGATTTTGCCAGCATTCCGAACACATTGTCTTAAATTTATCATAGTCCATGTCGGGAGACACGTGCTCATCAAAGACGTGCTTCAAATTTACCTCATCTTGTCTGAATATGACAATTACGTTGCAATTGTCTCGAATCAGTTGTTTAGGTATTTTGCTATACGTTTGGCATAAATATATTGAATCGATATTCCTGTGCCTTCCCATCGAAAAATAATTCTGAATCTTGTTTTGTTTATCACCATTCACATCATCGAAAATGAATACTGAACATTCGCGTGCCTCACTCAGATCAATTACTTCTTCGTTGTCTTTAAAGGGAAAATACGATACACCTTTAACCAGCTTGAGAACGTCTTGTAAGAGCTGGTACTTTGGTTGGTAGAGTGACTTGGAATAGATGTAGACGTTCTCGAATCGTAGGCCGTTTTCATTGAATAGCAGTGATAACGATGCGTTGGTCTTTCCGCAACCACTAGGTCCGCAGAATGCTGCTCGTAGGGAATTTGGTAACAATTGTCCGTGTCGACTTGCTGATGATGGTGATTCTTCGACAAAGTCCAAATTTTCGATAGGCAGTTGGACATCTTGTTGCTTCATATACATCTTACGATATACTGACATCATCCTTATTGTGTATACTAATTAAATACAGCAGTCTATCTCAGTTTCAATCAGTGTCATGCTAACTCCCAAAGGAGGTAGTCTACTGAATAGTGCAATCAATAAATTACCATTTGAACTACATCTACCTGGTTATCAGTTTTGTGGACCCGGTACAAAACTTCTAGACCGTCTCTCCAAGGGTCAGCAGGGAATCAATAAGACAGACGCTGCTTGTCGAGCGCACGATATCGCCTACAGTAAATACAAGTCTTTGGCGGATCGTCATAAGGCTGATTACGAGTTGGAAAATCGAGCTTGGGAGAGATTCAAGTCAAAGGACGCTTCACTTGGAGAAAAAGCAGCTTCTTGGCTTATAACTACAGGCATGAAGGCTAAACGCAAGATGGGGCTTGGAATCAAAAAACGATGTGGAAAAAAATCTTTTCGACAGAATGTGGTTCTACCAATCAAGAGAGCTATTGCCGGATCTGGAAGCGATGTCCGTAAGACATCGTTATTGGCGTTGAGAGCAGCCCGAGCAGTCATTAAGAAGGCAGGTGGTCGCAAGAAAATCCATGTACCTCGAGTCATTCCTTTTGAGTCGAAAATTGGTGGTTTTCTCCCACTAATACCCCTATTTGCGGGGTTGTCAGCACTAGGAGCTCTTGCCGGGGGAGCCAGTGGAGTAGCCAAAGCCGTGATAGATGCAAAGAACGCCCGCAAGAAGTTGGAGGAGGACCAGCGCCATAATCAAGCCATGGAAGAGCTTGCAAAGAAAGGAAGCGGTATTTTTCTTAAAAAGTCCCGCAACGGCTTCGGGCTTTACTTAAAGAAGCAAAAAAACTCCCAATAAAGCTACCCAATCGAGCACTTTACAATCACGAGCTTGAGCAATATGCCAAACATTTGAAGATCCCCTACTTTAGGGGAGTATTTATGCGAAACACCTTACCTAAACATTCACAAACAAAGGAGTCTGCCATCGTTAATTTGGATACCAGCAGTCATCACGGTACGCATTGGGTAGCTTATGTGCGAAATGGAAACACCGTTCAGTACTTTGATAGCTTTGGATGTTTGAAACCACCCCGAGAATTAGCCAACTACTTTGGCAATGGAGTGAAAATCCTCTACAACAATGACTCTTATCAGACGTACAATCAATCAAATTGTGGCCATTTATGCTTGAAATTTCTCTATAATAAAAAATAAATATTTTGCATTATTGTTGTTTTACTTTAACCTATATTAGCAGCTAACAAGCGGATAATTATCAGTCATGTCTGTGATCATCACATTGAAAGGTCGCAGCCCAATATTGTCGATTGATTTTCAACCACCTATTCAGTTGGATCCCAACTACAACTACGGACTAGCTTTATTGAGTTTTCACTCGTACAACAGCATCCCAAACATTGAGAGAGGTGACAAGATCTACCTGTTTGACGATCAAAACACGCAAACATTCATCGACTTGCCCGAAGGTTCATACGAAATTGGTGACATCGAAGCTTATATTAGAAAGGCACTTGGCATTCATTTGGCAAAGGACGTTGAGAATATTTTCTCATTGAAACCCAACAACAATACTCTCAAGTGTGAGCTTTTCAGCAGCAAGTACGCTGTGGATTTTCAACCGCAAGACAGCATCGGTGATATTCTGGGCTTCTCTAAACAGCTGCTACCACGCAATCAAGTTCACAGTTCCGATTTACCAGTGAACATTATAAAAGTTAGAACGATTCATCTCGATAGCAACATCACATCGGGAGCCTTCTACAATAACACTCCTTCACACACCATTTACGAGTTTGCCGTTGCAGTTGATCCTGGTTTTGCCATCGACGAAACACCTCAGCATTTAATCTATTTGCCGATTAACAGAAGCGAAATACATAACCTCACATTGCAAATTTTGAATCAAGACTCTGAACTTGTGAATTTTCGTGGTGAAGAAATCATCATTCGACTTGAGCTGAAACAACTACAATAATAATGGGTCGACTTGTATTTGATGAAGAACCATATAAGAGGTTAACCGCTCCTCGTCCACCATCAGTTTCTATGAAACCTCTCAAGAGATCACTCACGCTCTCAAACAGATTGTTTCTACAAACGCTCGGCTACCATGTCAACTCCTCAAATGTTCGATATCTTCCGCAAACCAAATTTTGATGATAGTGTAAGACGCGAGGAGTTGCGAACCTACTATCCATACGTCAAGTCATTCGGCAACAATGATATCGTTGAAATCACCGTCAATCAAACAGATTGTTGGTTTTCCATGGCTGATTCCTGCATCTCAATCCAGGGACAAGTGGTGAAGACAGCAGGCAATGGAGATGTTTCTCTATCACCAAATGCTGGAGCTTTCTTCTTCGACAGCGTTACGTACGAGTTGTGCGGCAAGGAAATTGAAACCGTGAGAGACCCTGGTCGCGTGAGTACAATTCGTGGATACTTGTGCTACGACCCCAACAGTTCAAAGGACCTATTCATAGCCGGGTGGAATTTTCCACATAAAGCGTATATGAATGCCGCCGATAAAACTTTTCACATGTACATTCCATTGGGACATTTGTTTTCCATCTTCAACGATTACAAGCAGGTGATGTGTGGTAAACAAACAATTCGTCTGGTGCGAAGTCGTAGCGATGATGATTGCCTTATAATCACGGATGCTGCTACCAAGGGTAAAGTGACAATAAACAACATCGAACTCAAAGTCCGTCACATTTTTCCAAACGATGACGTTAAATTGGATTTACTGCAAGCCGTCAAAGCGGATTCCAGTATAATTTTACCGTTTCGTAAATGGGAGCTAAATGAGTTGCCTGCTCTCAAAACAGGTGCTACTCGTGAAATTTGGGCTGTGAAGACGTGTGCCGCACTGGAAAGCCCTCGTTACGTTATCTTAGCCTTTCAAACGGATCGCCACAGCAACATCAAAGAAGATCCCACGGAATTTGACAATATTCACATTTCCAATATTCGTCTAAATCTAAACAGCGAATTTTGGCCTATGGAGAGATTTGATTTAGATTTTTCAAAGAGTGAGTACGGTGAGGCGTACAAAAGGTATACGGACTTTTATCCCAGCTTTGGCGGCGGCAAACACCCTCTACTGGATTATGTTGCATTCAAGACGCACACCCTATTCGTCATCGATTGCTCCCGACGTGAGGACACCATGAAATCCTCCACTGTAGATATTCGCTTGGATATTGAAAGACGGGATTTCCCGATAAGACCCGAGCCTTCTGCATAATTATCCACGATTGCCTAATGGAATTTCTCCCACTCAGCGAAATTGTCCGAAGCTTATATTAGATCACTCAGCTGTTTAGAAAATCAGTTTCGTTATAGCTTTTCAACGGTTCACAATGGAAATTGCAATTGTCGACATTCAAGGTTTCGAAATCGAGGGAAGATTTGTTCCCAAGGAATTGGTTATCAAGACACGTAAACGCACAGGAGTGTTTTTGTTTAAACCACCTAAACCGTTTAACTATCTATCAGCAGCAGACAAAAGGCAAGTACGATATTTGGAACAACGGCTACATGGACTCCACTACTCTGATGGCCACTATGATTTGAATACTATGAACGACATTTTGAGAATTTTCCTAACCAAATGCACGCACATATATGTACGAGGCCATCAGAAATATGACTTTTTATTTAACAAGTTATTTGAAGAGCTGAAAATCAACAATTTGAGAAAACTGCTTAACGAAGATGGGGAATCACACTATCACCTAATCAATCTGGAAAACTTCAATGGCGCTGTTGAACTGAAACCTTCTGACTCTCCATGCATTTTTCACTGCCGCTGCAATGATCCAGTACGATGTGCAAAAGAAAATGTTGATGTAGTTTATTATTGGCTTCTGAATAGTGTTTTACATAAATAAAACATTGTATATAACTATATGTTTTAATTATTCATTATTTTCCTAATACATTTCACAATTAATTTAAGTAATAATATTGTAATTGTAGAGAGTGTTACACAAATAAGAATTAGCACTTTGTGGAGCTCCTCTTGTAGGTTAGCATCACGTATAGTCATTGAGCTGTTGGATAGTAAAGTTTTTTCATCTTGGCATGAAGCTGCTGAAATCCAGTCAGTGTCACCTTCAGTGTCATCAGAAAATATCAGCTTCAGTTTGAAATTTTTTGTTGTGTTTGACAGGCGAGCAAAATATACAGGCAGCCGTCCATCGTTTAATCTATCTCGAGCCATCAATGTGTAGTTGGAGCGGTTCAAACAGTTCCCTGAAGGGCATACAGCCATGTCCTTGGTTCCATAAGGTATATTAACATACAAGACATTTTTCAAAATTAATGTGAATATTATAAAACTTGATTTAAGTAAAGTCATTTTTATCGATCTGCATTCAACAGTAGTTGGTGAGACACTATGCTCATCTTGCACCTCTTTCGTTACTTTATACTAAAAATTATTAGCAGACTACTAGAAACCATAACATCAAATTCTTGATTCATCATTAAAAATTTTTCCAAGTCTCAAAATTATTACGCTCGGCCTTGAATCATCCGACAAAATCAGAGACTCGAAGGAGTTGCCGTTCTTGCGCAGGTAGGCGCTCGCTTAGGAAAACTATAGACTCGAAGGAGTGGACGTTCTTGCGCCTGCAGGCGTTCAATGCCTTGAATCATCCGACAAAATCAGAGTCTCGAAGGAGTTGCCGTTCTTGCGCAGGTAGGCGGTCGCTTACGATAACTATAGACTCGAAGGAGTGGACGTTCTCGCGCATGCAGGCTTAAGCAAAAGATTTTAAATTTTTTTACAGACAACAAAATACCAAGATTTTAAATTTTTTACAGACAACAAAATATCATATCCCCCCATCCAGCCCCCAAATATCTAACCGAACAACGCCCAAAAACCCGCGCCCACCCAACGGGCATGTACTATACCTTTTCAAATAAACATTTCTCGATTAACCGCATTAGCGCAGCTCGGTGGACACCTGACTTTGTAATCAGGCAAGCCGCGTTCGATACCCGGCCAAGTATTTAGCTTTTTTTCTTTGTAACCACCACAACCATCAACAGATGGCGTGCACTCTGCAACCCACGCAACCCACAATACAATTGCTTTCATTTATTAACAACAGATGGCACGCACCTCTGCGACACACCCAAATGTCTTTCGCGCACCCCTACGACCACCCCCAATGTCTTCTTCTTCTTCCCAATGTCTTCTTCTTATCCAAACAACAACTACCAACAGCTCGGCAGCAGCTCCCGGCGAGAACTCGATGACTGGTTACCTTTATGCCCACTTCCGCTCCAGAAACCGCTTTGTTTAACTACTCAAGTCTTCTATATTCGTCCAACATAAACACAACATTACTCTTATGGAAAACAGCAGATGTGGAATAGTTAACGTTTCTTCTCTTCTCAAGTGTGGAAATTAATCCTAAAAGGGCTGTAAATATCACTTATAAGATGCCAGAACTGCCTTTACGAAAAAATATCGGCCATTTCTATTACCTTGAAAATATTTATTCTTCGGTCTTATAAAATTAGGTCATGTACTTTGTGGACCGGTTGTTTAATACAAGGAGCACCTTCAACATTAATTAAGTATTTCTCTTTACTATACTAAATCGATAATAAATTTTGGGAAAGCAAGAAAAAATTTCCCTTACTTCTCAATTTTTTGAATATTCTTAAATATTTACCAAAATCACATTTATTACAATAATCAATATCACAAGCTAAATGTTTAAACTATATAGAATTGTTTCAAATATATTCGGAGATTCTAGAAGACTCTAAGAATTGCTCACACATGTCTAGATAGCCAGAAACCACAAGGGTGCAAGACACATTAAAAATTCGCGGTATCGATCTAACGATTTAGTGAGGTGACTGAGATAGGTTTGTCACACTTCTATCCAATGACTTCTTTAGTCATTGCTTCTATCTTTATAATAATATCAAGGTGTCTAGGTGGCCACGGTAGATGATGTACTTGTGCATTTTGGGACGTTAATCTGTCTACATCTGATATAATATTCTCCTGTTGAAAAATCAAAATCTCTGTAGATATGGACGGAAATAAATCTGTACTACTTCATGAATATAAGTGTAGACATTTAGAACTCTGCACAGCAATAGCCTATACTTTATCATAGGTCAAACCCAAACTATCACGAAACCTAATAGCTCTCCATTTCTCTTTTCGTTGTTGTCATATTCACACCAAGTATTGGTCGACGGTAAGCAGTGAAAATACTAAAAATAATCGAATGCGAACATATAAGGTAATCATCGAAATGTACTTGCATATTTCTGTTAACCACTGATTTGAAATTTATCTTAAGGTTGCAAACCAATTCTTAAAAATAACATTCAAAGTCAAATATTGCGACTATCTGTTGTTTGAGCCGTGATTTCCTACTCAGAGCTCGTATTTTCTGACCTTGAAAGTTAACCTGATAATTCTTATTTTGGTGCTTAAGTGTCTCTCTCGTCTTCTAGCCATTTTTTTAACTAAAATTGTCACGTCCATACATTCGGATCAAAAAATTTTCAATAAAGACCATGAAAGTACCGGAATACAATAAGTTGGTTACAGAAAACCCTCCTACAATATATTTAGTGCTCAACAAACAGAAAATACTACTGGTCCGAAAAAGCTAGAAACTTAATTTGTTCTTCTCACTGGTACACAGTTGTTAACAAAAAATAACAATTTGATCTTTCTGACATGGTGATGCATTTAAGACTTTTATACAGCACATTACATACTTCACCTGATATATCTTGATAATAAAAGTGGTATAGAGTTCGCGCAACTTCTCTATTTCATGACCACAATTCAGTTAACTGGAAGTAATGTAATTTGAAGCAATATTTGTTCTTTCAGCTTTTATTTACTTAAATATTGCTCCTTTGCATTCCCTGTTACATTATTTATTTACCCTAATGATTTCCGTTATTCGTTTGTTGTTCCATACAAAGCTCCTTGAAATATTTTGCTTAATGATGGTCCCTATCCCTTTCATATTGAAGCAATTCAAGTTTTTATGTTAATATGGGGGTTAAAATGTGCATTTATGTTGTCATTGTTAAGACATTACGTTGAAATTCGTGCCTGATTCATTAAATGATTGTTTTGCTCTAGTAATGGATTATTATAACGATTAGAAAGATCACACACTTGAGAATTTCAAATTGTTTGTGGTTTGGAGGTCGGCATAAAATTCAATTAATTTAATGGTTTCTATTAACAACGCAGCAATTTTTTGGTTTTACTCAAGAGATAAGAACCAAAAGTCCTGCTACATTTCATCCAGTAGTATCTTGAAACAATTTGTTACTCAACTTTCTTATATTAGTTGCTTGTAGGAAACAGAAATCTATTCTGTTAAAGATGACCTTTTGAATCATTTCCTAACCCTTTAAGTTCAGTTACCTAAAATTTCAAGTACCAATTCTGACTATATTTATAATTAATTTCTGAATGATTGAGGAGACAAATAGCTATTTTGATTCGTTTGAGTTTTTAGTCTCCACAGTAGTGTCTGTCGACTATTTACATCAATTTTGAATTTTACGAAAATAGAAATATAAACATTCTCTCAAGATGATGGAATTATGCAGTCAGCTCCTAATTGCAGTCAAGATATTCCTAAATCACACATGTTAGTTGGTATTGACGATGCTGCTCAAAAAATATAACCCAAAGCCTCAAATGAATATCACATTAGAAACCACAAATATTATTACACAACACCAACACGAATTCGCGTCTTCACAAAGAGGACAACGAATACCTCAGTACAGTAAACCACCACAGATATAAGGAGTCTGAAAAATACACAAAATTGGAATATTTTTACGACCTATTGTAATCTCAATAAGCTTACATTCAGAAAACATATACCAAGACCATAGAAATTCAACCACAACACAATAAAAAATACACCCGAGTAGTTAGTCATCAAAATTAAAAAATACCCAAGTACTATTAAATTGTAGTGTTTTGCTATCGTCAGTTATTCAGCATTAATACAAATTATAAAAAATAAATTAGAACTTGAAAACACTCTTCAAATGATAACAATTATCTGTTAATACAAGAATACAACTTATAGAAATATGGGGTTACCTTATAATGATATTTTTGCGATATGGATATAATGCACAGATAATTTATATTCATTTTAAGAATTCATTAACACTACAGAATCTACAATTAAAATTACTCTTAAATTAGAGACTGGAAATAAACTTCCATTTTTGGAGCGATCAAACAATTTTACTAAGTATTAACAGAAAACCAACTGTACCAATAACGACTTTCTATTCAAACCACTCTCTGAACGTAAAACTGAGTCATTAAATCTTTATATGTCTGAGCAAAATTAGATTCATTAAGGAAAGAATTTTTTATGAAACAGTTACGTTTTTCAAAGGAAGTTTTAGATCAAAATCAATTTCTAAAAATAAACAAAACAATCAAATCGAGGAAAAACAAAGAAACAAATTACGAAACAACATACCGAAATTCTAATTTAAATAACAAAACTTTAAGCTTCATGGGAGCTTTTGGTCGCCTCTGAGGCCCATTACTTGCTGCACAAACTGTACATTTCCGGCACCAATTCTTAACATCTGCTTGGCAGTTTACCCAATAGAAACGTTCTCTAAACTTCCCCAGATTTTTGTTACCCCAGATGTCCTCCTAAAATCTGTTTTCTGTCCTTGCCCTGGTGTTTCCAGCACGCGCTGCAGAAGTCCGTTCTTCCGGATGAGGAAGTTCCACTGAACCTAATGTGACTTTATGGTGGGTGAGAAACGGGAAATCTCTTGCCACATAGTTTTGCGATCTTCTTCCTTCCCCCGGGTAATTTCTTTTAACTCTGGATCCATTTTCTGGTCTTTCTGAATGTCCTCAGATTGCCAGGGGTCATCGACGGCGGTAGTTCTACAGAGGACAGCCCCTTTTCTTCAGCTCGATGACAATATTTGCAATAATCATGGCATGGTCTCCTCGATAAGGCATCAGCATTCTTAGGGCTTGTTCCAGGGGGATGTTCAGTATCGAAGTCGAATTATTGCAACTGCTCAATCCACCTGGCCACTTGTCCTTCGAGGTTTTTAAACTGCAGGAGCCACTTCAGTACTGTGTGATCAGTCCTCAGGAAGAATCTCTTACCATAAAGGTACTTGTAGAAAAGTTATACTCCTTTACCACAGCCAAGAGTTCCCTGAGAGTAACGCAGTAATTCCGTTAATTCCGTTCTGGGTTGCTCAGTGTCTTGCTGAAATATCCGATGACTTTCTCCTGGCCCTCTTGGATCTGCGAAAGCACCGCATGATGAAGTTTCCAACTGGTAAAGGATAACTTAAAATGGGGACATTGGTCAAAGCTCTTTTCAGTGTCTCGAATGACCGCTGGCATTCCTCGTCCCACTGATACCGCACCTTCCCCTCTGTGAGTCTAGTAAGTGGCTTCACGATATTGGCAAATATTATGCGAAAAAGGTAATTTGTATAATAATTTCAATGTATATAACTTTTTTTAACATTAAAGAATTCTTAGGACTAGAACTTTGTTCTTATTAACACCAGCAATATCAAAAACAGAAAATTAAAACATCAGCTCCAATTAGCTTTAAATCTCCCATCAATTGGATTAGCATTAATTTTATAGAATATACAAATAAAACTTACAAATAAAATTTTAATGTATAAGACCACAGTGGAAATTATTGCAGGGTTCGGTACTGAAATATGAGAAACAACGAAAATGTTGAAAAATAGACCACAGATTTTAAAGAAGATGCGGCAAAGTTACATAAACGGACAGAATTAAAATGCTGAGATTGAGAACAATGGCATGAGATTGCCCCTCAATCGTAGGATCGAACCAAAGCAGTTTAGAAGATATGGAGCATCTCCCTTGAAAGGAAGACGACACATGGCTCAAACGCTTTTTTAAATGAATTATCCCACAAATGTAGAAAAGAAAATAAGGCGAACAGACAGGGTTGGAGGCCATGACGCAGAAGAATCTTAGGGACGGTAACTAGGGACGAAGAAGGAAAATAGTAGGCGAAAAAAAGTTGTATAACTATCTTAATGTATTTAACAGTTTTTTAACACTAAACAATTATTAGGACTAGAACTTTGTTCTTATTAATAGTAGCAACATCAAAAGCGGAAGACCGCATTATATATGATATATTATTAAACAGGCTCAATACTACATTTATCTTAAACGTTACTTTTTGCATCCAATTCCAGAATTCTTTTGCAGTATTGAAAAGGCGATCTTGTTCAATGTATAGTTTTTCTTATTCCCATTGTTGATATAAACTTCTCCGATTGCAATCTGGTATTAACAATACAAACTACAAAAGCCTCTTTTGTACATGCGATCTCTTGACTCGTCCATTGAAACATTTCATTCTAAGAACTTCAGCTTGCCATCAATTCCGGATCACTTGAATATTTCAAAGTGTTGAGTTTTTACGACCTCTACGAATATCTGAAAGCTGGCAAATCTAACATAACATTAAATTCCATTCAAGTTAACGCTGATGCAATATTAACTGGATCTGGTGGCTTGGCACGTATTTCTCTTCATTTTTATTGAGTTGAGGATTAGAGTAGTGTGTTATTTTATCTCGAATATATTGAGAGAACGATAAATAAAGTTTTCAGGTGATTGGAAGCTCTTTAAGAAGTTTGTTAGGAAAGTTCTAGTTACAGGGAGGATTTGCGAAACTTGTCCGCTATACACGTAAATAACATTTCATTTACATATATTACCCTTTTTTGTAGTTGATTAGTTTTTAATATACAGGGTTACAACTAGTTCAATACCCCCTAACGGTTTTTTGAGATAATAGAAAAACTGGGTCAGTATTTTCCAACCTTGTACAATTGAAGATTAATAATCTCAATACCATATATAAAACAGAAAAAATTATTGGTACTCGTTACAAAAATGTCTTCATACAAAACACTAAGTCATTGGATCCCTCCAATTATAGTATTGTTTCAAGACTTTATCCAAATGAAGGTCGGCTGAAGGTGCCCTGATTTCAGTATTGTTTATCATCATAGAGCTGGCTTCTTTAAGTCTCCTCTTTTTTAAATTTTCCTCTTTCAACAAAATCTTTGTTTTATCCCAGTCTATCCTATGGCTGCCGGTGCTCGTTAATACATGAGTGGCCAAATTTGATTTGTCCACATGTCTTCTGGAAATGTTATAATGATGTTCTTTTTTCCTTACTTCTAAAGGTCTTGAAGTTTCACCGGTATAAGAATGGCCACAGTCACACAAAACACTGTACACACAATTTTTGGAATTCTCAATTGCGTTAAACGGTTTGGTATGTGTGAGGATAGATCGCAAGGTATTATTTGTTTTAAAAACAGTTTTAACGCTTTATTTATTTCCTAACCGCTATTTTTTTTCCGATACACCTGAGACATATGGAATTATGTTCATAATTTGGTTGTCTGTTTGTGTTTGGTTGGTATTAGTGTGATGGTTATTTATAAAAAATTTGTTGTTGTAAAAATGATTACAACACCAAAATGATGGACCTTATTAATACAGGATCATATTCAAAATTCAAAAAAGATCCTACGCAAAATATAGAAAAAGCAGCTAGAGACATTATAACAAAACACAAACAAGAATTCTCTCCATTAGAACGAAAACACTTAACACCTCACTACAGTAAACCTCCACATTTATATGGCGTTCCAAAAATACATAAAGACGCAATACCAATGTAAGTTCAATAAATTCACCATTGCAAAACATATGAAAATTTTTACTAAATATAATTAAACCTTACGAAAATAATCCAAACAATTTAAAAAACACTAATGATTTTTTAACAAAATTAATAAGCATTATTATAAACAGAAATGATATACTAGTAAGTTTCGACATAGTTAGTCTTTTTACAAATGTACCTGTTGATAAATCATTACAAATTATAAAAAAACTAGCCGTTACCCGCGGTTTCACCCGCGTACGGAATGTTCAAGCTTTCGCAAAAAAATAACTTATGAAACATATGGGTTATCCTATATCGAAAATTTTTAACGTATTTGAACCAATCTACTTAACCATAAATCCACCAATCCCGAATATATTTCACCCAAACTGGAAGTACTTATGGGCCACCTAATATGGGCCACCCAATATAACAATTTTATTCGACATTTTTATGAATCGCCTTGAATAACTGTAACTCTACTTAACCCTATATTGCAACCATCCTGTATGCTGCTATTTATTTGTCACCCAATATAACTTTTTGAACACCGGACTATAACTCTTCTCTAGCCTATATTTCAGCTATGCAACTGCTAATGGTCTACGCTGTAAACAATTATTCCTGATATTTTTTGAATGACCGTTTGAAGTAAAATTTCTCTTTACTCTATAATTTAATCAACATTTAAATGCAGCTTTTTCTCATATTATGTTAAACACACTCTAAAACTATAATTTTTCTTCTCCCCATATTTCAGATATTCTATATAGTAAAATGCAACTGTTTATGTTTTGATCCATCCTAAAAGAAATGATGTGGAACTCGTCGTGAGTCACAAATATAAACACACAGTTTTGCATCCTAATAACAAACTTTTATTTGAACCCTCACCCAAACTGCAACTACTTATTGGCCACCCTATAAAACAATTTTATTCAAAAAAAATTAACTGCTTTGTATAACTAACTCTACTTCCACCTACATTAAAACCATCCTGTATAAACTGCTGCCAATTTGTCAATTATTATAACTTATTTTTGAACCACCCTGTATAACCATAATTTTACTCTACAAAATATTTCAACCACCCTGTATGTGCATCTGCTTAGGGGCAACCAAATATAAAAAATTTAAATACTTCTAATCAAACTGTATGAACTATAATTTTACTTCAATCCATGTTTCAGATATTGCATATAGGTATGCAACAGCTCATGTTCTATCCTACAAAAAAAATTATCCAACCTGACTATAAATCTACTCCACCCACTATTTCAACTACCTTGTATTTGCAACTATTTATCGGCCACTCAGTATAACATTTTTTCTACCACCCTGTATAATCCATCAATGCCAAATATATTTCTCCAAAACCGCAACTGTTTATGGGGCACCGAAAATAACAATTTTGTTCAACAGTATGTATTACAACTACCCTGTATACGCTTCTGCTTATTGGTCAATCAATATAACATTTTTTAAATAATTATCATAACACTTCTTCACCCTATGTTTCAACTATCATATCTTTGCAACTCATTATGGACTACGCTTTTCACATTTTAACATTATATTTTTTCAAGATATATTAAAGTATGATTTCTCTCCACACTTCACTGCGCACCATACTTCAGGTACTCTATATATGCAAGTGCTATATAATAAAATTTTTCTAGCATTTTTTACCCACCCTGTATAATTCTAACTGTAAGCCACCCTATATTTCAACAACTCTTTATATGCAACAACTTATTTGCCACCAACTATAACATTTTTGTACGACCCTGTATCCTTAGAATCCTACCCCACCCTATATTTCAGCCATCCGGTAAATGGAACAGCTTGTAGATCATTCCATTACTTTAAAATATTTTTAAACCCACCTGTATAGCTGTAACCATCCTATATATGTAAATACTTGTGTACTCGTATATAAAACAAGTTTTTAACCATGACATAAACTATAGTTCCACTCCATCTTATATTTCAAACATCCTGTATAAACAACTGCTTCGAATATGTCTTTAACCCATTTTGTTATCTTATGAACTAACTGCTTACCTAAGACATTTTTTTTAAGTTTTTTTATTCACTGTATAAATATTCTACCCTTTTTCAACCACTTGGTATATGGAACTGTTTATGGCCCACTCATTATAGCTTTTTTGGACCACCCCGTATAACTAATTCCACTCCCCCTTATTTCCACCACACCAAATATAAGTTTTTTTAGATTTTTTAAATCCATGTAATTCTACTCTGCTCCAAGTTTCCTATATACAGAACACCCTGTAAAATTACACTTGATATATGTTGATTTTTGATGAATCGAACTTTGAATAAAAGCTAAGCTGATGCCAGTTTCTAATATTTTGTGCGTGCGTTGGAACCAATTGAGTAATTGAATTACCCAACATGGTAGAAGTTTGTTTCGCTATATCTACCATTTCTATCAATTTAGAAAGATAAAATATCTACCAGATTTTAAGTCAAACTATAGGCTTCGCTACAAAAAAAGATTCAGCAAAATCAGTTAAGTAGTTCTTACGTGATGCCCGAACAAACAAACAAACAAACAAACACACAGACAAACTTACAATTTTATAATAGTATAGATAAATTACAACAAGATATTACCTTACACAACAAAACAAAATTAAACATTGACACAATTATGGAACTAACCGAACTTTGCTTAAATTTCAATTTGAAGGAGATTTCTATAAACAAGAATTTGGTATGGCCATGGGTTCTTCTTTATCTCCTATAATTAGAAATATATTCATGACACATTTTGAAGAAAGATTCATAGGCAATTATAAGAATAAACCAAAGGTGTGGTGACATTTTTGTGGTTTGGGAATATGGTGCTGAAGAACTGTACCTACTCATTCCTAGATTACATCAATATTCAAGAACCCACAATAAAAGTAATTTGCATAAACTTGCTTATCTTGATGTACTTATAGATAGAGCAAACAACACAAATAAGTACAAGTACTTATCGAAAACCTACGAATACTAATAGATATTTGAATTTTCATTCCAACCATCCCTTGAATGTAAAGAAAGGTGTTGTAAAGTGCTTAAATGAAAGAGCAAAAACATATCTTCATCCACCCAAATCTTTAACGACGAAGTCAAAATTATCAAAGAACATCTACTTCAAAATGAATATCCCCAAGACTTTATAAATAAAACTATAAATCAGCTAGATAGAAAATCGCAACAACAAACCAGCACAAATAACCATCACACTAATACCAACCAAAACACAAACAGACAACCAAATTATGAACATAATTTCATATGTCCCAGTTGTATCGGAAAAAAATAGCTGTTAGGAAATAAATAAAGCGTTAAAACTGTTTTTAAAACAAATAATACCTTGCGCTCTATCCTCACACATACCAAACCGTTTAACGCAATTGAGAATTCCAAAAATTGTGTGTACAGTGTTTTGTGTGAATGTGGCCATTCTTATACCGGTGAAACTTCAAGACCTTTAGAAGTAAGGAAAAAAGAACATCATTATAACATTTCCAGAAGACATGTGGACAAATCAAATTTGGCCAATCATGTATTAACGAGCACCGGCAGCCATAGGATAGACTGGGATAAAACAAAGATTTTGTTGAAAAAGGAAAATGTAAAAAAGAGGAAACTTAAAGAAACTAGCTGTATGATGATAAACAATACTGAAATCGGGGCACCCTCAGCCGACCTTCATTTGGACTGGAGGAATTTATTGCTAACAGAGCAAAAAAAAACAGTAACCTCAGCGTCAAGTGATCGCCAAACGACAAATTGTGAGTGTCAAATTTTTTGACAAACAACAAATTCAAGATCAAAGCGAAATTTTTTTAGAAAAGCCCTCGAAAACAACACTAAACGATTGACAACGACTCCAGACTCGGAGTTGAAACGTCTCCAAACACAGAAAAGTATTACAATACATTACTTATATACAGGAATACTGGTTGATCATTTTGTAGACATCTCTTTCTCTCAGAATAACTGTGAGGAAGAATCTCTGTACAGACAGCCAGTAGTCCGGGCAATTTTAGGAAATTGCCTTAATACACTTTGTTCTACATATACAATTTTTAAATACTTATCTGTTGCAGAAAGAATTTTGAGGAGAGAAAACCCAATGAACAGACAAAATAATTCAAGACCTCCTCAACAATTTGAAGACGCGAGATGTAAGACCGACATCTAGGATTCTCTCGAAAATCCTAGATGTCGGTCTTACATCTCGCATCTTCAAATTTAACGAAATGCACCAAATGCATAAAGAAGTGTTCGAGAGGACATTCAATTGTGGGAAGCGCAACTGATGAAGGTTCTCTAACCAGAAACAATATATATTATATTTATATATAATATATATTGTCTTGCGTACAAAGTAATGATACCTCGAAGAGAGGACTCCTCAACAATCTTTTCGAAATATCCTTATTGTAATCATTGAATTAGTTGTAACCCTGTATTTACAGATAATTATTTAATTTACTGCTAATAATTAAGGAGTGTTTAATTGCGCGAAATTTATAAAAATTGTCTGATCCTTGCTGATATTTGGGCATTTGCCAAGTTCAACAAATGTCTGGAGCATGAACTGGGTATATTGCTTGTAGTAATCTCTGCAGGCCAAACGACAGAAAATGTGTGGATGGAGTCCAAAAAGTCAATTGTAATGACATAATTTATGTCTCATAGTGTGTTTCTTATTGCAATATTTTGGTTTGGCATTAAAAGTAAATTCTTTTTACCAACTTCAAAAAGTATTTTCTATATTCGACATGTACGTTTGTCTACTTTTTTGTATATTCAACGATTATCGAAAACTGCTTAAAACATTTCTATAGTTTAAACTGTCTTAAGACAAATCTATTTATATCTATTTATTTCTCTGTGATAATCATGCCGTTGGTGCAAAATAACGTTCTTCTGATTTCTGGAAAAAAGATTTACCGATTTGGATATTTTAAACTCAATTTTATCAAGGAATATCCCGAAGTGTTAAACTGGCAGACTGAAACTCTATTTGTAAATATGTGTTAAAGTTTATATTCAGTAGCTTTTATATGAAATTCCTCTAGAAATATGAAACTTCATACAACCACCGTTTATAGTTTATTATTGCAACAAAATGGTACAGAAAATAATAATATCATGGCAGAAGTATTGGCAGTGTTTAATGTCACTTTTATTTGCTAATAAGCCTTAATGAAATACATAACGTAGAGAAGAAACAGTTAATATTAAGTATACTTTAGAAGAATATTATTTTTTTATAGTGTCTTCAGATTTATTTAATTAATAAATAACGAAGTCTCTTTGTTGTGTACTGATAACTAGAAATCTAATTTTCAACATCAATCGAATCGCAAGCATCTTGCTGCTTTCCAGATAAGTGGAAGATTGTCTAAGTTAGCCCTCGTTTTACATACTGTGAAAGGGAAGTGGGCAGTACTTAGAGGTTAGAGGTCAATTATTTAAGTAAGTTCAATCGAAAAAAATTGATCCAAGAGCTTTTCGTTCTTGTAGGAGACTGTTTTACTGAACATTAACATGGGGTTTTCAAAAAATATATATGTAGCTGCTAATTTAATATCATTGGTTTAGTAAATTTATAATTGTGTGGAAAAATACCAATCAGTGCTGTTACACTGATTTTTTGTTTTCAACAAGGCAATAGACTAGAAACATTATACTATACATTACTATAGTGGTCCCCAAGTTTGAAAATTTTGGTGTGTATGGCATGGTACTGGATCTTATTTGTTCTTACATCTCCAACAGAACATTTAATGTTACATTTGTGAATGCTAAATTTAACATTGCGGAATTTGTAATTTTTAATTTCTTTACTCAGTTGTGTTACTTTTTTATTGTCATTGAAAACGGGGACTGATTTACATTCTGAAACCTTTGGAATATTTGAAATATACAGACTTTCCAGCAATTGTAGTGTTATACCCATGAAATCATAAAGATAGAAAATAAATGGTCCAAGAGAATGGCCGTCACAGTCACCAGATTTCATAAAGATAGACTGTTTTGATTGGGGCTTTGTAAAAACCATTGCATTTAAAACAGTTCCACTAACTCTCGAAGTATAAAGGGAAGAATCCGGAGAACATTCAGACCTATAATACCGAAAATATATCAAAAAGTACCATAATTAGAGTTGAACTTTTAACTCAGAAAGAGGGACGCATTTCCTACATTGGCACCTTAAAAGTGATTTTTATAAATTTATAAGACCATAACTTAAGGCTTTAACTATTTGCGAAAATTGCTTGTATATATATCTTTACAACAGTTTTAGTTCCCCTGAACGATTTTAGTAAACATCCTTGCCACCCAGCTGTGAATTAAGAATCGCTGTAAATCAAAAGAAATTTTCTAGAACTTTTTTTAAATTATTTTTTTAAACGGTGCCTACATTTCAAGTTATTCAACCGTCGGGATTTTTGCACATCCAGTATGTATATTTATATGTAATTGAGTTCTCGCAAACGACGATAACAATGTTGATGAAAGTTACCCATTTCAAGGTTTTGGTGTATAGACATCGATTTATGAGGGTCACATCCTTGGGGAAAATCGTATTATGAGAAATTGAAAAAAATCAAGGATTCTGATGATTATGACAGCTGGTAAATTTCAAGTGGTTGAATACAAGCTGATTTTTATTGGTCTACTTGTGAGTTTAAGTGCTCTTGTAAAAATTCATTCAATACAACCGTCTGGATTTTTTGCACATCCAGTATGTATATTTATATGTAATTGACTTCTCGCAAACGGCTATAACAGTGTTGATGAAAGTTACCCATTTCAAGGGTTTGGTGTCTAGAAATCGATTGATGTGGGCACATCCTTGGCGAAAATCATTGTGACAATTATGACAGCTGGTAAAATTACAAGGGGTTACAAGGTGATTTGGTGATCTAGTTACGAGTTTAACTGCTCTTGTAAAAATTATTCAATACAGTGTAAAAACTTATTTAAGCATTTTAAGGCTATTTAATATATTTCTGCCATTACATTTTTATAGCAGGACAATCCAAGATTTTAAGGTAAAAGTTTTTTGAAGGAAACTTATGAGTTTACATATTAATTTGAGACACATTGATGCTGAGTCTTGTGTGTCGATATCATTTCGTGCCAATATATATCGTTATATAGTGAAACAGGATGATTCACACAATATTATATTGCAATAGATTCTGTGATTTCAAATCAAATTTACACAAATATGTTCTATCATTTTCAAGGTCTTTATTTTTAAGAAATAAATCCACTATTTACAAACACTATGAGTAATACTACAGCTGATTTCTTCTGTCGATTCAATCTACACCGCAATGTAAACTATACTCCACTACTCAACTTGTCCATTAAATATATACCCGAATGTCATGATTATTTCATTGTTGTCGGTGCGTTTTCAGGAACCTTCTCCAGATAGCCATTTTTACACCCATCGAAATTTTGGGATAGCTATTGTTTTGCTTTTTTATTATTTCAGCCGGTTTTATGTTTACGTGTTGATTTTATCGGAACGATTAATTTAGAAGGTTTCTTATTTTTTCTGTAAAATGGCGTAAAATGAATTTTACAAATGAATTATGCAAACGAATTACGGGTAGCGGCTACTACTAATTTTAACAGCCGTTACCATTATATATATATATATATATAGGTGATGTAACGGCTGAATTAAACGATTTATATATATATATATATATATATATATATATATATATATATATGTTTTAGGTTTTCGCGGGCGGCACTAAATGTATTAGATGGTTTCCGGGAATTCATCCGCGTAGTTGATAACTGATCCCTGCCGGGATCGATGGTAAAATGACGAGGTTTGGGCAGAGTCACATCTGCCCTCTTCAGGTCGGTTTGCATAAAAGAAGGCTACGAGAATTATGCGAACCGCCCTGAAGAGGGCAGATGAGACTCTGCCGAAACGTCATTTTACCATCGATCCCGGCAGGGATCAGTTATCAACTACGCAGATGAATTCCCAGAAACCACCTAAAACATTTAGTGCCCGCGAAAACTTAAAAACAAATATATATATATATATATATATATATATATATATATATATAGTTCTAAATATAGTAGAAACGTAATGTTTTATTGGGTGGCAAACAGGGTGGTTAAAAGATGTTAAAAGAATTTGAAGACGCGAGATGTAAAGACCGACATCTAGGATTTTCGGGGAAACTAGCATATAGATGTCGGTCTTTACATCTGGCGTCTTCAAATTTAACGATATGTATAAAATACATAAAGAAGTGTTCGAGAAGACATTCAGTTGTGGGAAGCGCAACTGATGAAGGTTCCATAACCAGAAACAATATATATTATATATATTGTCTTGGGTACAAAAGAATGACACCTCGATGAGAGTATGTTAAAAGAATGTTATACCTTTCGTAGCATTTGCATTTACAGAATGCTTCTATCGGGTGGAGTGGAATTATAGTTATACTGGGTGGTTCAAAAAATGTTATATTAAGTGACCATTAGTGAAAGCCTATACAGGGTGGTTGAAATATATGCTGGAGTTGAATTATAATTATAAAAGCGTGATTATAAAAAGTGTGTGTAAAATAAATGATATATAGGCTAGCCCACAGCTGCATATATTTTAGGGTTGAAATATAGGGAAGAGTAGGATTATAGTTACAGAAAGTGATTAAAAAATTTTATCAATAAAAATTTAGTCCGTGGAAGAATTATAGTTATAAAGCGTAGTTTAAAACATCTGGGCATTAAATTTTATATTGGGTAGTCCATAAGTACAGCGAATGTCTGAAGTATCGAAATATTCAATTTGTGAAAATATTTGTTGAAATTGGAATATGCTAATAATTAATTAGCACCTATTTTCGTTTAGTGTAGCATGTTGGAATTCTCAAAGCAAGTGTTAACTTAATCTCCAAGAATTTTCATCTTCCTGCAATACCAGTACAATAATCGCAACCCTTTGCCAAAGTTTAGAAACTGCAGCACCTCGTCTGCCTACGTCCCAACAATTTGGCAGCGTCGCCTTTATCACAGAGTTCAATTCTCCTCCGGCGAACTCACATACACACGCTACAACTCAGCATCTCGAAACGAAGTTGAGAAAAAGGACGGAATACGAAGGGCTCCATTCGAGTCTAAGAGAGACAAAAATCTCCGCCGATCGATTCGTGTGACCCGAATATATGCGAAAGAGGATGGAAAATGATATACAGAAAGAGAGAATCGGTGTCGTTGTAGCCGTTCTCGCACATCTTTCGCGTTTCCGTGGGTTTCCCCCTCGCACCCGCACGCTCACGATTCGTTCCGATTTGCGATGGTAGCGATCGGGCTTCGCAAGAGTCCTCGTGTCATTGCTTCTTGTGATTTTCGGTCGGCGGAGCGTCAAGGAGAAGATTTATTCCTTCGAATTGTATAGGGAGGTTTATCTATGATTGAGTGCGGATTAAGATTTAGTTGGTAACTTTGTTGGAATTGATATTGGCGGGATCATTTCGGATTTTCTCGAATCTCAAATTCATTTATGGCTAGATTTATTAAGCTAAACTAATCTACCTTGTTTGGGTGATCCAGTGACAATAATGTTAGCGTTATACAGGACAGCAATTTAACGGGACAGCCAAAAACGACTATTATATTCCCAAGATCCATGTTTATCTGTACTACCGCTACTAAGTGCCAAAGGGAAGAACCGATTTTGATTTACCAACACCCATGTTTATTATGATCAGTGTTGTTCACGAGAAACAATCCTAATTGACTTTTTAATATTGACAAAAAAATTAATGCATCACAAAAGAAGTTAAGACAAAAGCGGAAGTTGAAATTGACAAGCAAGCAAAAGAACTTGTGAGTCAGATTAATGCCAGATTGAAAGACCAGATGGACGACCGATTAGATGAGAAAAGACAAAGACCAAGAACAGTTAACAAAATTGTTAGATGCTGATTATAAAATATGTCAAAATTACTTTTAGTTTTTTGTGCAGTAACACCACAATCGAAATAAAACGACGTATATTGAACGAAAACCGAACGTTTCAGTCTATTCTGACTTCATTGTCAATGGCTTTATATTTATTGATGCAAATTGCAAAATGAAAATTTGATTTATGACATTTAATGTCATAAATCAAATTTTCGTTCGGTTTTCGTTCAATATACGTCATTTTATTTCGATTGTGGTGTTACTGCCCAAAAAAAAACATAAAAGTAATCAAGAATATGCCACAAACAACGTTTAGAAGACACCTACTAATTGATATCTGAATAACAAACAAATTAGAGCCATAGTGAATGACGATTGCACTACAGATCAGGGCAAACACACATCTACCAATTTTGACCGCGAAGAAGTAGCAAACAGAACTCGATAAGATTAAATATCCAGAAAAGACCCTAATATCCTTATGGGCTCAATGAGATTATTCTCGAGTTAAGAACGGAATTTTGAAAATAATTTGGAAAGTGCTGATGAGATGAAATCCAAATACTAGCTGGTCGTACCAAATGAAAGGATATCCGCTGGCTTGAAGGAGCCACACCATTTGAATGTACGAGAACGCTTCTATTGGGTAAATTTTATAATGTAAGAGAATGGTGCCATAAATGCGGAGAATGTGCAACCAGTAAGGTACCCTAAATTTGATGTGGGCTACCCTTTTGGAAATTAAACCAAGAGTGTTAACAGGTATATCCTTGTTGCTGTTGATTGTTTCAGCAAGTGGTTTTCTATTCCCAACAAAGAGGCAACCATTAAAACTTCGTTCCGACCAAGGGAGATCTGCAACTTGATGGACTTTAACAAAACTAGAACTACGCCACTACACCTATAGCAATACAGTACGGTAGACAAGATTGTAGAAACGCATTGTAACCAAAGTATTGGGATAAGCATATACCCCTTTCTGCTCATATCTTGTTCGGAAAGGGAATAACTCTCCCGTGTGACCTGGTTTTGAGCAGTCATATGGACCCCTTACCGAAATTAATTACTATGGAGATCAATTACGAGAATGATTATTGGATACTATTGAAATGGCATGACAGCTACAAGAGTCTGTATGAAAACTCGGGATGACTTAAAAGGAAGGTCTGGTTGTAAAACTCATAAAATACGAAGGGTAGGTAACCGAAGTTGTTACCCTCATGGAATGTACCTTACGAGACTGCCCGACTGAATATTTATCTGATCAGGACAATCAGAACTAGAGAGGGCCCAGTATCATGAAACGTTTGCCGCCCGTGTATAACAAATTGTCATGATGACAGAAAATTCAATTTGGCATGCAGCATAAGATTTGACTGACAACATTGAGGATGACAAAACGTATATAGGGAAGTGTTCTGTATGAAAAGGGTCAGTCTTCAGTTATAGTTTGACAATAAACGTCACAAGAAGATCCTGAAATAAGGGCAAATATAAGTTGTATTTTATGAGTTCTAATGATTGGTAATAAAAGTTTTCATCAGTTAGAAGAAAAGTTTGATTCGACCCCATTAATCTGTATTAATTCATTTTCGTAATCCCAGGGTCACTATATAGTGTGGAACAGCCAAATGGAAAAAAATCCATGACGAATAAAGAAAGGGGTGTTTGGAAAAACGGTTGGACACGTCGATTTGCATTTTTAAATACGCATTTTTTCAACAAAAAAAAATACAGAGTGTATCATGTGACAGTGGCTAATACTAACTTTCGTATTTTAAATGCAAGCCCCTGCAAATTATTTATTGTATGGATTCTCCAGAAAATTCTAGACATAATTCATATACAATGCACTAGACCTATCTTCAACTGTTTCGGAAATATTCAGTGTTTTGAGATTTATTACAATAATTAACATTAAAAAAATAAAATTAATTTTATTTCACAAATTCGCAACATTACACTAAAAACTTAATAAGTAATACTGATTATTCGTTAATAATATAAAAAAAACAAAAAACCATTAAAGTCAATGTAGGAAATGTTCAAAAGCGTGAGATATGCCCACAAAAAGTAGTCCAATAGCCTCAAATCAGAAGATCATGCTGGCCATTCTATGCATCCGTGCCTCCCAATCCACCGATTTAGAAAAATTTGATTCAGGTACTGCCGGATATTGATTTCGTAATGCTGAAACCATATTGTATTGGCAGGAACTTGTGGGTTTATAGGATCAGGATATAAGTTGGCACGACATTATATTCAAGCAATTGTAAATATTTATCTCTTTTTCAAGAAATTGCCTGTTTCTCTGTCATGCAGTGAGGATTCTCATTAAATCAATAGCGGCAATTTTAACGATTAACATGACCGTGAAGTGTAAAAGTGCTCTCATCAGAAAACAAAACATCTCTTAATTGGAATGCATTGTTATCTAACCTTACCATCATTTGTTCACAGAAATACGTTCTCCTATCGAAATCGTCTTCCACCGTCTTCTAAGTCGGCATCATTTTATAGGGAAGCATTTTACTTGATGTGTGGCTAACGTTGAACAGTTAGGCTTCTCGACCAGAATTATATGGGTTTTCTTGAAACTCAAGCATAATATCCAATTTCGAACTATCACTTAGAGCATTGACAGCTACTTTATATTTGTCTTACATGACCAAGCTCGCGAAACTGCTTTCCTATTTTGCTAATTTTTCCTCCTTGGGATAAAAGTGGTAAATTTGGAAAATTTTCGTGAAATAAGCCAGAAACTTCCATTTGAGTCCGTGTGTTATCTCCATAACCAGTCATTTGTAGAATGATTATTTTGCATATTTATGTTAAATGAACCATTTTTCTGATATTATTACGTACAGTTTACAAAATTCAAATGACAATAGCACTGACACTGATCACCACTTTCATGCAGCCAGACAGCAAGATGATAAGGCTATGAGTTTTGGGAAAATAAACAAAACTGTTTTTTTTGTAATCGGTAAAACGCTATGCAGGAGTGGCTTTTGCTTACTATCTCAATCTCAATATCAAGAGCTAAATGGGAATTGAGTATTGGGTGTAATGTAGCGAAGTTGTGACGTAAAATAATTGTCTTTTTTAATGTTAATTTTTGTAATAAATATGAAAACACGTAATGTTTCCAAAACAATTGGAGATAGGAGAATCCAAAAAATAAATAATATACAGGGGCTTGCATTAAATGACACATCCTTTATAATTTTATTCGTTACCGAATTTATTCCATTTGGCTGTTCCACTCTGTATAATTTTGCTTTGCTATTTTTTAGCAGTAATTAGTAGTTTTATGTTATTATTTTTTGTGATTTAATTGTATTATTTTTCCTTTGATTACGCTTTAAAATAAGTTAGTGTTTTTTAAAGAGATTCATTCATACATATAATAATAATATCTACATTGTAATTAATTGTAATAATTATTAAGTATTATTAATACTTAAACTGAGCCAATAACTTCAGGATATACTAAAAACTTCAACATAGGTTCCATAGTAGCTCAGATGAATACTGATATTCTTTTGTTATTGGAATGTCAACTATATTC
Organism: Octodonta nipae; assembly: GCA_034190945.1. Lineage (NCBI taxonomy): Eukaryota > Metazoa > Arthropoda > Insecta > Coleoptera > Chrysomelidae > Octodonta > Octodonta nipae. The sequence goes on along the minus strand of CM067218.1, from coordinate 35,848,616 downwards.
ATTTTTTATTGCTTTTTTGGATTCCTTAAACTTTACATTGCTTAGTTGGGGTATTTAGAGGAACTCATCTAATTTCCAAAGGGGCAGTGCAGCCTACAAGAGCTTATTTTAGAGTTTTTAATTCTCTACAACATTGTCTTAAGTTTCACTGGCAAACAAATAAATCACTATGGATTCTTTTAAGTATTTAAAGGTATTAAAGAACAAAAAGCATAAATAACAAATGTTGAAATTTATGCCAATTAGTCATCTTTTATTCTCATTTATAGGTATTTTAAAAAATTGGAGGGAAGACTCTTTAGGGTAACTGCTCTACTTTCCAACGGTGCAATGAGACGGCCCTAAAAAGGGCTTCCTATGGTTTAACTGATACTTTGTAAAACCTCTCAGGGTAACATTTTTGAGCACGGATTAGATACGAGGAGATCTACCTTTTCAGTTAATAAGAACGTTTTATAAAGTTGAATATATTATAAAAATTAAAAAAAAGTTATCTAATCAACAAATAAACAGCCGGGATCCTAAAACACCTCATTTTGTAGGTTTTTGATTCCTTACATTGCCCTTAGTTCCACTCATAGAATTCATGCAAAACTATCATTAGCAATTTTCTTAGGTTATATTGTTATAAAACCAAGATACATCAATGAAAAATATTAAATTCTGTTTCAAATAGTCACCTTTTATGCCTAGAACACGTTGATGTTGCTTTTATTCAACTATTAATTTTGTTCAGAATTTTTGTATATGACCTGGGCTATTATGGGAGCTGGAATGTAGTATCTATCGAATCACTAACAAGTTTATGAGCTCTTCTCTTACTTATCTTAGCACTGGAGTCACTCATGACTATGTTAATTTCATTGTTTTGATAATTTTTAATAGTTTTTGGACATCCTTCTAGACGAGTTTTATTTCGTGTTCGGGTTTTACCGCCATACGAGCATACGCTTGAAAGACATTTATGTGTTTCAGATTAGCTTTTATCTCTTATGTGTTATCTTTTCTGGAGGCTCTTTATGGTAGCGTAAATCGTAAACATTATTGCTTTACAGGAAGTCTATAAACTCAAAACTTTTGAATTAAACTACTACATGCTATAATTACAATTTTGTTATTGTAAAATGGACTATTTCAAGAATTTAACTGATTAATACATTTTCTATAAAAGATAATATTGAATTTTTAGACTGTTACCTTTTTACAGTATAACAGATTTGGGTAACCTGTAGTAATGATTCAATGTAGTAATCGTTCAATGTAGTATGCTCTAAAACCTTTCCTTTCATAGCCGTGTTAAGATCAGACAACTCTACTAAGCTGTTGAAAGATATTTTGCCGTGACTCAACGAGAGAAGATTTTTATTATTTACCTATATTTTAACTGGTAGGATAAAGATTTTCTGATCGTAAAAACCAATATTTTTCTTTTGTATAGCCACCTCATCTCTAAATGATACATATTATCACAAATTATTCGAAATAGTCGCGTGGTAAAACTTTGCTTTTAACAAAATGGACGATCTTATTTACTTCGTTAAGCACTTCATTCAGATATGGCGGTAAAAACTTAGCAGTTAAGGCTTAACCAAGGGTAAAACAGTGATTTAAGTTGTATCAAGCCTAATTTCAATCTTGCAAAATCCGTTTTCTTTTCCAGGCATCACCAGCAAAATGCAGTGTCATCAGCACTGCCGTATCTTGGGCGGTGCCAGCCGTGCTTAGGCACAGGGTGCAAAAATGAAGTTTTGAGTCATGGAAGTTAGTGTATTTGCGACCGCTCCACAGCATCAATTGCAGCAAAGCATACAAAAGGCTCAAATTGAGAACAGTCTGTAATATCTAGTGATTCATCCCTTTGCAGTGAAAAATATAATCTATTACTAATATTGTCAATAGTTTGTCATCAGCTATGGCATTTCTTTTACGGCTATATTCAAAACTGGCGGCAAAATTGACTTTGCCATTCACATCAAATTCCTGAAATTGAACGACTGTAACTTTATACTTCATATTTATGCCTTATACGGACAACATATATACAAAAGAGGGCTAAAACAACCAGTCGACCCGGAACTAAAAGACGTGCTTGGGTTCTGGGGGAGGTCACACATCACAAAATTTGGTGGTAGAGTGTAGAATACGAAATTTAACTATTTATTTTCCAATACTAGTCACTGTTATTATTTCCAACAAGTGGTTATTATATATATATAAACTACTATAGAAAGATAAATATTATTTCCAAGAAGTGGTTGTAGAACAAGTTATTTAAAAATTCCAACTAATATTTTAATGTTTTCGTTGTAGACGCGAGATGTAAGACGGACATCTAGGAAGACATCTCGAAGAAAGTATTAAATACAAGAAAATTGGATCTCTGCTAATATGTAAGGAATTAAACATTAATAATACATAAAGTGATTAGCAACAATACAATACAATACACTTGTTTCTACACAGGAATACTGGTTGATCATATTCAGTTAGTAAAGCACAATATGTAAGCTAAAATCAATTGTGACGAAGATATAGTTGAGAATGCCGAAACCATTTTCGAAGACAAATTTAATAAAATTGAAACCAAGATAGAGTTATTGAAAATTACTAAAAGGTTCTGATTCATGCACAAAAAAATTGCAGCAATTGGTTTAGCCAATGGATGGAATAATAATGAAAACGCCACATTACTAGTGATTTTGCTGAAGGTCTTTGTACTAGAATTACTGACAATGTATAGCAATAAAGCAACATGGCGATTATGATTCATTAATTGTAATCTCGATAGATGGTATGACAACTACTCTATGAGCCATTATTACAAATTTCAATCCAATCATGAATAGAAAAACCTAAAGAAAACTCACGGGAAATCGAGGCGATACTCGATATCTGGTACATCCAGCCTACCCATACGCACCATCAGCTTCATACTCAAAGATTTATCAGTGGCGTCATAGTCACCGAAATGCAGAAAAGTTAGTGGCATAAGAAAGCGCAAAGAGCTCCTCCATGGGTTGCAGATAAAATCAGTCATGAGTTTGTCCAGACCAGGGCTAAGAGCAGTTTTATTACGCTATAAAAACTGAAGATACGTAAGCTGACGTAATGAGAGTATATTAGTCAGAGTAAAATAATTTCGATGTGGACCTATAGGACACTTTGAGAAGGACTGCATAATTAAATTTACACAATATTCTAGAGATTAATATAAATGGAGTAAAATGGAGTTCACTCTCTCAGCTTTACTGGATTACAAATTACACCACCTTTTTTTCGTCCTTTTTGTTACGGTGGTGTAGAATACGTACCACACAGATTCAAATTATTTTTGTTGTCTACATGGGTATGAAACTTGCACCACAGCACTGAAGCATCTCATTGGTACATACGCAGACTGCTGACACAAAGATGTCAAGCGACAGCGGTTTCGTTTAAGGTTTGGGGTAGTTGTTTATTCGTTGCACAGCCTGGTATGATGTAAGGTTTTTTGTTTTCAAAATAATACTATTGGTGCGTTCCCGCAATTTGTTTAGTGTATTGTGTTCAATTTGATTGAATTACTTCATTGATTTTTAAACTTCTGCACCTTTTCTAAAACATTCCGTCGCGCTATAATAGTAAACGTTTTTTGCGTGTAAATTAGACAGTTGTGAATCCCGAGCTATTAGGACGCTTGGGAAACTGTTCGTAAGAAAGAGACGCCGCTATTGTTTTTTTTTGCGTTAGAGTAGCGAGTTAGTAGCTCCGTTTGTAACTACCGCTATATACAAAAGCGCATCATTTGTTGTTAAATTTTTTGATGCTCAATCAATGAACACTACGTCGCTATTTTTTGTATAACGTTTGTCAGATGAAGCTCGAAACTGTTCCTGTTCAGGGGCTAGCCTCTGCCACACCCTTTGCAGAGCTTCGACGTTCAGTGATTAGGTGAATTACTATTGATTGTTCCGCTAAAGGTCCTTCGTCAATTATATACCATTGAACCAGCATGAACTAAAACCGCAACATCTAATCAACATTTTCTTGATATTCTATTCTCTATGGAATGGCATCGAAGACATTCCATAACAACTATTATTTCCTATTTATAAGTGTTGAATTGTGTAAATTTGAATAATAACACAAGAAAGGTAAGCCATGAACTTTAATTTTCAAACCGGAGTTGCACTATTTTTTTAGTGTTTAAAAGTTTTACCAGCGTGCTGTTTCAAACATGAACGGCTGAAGTGAAACACTTGGTTTCAATTTGATAGGCGAGGCCGAAGATGAATTGTATGCTGAAATAGATATGATCGAGAATAATTGTGATCCAAATCCTTCTGATCGGGACTCAGACAAAGATAGTGAAGGTCCTACTATGTTTGGTAATCCTGACGTTGGCGAAATTTTGTTGTCTAATTATGAAGACGAGCTTTCGTCTTCAGGCGAATGGGATGCAGAAGTTACAGTGCCACTATTTACTATAGCAAACAGTTTGCATATGAATTTAAGAACAACCTAGGATAAGTGTATTTCTAATATTAAGAAGCCTGAAATATTTATTGCAGAATTCGGTCAACCAAAGATTATTGAATGTCGTGCAAACTTAACTCTCTATGAAGCCGTTAATCTTCTTATTACCGATGATCTTTGCAGTACATTGTTTTTCAAACAAATCTCTATGCAGAACAAACGATATGTGCTTATTGTAGCTCCAAAACAAAGGATATCCGTATGAGAGTAGAATTTCCGTACCTGAAAGAGTTAAAGTAGTTTAATAACGCCGGGTTTTTATATTTCTCCTATAAGTAAAATCAGTCAGTTATTTCATTCTTACACTTTTGCCTAATTTCATGAAAAGGCGAGAACTGTGTTGGTTAAAATTAATTTTCTATACAGATTTGTAAGTATGTAATCATAATATCTCTGTTCACATTGCAATTATCGAATTTACAGTAAAATAAACGTTTCTTCCAATGTTTATTCACCTAATAAAAGTCCAGTATAATGTTTCATCGAAGCAATTAAATCCAGAATAATGAACATCTAATTAAAATCAGAAACGATCATTACACGTATAATAGTGTTCACCGATCATTCCGATACACCATTCGATTCGTTTTGAATAGAGCAACTCCGACCGTCATAGTCAAACAATTTGTCGTTAAAATCCGGCATTTTCATCGTGTAAGCCCTTTAATGGTGGATAATTGTTTAGTGCGTTCCAGAAACTGCCACGATATGATTTGCGTTGTATACTCGTGCATTAAACAAAAGGACAGAGGGGAATTCAACGAGGGCACAATACAACAAGAGGTAATGAGTAAATACGTTTGTCGTATGTGAAAATTTAATTAGTAAAGAATGCAGGGCAAGCGAATAGGAGAATGCAGACAGGCGAAACTAAAGGATAGGATATGAAGAAAAGTGCGATATTAACACAATGACCTTTCCTGTGTTCCACAAAAACTTTTATGTCATGAATTTGTTTTCTATATGCTTAATGATGTTTTTAAAACTGGTTCGTTAGGTGACGCTTTTGACAGTGAAGGTATTATTGAAGTGATATGTGAAAGAAATAATGTCGTCCAATGACTAATATATATATATATATATATATATATATATATATATATATATATATATATATGGTTTGGGCTTTGTAGCCTTATCGTTGGATGTCAATTTATAATTACCTCCCCCAATATTTTTATTTAATAAATTATTTATATGTAAAATGGTATAATATGTTCTCTCACTTGTGTCTACACTTTGGCGCCAATTTACAGTGGTTAATTGTAAATGTATATTATTTATTTTGTTTTATTATTATTTTATTAATTTAATTTTTATTCTCATTTTATTTCAATGAATAATATTGAAAAAACTTAATTTTGTTTGTGGTTTCAAAGGGTTTACTTTCATTTTTAACTATTCATCCGGCTTATAGATTGAAATAGACAGGCTTTTTGTTAGGTTTATATTAACTTTAACTAATTTTAGAGCAACATTTTAACTCAAAATTTATATACAACAAAATTAAATATCAAATCAATTAACCTTTTTTTCTATATAATCATAGTACTTACGGTTTATTTTCTGAACTGGTTCCTGCAGCTCCTTTCTTTGAAGACACTTGCATTACCTTACCTTTTTACATTTTTAAAATAGACTTCTAAATTCTCTTATTTTATTTCAATTGATAATTTTACTCTTTTATTTACTATTATACTTTAATTGAATTTTTTTAACTATTGTTTATTCAATTTCATTCTACTTTGTTTTTTAAATATTATACTCTATTCATTTTACTCTTTCTTTAAAAAAAATCACTTGTTACAAATCAATTACAAGATACTTTATTCACAACTATTTTAAATATCAAACAAATCTTTCTTTTCTATAAATCGTATCATTTCATTAATAATTATTTTCGAGAATTCTCTATTGAAGTTAATTAACTAACATCTTTAACTAATTATACATAAATAAACATTCATGGCCATTTTTATCATTTCTATATACAAATTAAAAATTACAAAATTCATTACCTTGATTAACTTTGGTCTTTAGTCTTTCTTTTTCTGGCATTTTATTCCATTTTTGTCCATGTGTTCTTCTTATCTCCATTATTTCATTAAATTAACCATTTGTTTATATATTTGTTTTGAATTCGATATTAATTTCAAAAATTCATAAAGGTATTTACCATTTATCCATTTTTACAGATTCCTTTTTATTTGGAATGTCATTGACCAACCACTTCCTTTTCATGAGATTGTTTTGTGTATTGCATATCACTTCACTTTATTTGAATTTACAAAATATGCCATAATGAACCTTATTGATTATTTTTCATAACCTCTAAAGTTAGGTTATGATGGTCGTTAAACTTCACATTACATGACTACTTGATTTTTTCAAGAAAATATTAGATTGAACGTAACGTCTACCACGATGGAAAAATGCAGACTCTCTCGAATTTTGCGTGTTACCTCTATTTATCATCTACCAACATCTGCTATCGATGATGCCAAGCTTTGAGGTATTCAGCCAACCTGATTATGGACACTTTTAATCAACAATTTGAATTAATTTTGAATTTTAACTATATGTTTTGAAAAATCTCATTTAGTTCTTTGAGAATGTTTGTCTTATGACTTGGTTTTTTCACTATAGGTTCACTTTACATTGTCTTTATTTGTTTTAGTTCAGTTGACCTTTTGCACTTCTTATTTAAGTGTTTTTAGATTGTTCACACTCTTAGCTTTACTAATTATCTAATTTATAATCTATTACAACATCTTTTTGTCTAGTTGAGTGAATTGTCTTATAGAGCTCTACTATTTATTTTCACATTATATACTTATCCGCTTGCCTTTTTAGCTTATGTATTGTACTTTTTATGCTTTATTAACTTTATTTTACCTTTTTAGCTAGTTCATAACATTTACAAACTATTCTGGTGAAATTTGTGATGCATGATTTACTACTGCTATGCTATGCATTTAACTTATGCAGAGAATTAATGAAATGACTCTTATTCAGAAACAATTTGGACTAAATCATGGTAAGTGTTTTATACTTTTTTACTTAATTTGCATGTTCTGTATCAATTATCCCTAATATTAGATAGTTTTGTAATTGAGACTTTTAGTAAGGTACGATAATACACTTCTTCATAGAAACTTTCTCATTTGGTGACCTTCTACCCAATAAGTACTGATTTCTTTGCAAGTTAACTGATTTGATTCATTATCTTTCTATTTTACTCTACTCCTTGTTATTTTTGAATAGCTCTACCTGTGTTTACCTGTGTCTTATTTAAATGACTAGGAAAATTGTTTATTTTACTCCTTTCTCTTAAGCTGAGGGCTTATTTCATTACTATATATATATATATATATATATATATATATATATATATATATGTATATATATATATATATATATATATATATTTATATATATATATATATATATATGTTTTGTACATGTGTTAGTCATTGAACTCCTCCTAAACGGCTGGACCGATTTTGAAAAAAAAATTTGTGTGTATTCCAGGGGGTTTGAGGATGGTTTAGTTTCACAATACGGTCAACTAGATATTGTTTTTTAGTTAAATTATTTATTTAAAAATTGTTGATGTTAGCACAACTTACATAGGATCCGGCAGACTGCGCTGTAGTCGCTGTGTCAAATATTCAAGAGTGTGCTTTAGTTTCATTTACGTCTGATAGATGGCGTTCAGATTATATTGTTATAGCTAATTTTTAAAAGTTTACATTTAAGACGTGGGACAGGACAAGGTCTGTCGGGTCCGCTAGTATATATATATATATATATATATATATATATATATATATATATTTATATATATTGGAATTTTTACTTCGTGGTGATGATTGGACTTTTATTTACTTTATTTTCAAATTTGTCCACTCGGTAAAAACCCCACACAATTTTCTTTTCTTTGAACAGACTGCTCCAGCTCTTGAGACTCCTTTTTGTGTAAAGTTTATATGCGCCAATTGACCGTTTATCAATAATAAAACAACCAAAATTTTTATTATTATGTATTACGAAACTTTTCAACTGCGTCAAGACAAAATATAAACATTAAACAAAATCAAACAAACGAATAAATCAAATCAAAACTTTCAAAATATACCAAAATACCTTATAATTAAATTTTTAATTAATCTAAAAAGATTTGCGTTTCGAAACGATTAAGTTATTTGCAACAATTAAAGTTCAAGGTCAATAATGATTCAAATGCAATTTGTTATTTAAACTATCTAAAATTTATACTAAAATGATTATTTCCCAAATTTGTTTTTAAATTTCTAATTGTTTATATAAATGAAACTCAAAATAATAAATGGTTTGAAAACTTCAAATGTAAATACCTTAATCCCTCAAATTGCTTTTATTGATGGCTGCTGCTCACCTAATTATCAACTGCTAATGTCCCTGGTACCAATTTGACTTTTTGCTGTTATTTACTGCCAATTATATCTGTCGCCAGTTATACGTCTACTGCCAAATTACATTTGTTCCCAATGTAAAATTTTTATTTGCTTTTAACTTCCCAATACTGGATTTTTTACTTGATATTAGTTAATAATATTTATCTGCTGCTGGATTTTAGTACATTACCATTTACTTGTACTGTTATACCTCCCTAATTCTTGGATATAATTATTTTTATTCAAATTCAAATCACTTTTTATCAAACTTTTGAATTAATAAACTTTTTTGACTTTTTGACAAGAACTGTCACTTTGTGCTCGCTAACAATGTTTACTGTTACACTTGCAAATTTAGACTCTCTTTTACATGTTGTCAGTTCTTGCTTTTCTTGTTTCTAATTTTGACATAGTACTGCCCATTTTAAACTTTTTAAATCAACAATTTTGAAATCCCCTGTTTATATATAATACTCTTTTTTATATTTAATTTCCTATCTAAACAGATTCCTAAAATTCCTTTTACTTTTCTTTAAAATTGCCATTTTTACTTGGTATTTTGTGGCCATCATTGCGCACCTGCTGTTTTGATTTTAACCTGTACTAAAATTTTAATAAAACTTTCATTGTTTGCACTAAACATATTATCACCTGCTTCCCCGTTCTGTATTTGCTTTGTCCTATGAATTTCAATGTATTTCGATCGGTAGAATTGTCAGATTCTTGCTCCAAAGTTTTATCATGACATATAATTTTGAATTGGTTATTTTGTGTGGAAATAATGTGTTTTTAAAGTTTATATATATTTACCCCAAAATACTTTATTAAGATCCTAAAATTTTGAATTATTACCCCTATTATGCCTAAAATATGAAGTTACTATTAATCTGGACGATAGCATTCTGCTCCTGTCAGATGAGTTATTTACATCTCGAATTTAAGGTAAAATTGTATATTTTCTTTTCGTTAGATGTTTTCATTGTAATATATCAAACCTATAGATTGTTTTTATATGTTCATTTTAAATAATAATTGCTTTTTTAAGAAATTTATTTTAAACTGTCACATTTGTTATTTTCAAAAATATATTTGTTGTACTGTTTTAGTTGTATAAATCATTTCCAAATTACCAGTTTATGGTATAGTATTATTATTTAATAATCTCTATTCATGTATTGATCTTTAAATTGCATTTGATTTGTCATAGTTCTTTCACATTACTTAGATCACTCGTACAAATTTCTATTGCCTCCAATACTGGTTTATATGTTACAATGCATTTACTATCTGTTAATATACTATTTCATTCATCTAAATATAATTATTGATTTGCTTTTTTATTTTTTGGTCTGTTTATTTCCATTTCAATATATATATATATATATATATATATTCTATAAATTTCAGGAAAATAAAAGTGACGATGAAACCAAATGTTAATACTGTTCAAATTGGTGACCTGCAGCATCAATACAATTCTGAGAGGTCATTCTGTACATTATTCCAAAGAAAGGTTACGTAGATTTTTAATCCAAAGGTTAATAACACATAAGGTAAGCTCGTATAAGTGCGGCGGAGTATAATGTTTAATTTTTCAGTTACAGAAATTCCACAAGACAACCGCATTAGGCAAATAAAATTGTATTGTTTTCTTCAGAAAACCAAAATTGACAATTAAGTTTGAAATCCGCTATCGAAATCTAATCCATTCATTGCAAACTGGAATTTAATTGGATTAAACTACTTGCCACTGCATGCTATGACTCCAAGCTGCCGTTGATATGATAAGAATTTTAGTATTTCCATTTCGATATGCAACTTGAAGGTAATCACTGACTGAGCTTAAAAACTTACGTTGCACTGATATATAACATACTCGCACCTGGCGACAAAGAAATCGCAAAGCACCCAAATAGGAGATGTTTATTTAATTTAGTAATATCGTTTTGTTGAAATTACATAGACAAAATCAGAAAACTAAATAAATGCATCGTCTAAGGAGCCTAAATAAGATTTTAGATTTATTTGACTGAGAAACTTTTGCACCTATATATACTCGCTTTGTTTAAATGTAATATCGTTTTGGAAAAACATAGATCCTACAGTAAGGAGTAAATGATTAGAATTTGGTAAAGTTTGGTGAATGTGTTTTCATGTAAGCTTTTCTCTATGAATTAATATTGTTCTAAATGTTCTAAAATTCATTTTACGCCGCCCATGGAAAAATTAGCAAACCTTCGAAATTAATCATTCCGACCAAAACAAAAAGTAAACATAGCCCTCAGCCGGCTATATTATTTAATAAAAAAGGGACCATCCCAAGGTCGACTCGAAAATTCGACAAGATTCCTGCAAAACGCTACGCCAACAACGAAATAACCATAGAAAATACGGGAGAATTCCATGCTAATTATAAGAGGACGTTGTACATTTCGTGTAGTTTAGTTTAGTTTATATGGCATGTAAATTGTATCGATAGAAATCAGCCGTAGAAAATAAATAGTGGATTATTTGTGTGTAAATAAAGAAATCGAAACCCACGGAATTTATTGCAATATTGGAGTCGTTTACCAGATCCCGCGATTTTCAATCATAGAACATGTTTGGGATATGATGAGTAGAAGGCTCGGAAATTTTCCCCAGCCCACACGGACTTTGGAGGTTCTAAGACATGAAATACAAGTAGCTTGGGGTAGTATTCCTAGAGAAGAAATAGATCACCTTATTGAATCATTGCCAAGACGTGTTTGGGAGTATATAGATAACCGCAGTGGACAAACATATTATTAACAAACTTAATAATAAAATTTAAATTCAATTTGTTGGTATTTTTTATTCAAATTTTATCCGTTACTATAGCATGTATGTTATACCAAAACAACATTATATTTATACATCTCCTTCTGGGTAATGAGATTGCTTTGTCAGTGAGTATATATTCCATGAATGCTAAGACATGGCGAATCGTCTGCCAAGGATGATAGTTTCATTTTGTGTTTATTTACGTCTCTTATGCTCACATTAATCCCGAAGTCACAGTCGAACGCTACTTACTTTTGTTCAGCTTAGCTACTTATACTTAGATATTTAAATACGAATTGAAACGCAAACCTAAAATGACTACTACTACTTCATCAAACTTGACTGACTGTTGCTTGGCAGCGATTTCAAAAATATACTATATAGGTATGCAATTAATTGGTACAGAATATGCATCTTTTATCTTTACGGTCTATACTTTGAGCCTAGATACCTATCAAAAGTGAATGTGCTATTTATTTTATAGTGCTGTGTTTTGTTAATTATTCTCGACTTTACACTTCTATTTAAAAGTCAGTTAATATTAAAAAATGTTTTATTTTCAACTTTTTGGTTCTTTTTGGAATTATTATTTATTTCAAACATTTATTTTTCAGATTTTATATCTATTTTGAACACAGGTTCTTATTTTTTTGTTTTAATTGGCAGGTAACAGCTATACGAACAAAATGAACTAGTTGACTGAATAAGCCAAAAATATGTTATTAAAGTAATTATTATTAGTATTGCATTTATCACTTTACTTTATGATTTTGTTTACTATGCTAAACATCCTATGTACGATCGCACCGAACAGCAATTTAGAGTTGACATGTGTTGTCCCTCAATTTTCTATTAGGCTAGGAGTCGGGGACATTAAAAGCAGAACTGAAAACTTTCAAATAAGTTGATAGTTGATAAGTATACAAACAAAACGAGCTTGGTACTCGTTAATTTAATAAGTTGAAAAAATGGTTATTAAAATTAATTCTACAACATTATACTAACTACATGCTTTGCGATGTACATAGAAAATTATCCAATTCGCGATTAAGAATTTAAGTGCCTACAGTTACAGCACTATTAAGTTGGAATTAAAATATTGTTAAGGAAATCTCATTTAAGATACTTCGATGTTTTTTTGATGTATTCACTTTTTCGACGATCATAAAAAAATATGAGACCACCTCAACTAGAATGCAGTTTAAGAAACTATACAAATCGGTAAGGGGTTTGGAGAAATCGATCAATATATGCAGCGTATTGGTATATTGATCGTTATCCAACTTCAGTCCCAAACTTCATCTGTTTACGAAGCTCTTTTCTCAAATGTGGAATTGCAACAGGCCGGATGTACACTCTCTTAACTTCTTCAGGGATACTCACAAATATGTGTACATTTAAATGAATGCTTAAAAGTTTTATACATTTTTGGTTCATATTCGCCCAAACGTCATCGTTCTGGACATTTGTTTCCCCTCTATAACGTATTTGGAAGCCAGTTTCATTGCGTGCGCTTAGTCTAGCACATGTTTTGTTATTAAGACGCATGACAAATATTTATAAGTATATAAAACAATATATTGTTACATATAAAATTAGCTAAGTTTCTAGCAATATATTCTTTATAAAACTATGTAAAGACAATATAAGATTTATTAGTAACACTAAGCAAAATATCCAGATTAGCATGTGTACACATGTATGCGCAATATGTATATAATTATTTTATTATTACAATTTTTTTATAATATTTGCTGATTTTGTCTGAAATATTTTATTGCATTTAGATTTACAATGGCTCAAAACCTCCCCACAATGCCTTGTCGCAAGTTTTATTTGAGAAACAAAAAAAGACAAAATCGATATTGTGGATTTTTTTGAGAATTGTTTTAAAAATTTTGAATGTCTGAATTATAAATGCTTGGATCCTGTATAGGCAAAAGAAATGAATAAATATCCTTTACTTGAATTCAAAGCTTCAGTTGCTACAACTTTACCAAAACTAAACAAACCCAAGAAAACTGGCAGGCTATCACTCAAGTCAAGGACTCGGGTTGTGCCAGAAGTTCGATTAGATAGAACAGGTCATTATCCTGTTAAAATCAATCTGTCAAACCTTTCAAAACGTCATTCTAGAAATTGTGTTCGAAGAAAAAAATACAAGTGTGGGGAATGCTTTGAAAGCGTTTGTCTCGAGTGAATGGAATCATTCCATGAAAAGTGAACAGAAACACTCGTTTTACAGAGCGTGGCCATATTGATTTTTTAAATTTTAATAGCTTATAAATTAAAAAGAAAAGATAATTATGTTTTAGAATTAAATTTTGTTTGGAACTATTGTAATAAAAAAATATTTATACTTATATTAAAAGATTTTTTTCTGTCCCTGAAGAGGTTAAACGAAACAATAATTATTCGAATTCGTTTAGAACCAGAGGAGAACATATACAAAACATATCACCCAATTTACAACTTCTTCCTTTTTGGAAGTCGGTTAAGAATATAAATAAAACATTTTCCATAACAACGGAAACATTGGCAATAATCATTTTGTCAAAAAGTTTTAGATATCACAAAAAAACTCTTGTAACTGATAAGTAACTCAAGATTGGGTGAAAGATGTAAATAGAAAAATGCTTACCCAAAAAAAAAATTGGAAACGTATTTTAAACTAGCTGATTCGTCCCGGTTTCTCATGGGCTAGACAAATGGGCGTATTTGACGTATTTCAACATTTTTTCATTTGGTAATTTTTGCAACCCATACATTATATGGCTACAACGGCCTCTAAAAATACATAATTTTGGTATTTAAAATGGAGACAAAACACATATTTAATAGTCTGAAATATTGGTATGTGTGGGGTCCTTACCATCATGATAATAGGAAATCAAAGGTCCCAAAACCCACAATCTTTTAACAATTTATTGTATACGATTAGTTTCGGGATCTACAACTTCCACCCCATTATCAAGTAAAAAATTTTCTATTCCGGCTAAAATAATTGTGAATTATTTGAAGGCATACTGTCTTGACACATAACCTTTCGAGAACTGATTGTAATTTCAACTATTAACGTGTATTAGTTTTAATAATTTTATTCATTGTGACTTGAATGTATATGTGAGAATATGTTACTTTGTTAGTCCTGTATGTAAGTTATCATATAATGTTTAACGTATTTTTTGTCTTATTTTGATTATTGTTTGTAGCTTTTTTAACTTGATAATGGGGTGGAAGTTGTAGACCCCGAAACTAGTCGTATACAATGAATTGGTTATTAATATTTTTGACATATTCAACATTTGGCAGATAGACAGTTTCGCCAATTTCTAGGCTTATAACATTTTTGTCTTTTTTTTAAATTTGTTTTTATTTCATCAGTTTTGTCACTTAACTTTTTTATATTTTCGACATTTTCTAATTGTTTTAAGATTCAACTGTGATTAATCAGTTATTACTTTTCAGTCGGCATCCCTTCCATAAATTCAATATTGGCAAAATAACGAATAATGTTTTCATTATTTTCAAGAAAATAAAAGTTATTAAATTAATCGATAACTACAAATGTAAGCACAGACTATTTAATATTGTTATAAACTCCGTGAGTTTAATTAATAAATTTTAAAAACGAATAGTCACTTCACTTTCTAGAACTTTTATTCACCTGTAAACATCAAATATTCTCAACAACTGATACTAATACAATAACATCGAAATGATAACAATGGATAAGCTCTACTAACTAACTACTGAAATTAATATCTCCTTATATAGCGTTCTACCTGTGTTCGCACAGCGTCCAGATTCATAGTTTTTCTCCCATCCGAACCTTCTAGCTCTTCTTTTTTTACTATCCCAGCGATTCATGTTTAATTGGGATGAATAATGCTTTACGTTGTTTTCGCCAGGAACAGAGTGGAATAAATTTTATAAAAATATAAATTATTATTACCTGAATTACATAGCCAGTTTTGAAACATATAACAATTTCTCACGATTTTTGGCAATCCGTGAACATAGAAGAGTAAAAATCTTTTCAAAAGCAAGCAGCTATAGTATGTAGGAAAACTTGAAATTATTGAAATGCAAAAGTATCTTAGTAGATAATTGATTATTATATTATTAAATTGTATTACCAAAATAAGTAAAATTTAATTTATATGCAATAACGCCATCGTGCGGTTGAGCTTGCATATGAAACATCCACACAATTCCAGTTCGTTTTCACCGCAAATTACTATCAAGATGACATTCATTTCGTTATTGTATCTAGAAATTTTTTAATAATACAAGTTTCGCAAAAAATGTAATAATTTTAAACAATTAGCAAAAAGAATATTACAATTATTCAAGTACTTTTTTGATGATTAACATACTAGCAACATAGAGGATAACCGAACTAGTATAATACGAAATGCATACTTCATAATTTCCAGAAAATAGAAATACTTCTAAATAATTACAAAACGCAACGTTTGTCTTGTTTTAATAAATAATAATAAATGTTTAATAAATAATTGCAGGACTTTAAGAGCAACTCTGCTTCAGAAGTTTCTTTTTGTTTTCACAAGTAAAACCTAACAAAATCCCTTTTTTCAAATAATTTTGCCTGCAAATTCAGCAAACTTTATAAACATGAGGAATTTGACGTAACACTGGATTTATAGCATTCCTAAACGAATTGGAGCCTGCAGGCACTTTTTGCGTGTGCATCGAAGTTTACTGAAGGTACGGAATGCGGCAAACTTGCCACATCAGGTGACTCCGGAATGCGGTACGTAGGGATGCTTTTCACCCTTGCTATTTTTATGGGAGGCGACAACATTTCAGAAAGAGCTTCTGACGATTATTTGGAACTGAAGAAAATTTAATATATAATATAAAATTGGGGAAAAAAGATTATTTATATTTTTATTAAGTATTTGGGTAACTAGTAATAATTTTATATTGATTGAAATTGTAGTACTATGAACTATGAGAAAAAGACGCAAATATATTTGGGAATTTCACCCTCCCTGGTTTTACCCAAAATATGTGGTCGTTTGCATATATTTATGGGAAAACTCTATATTTTTTTAAAGACACAAATGAAAAATTTACTTTAAATTTGAATTTTCTACATTATGAAACTTTTGTAACTAGTTCGCAATAGCCATAACAAACTCCTTCCTATGGATGTATTTTACTTCAACCTTTCGATCATTATCTGTCTGGCCAAAGACAGGATATGTTGACTTTGATTTTACCTGAATAGAGATCCAATAATTCACCTCAGCAGGTAGCCTATCTCCCCTAATCGATATAAAGTGAATAGAAACAGTTTGCTCTTCTTGTAACGGAAAGGGCGGAACCGACTCCTCCGAGTTTTCATCCTTACGCGTCGACGTCAATTAGCGCTGCTTCCGGCAAAAATATCCCGTTACACTAACAACGATTAAGTCAACTCACTTTATTGTTGGTTGTTTAGCTGAGGAGAATTTTAATGTAGAAATCTGATATGAATGAAACAGGTAAGAAAGGAAAAATCTTAAGATGTTAAGATCACTGTCATTCGTAGGCGTAATACAAGGGATACGCATAAAGACTAAGCAACTTTCGACAAATGTGTTGAAGTCATTTGATAGTTTTGAAAAATGATACTGAGAGTGTTTGCAGATACATTTTGGAACTTTTATCTAAAATTTCTTTGTATACTGTCAGAAGTAAATTAAGGCGGGTTAGTAATGTGCCAGAGTGAAGAATCAAATTTAACGATAAATGACAACAAATACATCTCGACTAAAGGAAATATATCATTGAAATATCGATTTTTTGAGTAGTAAGCTTGATCGAAATTCAGTTGTTTTCATTCGATCGTGAAATGGTCTACAAAGTTTGTGACCATATGCAATCATCTCATATTTGGGAAAAATCGTTTTATTGAGAATATAAATATTAAAAATGTTACTTCAAAGCTTCAATTGTTATTGTACGGATGGATACAACCAAAAGGTAACGCATGCTGAGCCGCACTATATCCCGATCGCTTTGCTTCTAATGTCCTGTCTCCTTGATATTTAACACGTGCTATTAAGCCAGACATACAGGATGTCATTTGCTTAATCAAATGTGATAAGTCATGGGAAAATATTGCCCAATCCATCGGAATAATTCAGTCTGACGTTTCAAATTCAAATAAATGGCAAGAACATAACCATAGATAACCTCTCTACAATAAATCATTTGTTATAAAACAGAAGTTTTTGTCAGAAAATCAACACTAACAAACAGAAAAATGATTAGTCTGGACAGTACAAAATACTTTAATGGAGTTTCAGAAGTAACTGGAATCTAAATAAACAGAAAAAGTCGTCTTATTTACACAAATGATTTTAGGTCATACATATTCAAGGAATGGGCACAGTATATGAGGGAAGTACTTTTTTAAATATAATCAAATCAATATAGGAACGATATTCCAGCGGTAATATATATTCAGAATTTTGTTGATATAACTTATATGTCAAATAATTTTCAATGGTATCTTTCTAATTTAACCACAAGAAAATGTATATTACGAGTACAAGCTATACATAATATCAAAATTGAAATATAATAATGAAGTAAGAAGAAAAAAAGAAAATATGTTTCTTCAATAAGGAAATAAGTTGATCGAATAATATCAAATGTGATACAAAAATTTCAAATAAAAATGAAATACATACTACATTTGTCTTAAGTTAAGATGTTGATCTGGTATCAAATGTTGAATCTGATAGTGAAGCAAGTTTGTTACCAACATTTCAAGAACGGTGTGGATATGTAAAATGCATCTTAAATGATATATATTTAGATTTCAATAATTACATATTTGCTCTGTTAAGCAGTGAGTGATGCCATAGTAAGTTGTAATCATATTTTTAATATCCTTACATGTAGTTTAAAAAAGTAGCAAAATACATTATGCATAAATACAGTTAGTTTTTTAAGTTTACAACGTTTGATGTGGTTAATTATAATATACAAGTGAATAATTAACGAAGTTTTTAAAGCCTGATACATTTAAGACAAATATTTAAACATTTAAAGGGTGAAGATTTCCTTGTGAAAAGCGAAAAAAATTACATACAGTACTAAATCCAAAGTATTGTGCATTAATTAATGAGAAAATAATTTAAACGAAATACTATTTTTGTGTTTACAAAATACTGATTTCTTACAAGGCATTCCTTATGAGATAAATGTTACAGTAATTAGATTTTATAATTTGACTTACTTTATTTTTTGAGAACGGAGGTTTTCGCGGCCAGAGTCATAGCTGATTCTACTTTTTCCGGATTTGGATCGCGTCATTTTTTCGAATTAGTTTATTTATGTACCTAAACCGGGATATAAACAAAGTTTTCCGACGTTTCGCCCACACTTATAAGGGGCTTTTTCAAGGATGAGACAAAAAAAAGAATCCCTCCTACCCTTCTTTTAGTTGAAAATGTCGGGGGGCGAATTATTATTTCTTTCTACCTATTACTAATTTAGAATTTGTACATCATTGTGACAAGTTGTATAAAAAGTGAAGTTTTGAAGTGTTCGTGAGAAAAAGATGAAATGAATGGAGTAGCCCCAAGGTAAGAAACATTTGTTTTGTTTTTTGTCTCATCCTTGAAAAAGCCCCTTACAAGTGTGGGCGAAACGTCGGAAAACATTGTTTATATCCCGGTTTAGGTATATAAATAAACTAATTCGAAAAAATGACGCTGTCTAAATCCGGAAAAAGCAGAATCAGCTACTTCATTTTTTGTTTATGATTGGAATGTAATCAGATTTGTAAAAAATACACACAGCAGACACATGTATGAAACGTTTTTGTTATGCTGAACCATTATACTCGTAGTAAGATATAATAACAAATGCTTGGATTTGAAGGGAAAGCATGTAGCAAAATATTTTTCATGAGTGAGGTATTATAACACAATTATATTTAAGCTCCGGGCATTTTTGAACATTTATTTAATATTTTTTGGAAAATCTGAAAGCGACTATTTTAAATAAAGAAAAAAAGATCGCTTATTTAGATATGCATGGACCTTTTCATTCAAACCAAATTGGAGTCATTTGAATCATTATTTAGGGAGGTTTATGAAAAATACGTTTTTCTATAGACCAGTGCATTTTATCAGACGTTAAGTTTGGGTTCTTTGAAATATTCATTTCAATGAATACGGAGTCAAAAACATAAGTTACAAAAAAGTACTAGAAGAAGCAGGAAAATTGCAAAGTCAGCGGATATAGATAACGCCGATAGCGTCAGAGATCAGAGTTATCAGAACAGTACTTCTAGTTATTCGACGACGACTTTTACCTGTTTCCAACGATAATCCTAGTAACAAACACACAGTAGGTTCTGAATGGAAAGAAGTAACTGGAAATAATCAGTAAACATTTGTATTTGTAGAAATGAAGGCATATATTCAAACTTGCCCTTCAGGTTAACTTTGAGATGACACCAGTCTTAGATAAAAGATATGGTAAGACATAAAAAGAATGTGAAACAAACACTAGCGTTTAAAACATTTAGCTTATCAGGACTACCAGACAACACATTAAAGGCTAACTGGCTGCACAACAATTTATTAATGATATCAAAGATGTTGAAGTTGAAAAAAAAATGTACAAGCAGTTTCCATCAGTCAGGGAATATTCTCCGAAATAAACAAAATAATTTTGCTGAGATAGACATGAGGAACCAGGAAAATGTATTATCGTTGCAGACGTACCGGGCACTACCATTGACTACAGAGTGGGGGACAGATCACCAGTCAGGGGTGGCCAAGGCAATTGTACCACCACCAGGAACAGCTAGTCAGTAGGTAAGGAGACAAATGTTTACTAACCCTCCCCAAACTTCGGGTTTGGTAGAGATACCAGCGGGCTAGTCATTAAGGGCTACCGAGCTATAGCTATCTCATTAGTATTTTTTGAGATCTCTCTCGCAAAGCAATATCCTCCATTAAAAAATAAATCGGACAATTGTCTTTATGCGCCCCTATAAGCTTACTGGAATAAAATGTCTATACCCAATAACATTCATAACATTCATATAAGAATTTAATTTGTACAAGGTATTTTTTTTTAAATTGAAGTTTTATTTTTTAAATAATATACAAAAATTCACCAGATTCAACTGTGGGATCGTTTGATGTTACGCCTTAACACCTTACGTAGACGTACTTCCTTTCTTCTTCATCTTCGTGTTTGGTTTACTACTCCCCAATGTGTGACAGAATTACCAAACTTGTCTCAAAGGAATGTGTCCGGCTGTAATGCCTTTTAGCTATTAGAGGTAACACTACAGTTATGGGTTATGTGTGTATTCTCACTTTGTATTGTAGTTTGCGTATAACAGACTATTTTGAATATACAGAGTTCATCAAACCAAGGAGTACGTTAGACGTTTTAGAAAAACTAAACATGTTTGAAGTTTCAAAAATTGCATTAAAGGGTTATTATGCTCTTATAACTAAAATAATTTCAAATGTCGACCACTCTACTTTATACCGGAGTATAGCACAGTTTGTTATTTTAAATAGATTAGTATATTTTCAGCACAAATTGGTAAAAAATTCCAAAATTTAAGGTAAGTTTCATAACCATTTTGTATGCAACCGCGAATATTTTCTGATATAATTTAATATACAGGAATACAATCTCCAAAGTTCAGAAAGTTCATATACAAATAACTTTTTTTTCCAATAACCATTTTTACGCATTATTTTCCTCTTTTTATCCATGTCAATCTCTCCTATTGTTAAATAAGCCAAATTTTGAGTTGATTTGGATTTTTATTGAAAATGGTCAATTTCGTCAAATTTGGCTTGTAACATGTACGCAATAGACAATTGTCAGCAACTGAAGTTTTTAAAAATGAAATGAAACGGAGTTCGTCGATTAGTTTAGAAATATGAACAACCACGACATCTGTTTGTACACGCATCATGGAAAAACTATAGTCCTGATCTCAAGTTGCTTAATGTACTTAATGATAAACTAACAGATTTTCAGAAAAGTAGGGCCACACTTACAAACTCAACTGATATCAACTACTTAATCTTATACAATAACAATATTTAGCTTTGAATTTTATCGAAAGCAGAATTTGAAAACAATGTAACCATAGAATCATAAAGAGCAGATACAACTGAGAACAGTGGTGTACTAAACGACGTCCCTATTGCTAGGTAATTTTTCCTATAATATAATATTTAAGGTGATAATAGTAACAACTGTAATTTTATTGTATTAGCTTTTAATGATTAACTGCCACTGTCTCAGAAATTATTACGACGGTTAACTTAAATGTTTCAGTTTTATATGAATTCTTTTGAAAACCCTTTGATTGAATACTAAGACATTGATTGAAGAATGAATATTATTCTTCCATAGAAAAATTACAAATGACATGAAATATTGGTTGTAGATAATAAATTTTGGAAATTCGTGAAAATTCTGTCGTTTCAGAAGTCTCATAAGCTACAAAAAAAATGTTTTTATTCTGGTGAACAATAGAAATATCCATTCAATTAATATGCTGTTTATTCTGTTCACATATTCACAAATCTTCAGCTACTCGGTGGAATTATGAGAAACTCCCAGCAACAGGATTGTACTTGTGAAAGTCTCCTATTAAATATGTATGTGGAAACATGTGCATTCGTCACGTGGTCGCTTACAAAGGTCACGTGTAAGCAAGGAAAACTAATCAAGACAATGGCTCTCTGCTTTGTTTGTAAATGTTTCCGTTTCAATGTTGGTTACGTTTTCCGAATATCAATGGGAGAGATTCATTCATAAAAAAGCGCATTACTTGTTTTAGCTGGATACTGCATCTGAATAAATTATCAACCGAAACTGTTACAATAATACAAAACAGAATGATAAAACTTTTCGCATATATTAGTAAATAGGTACTAGATAAAAGTGTTATTGTGCTGGAGACTAATTAGTAACTTCGAAATATAAGGAATTATGGTTTTGAATTTAGATAATTTTAGATAATTATATTACTAAATAGTTGAAGATTTAATTGGACGACATTGTATTTGTTTTCCATTGTTAGCTAAAGGTGAATTTTAGTATTTCTACACACACCCGATGCGTTGGTTTTTAAAATTGTTACAGTTCTATAGACGACCGAAACCTTCATCTTATCTAACTCTCATCAAGTTAAAAACATTAATTAACAATATTAGTCTGAAGTTGGTAGACAATGTAACTCGTTCCTCGAAGTTTCCTTGGACTTCCATCGTCTTGAAGTGGTTGATCTCACAACGTTTCAATAGCTGTGTATCTGCTATCGTCATCAGGTGAATGATAGGAAATTCAGAGTATCGGTCGTATTTATATTATACCCTTAACCGGTCATGCGTCGCCGGTCATGGTCATTGGGTCTTATCTGGTCCAATCAGCGTCGTCGTACCTGGAGGTTGGTTGCCGGTGATGCGTAGCGGCAGAGGCCGAAGAAGAGCACTCCAAATATTTTTAATTTGGACGCTGGGCTCGCTAATTATATTTTCGTTCGAGATTATATATGCCGTCTCTATGAATTTTCTTTTGTACCAGTGCTCCTCCTTGTGAATTGCTCTAGCCTGGTCCCAGTTGATATTATGGTGTTCGGTCCATGCTTGATTAGCTAACCCAGACTTCGTTACCTCTGCCGTTTGAGTAGCTGTGCGATGTTCCTTAATCCTGGTGTCCAGCGGTCGCTTTGTCTCTCCAATGTAAATATTGCCACATTCACACGGTATGCTGTATATACAGTTATTTGGTATTGCTGGTGCGTCGGGCCTCGTTCTTGTTATCATGCTCCTTAAGGTGTCCTTGCTTTTGAAGATAATTCTGATTCCATAGCTGTGTGCAATTCTTCTAAGTTTCTCCGACAGGCCTTTAGTATACGGTAATAGTAGAGTTGCTACCGTGGTGTCCTCTTCCTGTCTAGTTGGTTTGTCCAGCTCTTCAAACGCCTTGGTAATGATCGTTTCCGGATATCCATTCGCCAAAAAGTCTTCTCTAAGTTTCACTTATTCTTCTTTGAGGGCTTCTGGTGTGCTGCAGATATTTTTGGCTCTATGGATTAGTGTTTTGATGATGCCAGTTTTCGTTGCTGATGGGTGGTTGGAATTGTAGTGAAGGTATAATCCTGTATGCGTAGCCTTCCTGTAGACTGTTGTTTGGATTCCGGTCCTAGTCCTTTGACACTTTACATCAAGGAATGGTAGGCACCCACTCTCTTCCATCTCCATGGTGAATCTAATGGATGGTTGAGATTGGTTCAGGTGCTCCAGGAATGCCTGTAGTTCTGTCTCTCCATGTTGCCAAATAATAAAGGTGTCATCGACATACCTCAACCATAGCTTAGGCTGCTTCTCGAAACTCCTCAGTGCATGTTCTTCGAACCATTCCATGTAGATGTTGGCGATGGTTGGTGATAACGGGGAACCCATAGGCAATCCATCTTCTTGCATGAAGAACCGGTCCTTCTCCTGAAAGTAGCAGTTCTTAAGGCAACATTCAAGCAAGTCCATGTTTGAGTCTATTGGCAGCTCTGTCCTCTCCATCAGGGTTTCGTCTTCAGTAAGTTTCTTTCTCACTATGTTGAGAGATTCGTCTAGTGGTAAGTTCGTGAAAAGGTTTTCAACGTCGAAACTTACTAAGCGATGTTCTGGCCCAAGTTCCATGGACCCGATCCAACCTTTGGAGGACAAAACATCATCGCACGTCAAGGACTCAAAGCACTTTGTCGAAATCATCGGATCCATGGAACTTGGGCCAGAACATCGCTTAGTAAGTTTCGACGTTTGAAACCTTTTCACGAACGTACCACTAGACGAATCTCTCAACATAGTGAGAAAGAAACTTACTGAAGACGAAACCCTGATAGAGAGGACGGAGCTGCCAATAGACTCAATCATGGACTTGCTTGAATGTTGTCTTAAGAACTGCTACTTTCAGGAGAAGGACCGGTTCTTCATGCAAGAAGATGGATTGCCTATGGGTTCCTCGTTATCACCAACCATCGCCAACATCTACATGGAATGGTTCGAAGAACATGCACTGAGGAGTTTCGAGAAGCAGCCTAAGCTATGGTTGAGGTATGTCGATGACACCTTTATTATTTGGCAACATGGAGAGACAGAACTACAGGCATTCCTGGAGCACCTGAACCAATCCCAACCATCCATTAGATTCACCATGGAGATGGAAGAGAGTGGGTGCCTACCATTCCTTGATGTAAAGTGTCAAAGGACTAGGACCGGAATCCAAACAACAGTCTACAGGAAGGCTACGCATACAGGATTATACCTTCACTACAATTCCAACCACCCATCAGCAACGAAATCTGGCATCATCAAAACACTAATCCATAGAGCCAAAAATATCTGCATCACACCAGAAGCCCTCAAAGAAGAACAAGTGAAACTTAGAGAAGACTTTTTGGCGAATGGATATCCGGAAACGATCATTACCAAGGCGTTTGAAGAGCTGGACAAACCAACTAGACAGGAAGAGGACACCACGGTAGCAATTCTACTATTACCGTATACTAAAGGCCTGTCGGAGAAACTTAGAAGAATTGCACACAGCTATGGAATCAGAATTATCTTCAAAAGCAAGGACACCTTGAGGAGCATGATAACAAGAACGAGGCCCGACGCACCAGCAATACCAAATAACTGTATATACAGCATACCGTGTGAATGTGGCAATATTTACATTGGAGAGACAAAGCGACCGCTGGACACCAGGATTAAGGAACACCGCACAGCTACTCAAAGGGCAGAGGTAACGAAGTCTGGGTTAGCTAATCACGCATGGACCGAACACCATAATATCAACTGGGACCAGGCTAGAGCAATTCACAAGGAGGAGCACTGGTACAAAAGAAAATTCATAGAGACGGCACATATAATCTCTAACGAAAATATAATTAGCGAGCCCAGCGTCCAAATTAAAAATATTTGGAGAGCTCTTCTTGGGCCTCTGCCGCTACGCATCACCGGCAAACAACCTCCAGGTACGACGACGCTGATTGGACCAGATAAGACCCAATGACCATGACCGGCGACGCATGACCGGTTAAGGGTATAATATAAATACGACCGATACTCTGAATTTCCTATCATTCACCTGATGACGATAGCAGATACACAGCTATTGAAACGTTGTGAGATCAACCACTTCAAGACGATGGAAGTCCAATTAAACTTTGAGGAATTAATTAACAATATCAATATGGACGTTTAAATTCTATAAAAAAGGATTTGCAATAGCCTTTAAATAAGGCTATAAATTCAAGATCATTTAATAAAATCATTGGACAAGACTCAAATAAGGCAATAAATTCAGAATCATAAGACAAAAGCTAAGAATTTTATAGATGATTTTTCATTTAACTAAAAAGGTGAACAACTAAAGGACAATACAACAATGGAAGATAATCGACAAAATACTCAAATTCAAAACCAACCTCTTACTTTCGCTGGCAGCTTTTCCCGATTTAAGTACAACAGACAGTTTGCAGCACCGGCTATGTAACTTGTAATTTTACTAAGGGCTCTGCTGCAGATTTGTGCCAACTCATTCCAGAAGAACAACAGGGAGAATGTAATGAAATATCAAATTATTTCAGTACATTCCCTGATAGATTGTAGAGTCAAAACTTTAGAGAAGCCGAATTCAGGAAAAATCGAGCACTCCATGGTATAAAGCAGTGCAATGAAGCACTCTTCCCTACAGGTGAGATGAATAGATTAGGTTAGGAATAAGAGCAGTTTTCTTAGATCATACAAACCAGATCAAAGACAAAAATTATGGCGAATGGAAAATGTATTTTAGCATACGAAAGAGACACCGGGCTCGCCAGAGAAGAATGTGGCTGATGCAGACAAACTTAGACTTAGTTAGACTCCCACCGTACAGTTAGGTTGTTAGAACCATCGCTAGAGTTAATTTTAGGTTAATTCCACCAGTCCTCAGGATTGTAAAATGTTGGCGCCAGTGTGCCAGTCTTGGTGTGGGTACATTATATTCTAAAGAGCTGTTGCTTAAAAAATATGCCTCTTGCACCTAACGTATCTATGAATTTACGGGAAAGGCAAGAATGCAACTCCGTTCTTGTCATTTAAGGAAAATGTATAACGATTTTCACTATTTCGAGAATCTGATTTTGTATAAAAACAATAGTCCTATTGCCCCCCCCCCATTTATTAATTGAATTTTCAAAAAAAAACGTATCAAATCTTTATTATTACAATAATTCTCATGCGTCTATTTTTCCCGGATTCCGACAAATAGTGAATGTTCCTATAAAAATAAAATACCCCAACTGCATCCTACCGAATATTTGAAATTATGCACAATGAATAAATTAATTTTCATATATTTTAGGAGTACAGCATTCATACTCGTTTTTCACATCTGTACTACTTTCTGTTTGCAACTTATTGAATTTTCCCAAAAATTAATGTGACCTCCAGACACCAATTCAATAAATGAATTTTTGCAAAATTACTATTCTCGTATTTATTTCGTTAAAGGAAGGAATTAGTCTGTTGTCTCAAGCCTTCATTATCTTAGGTTCCCGAGAAGTAATAAATTTGTCAAAAAGTAATTCCCCACCAGCCCAAAATAATTCAACTAGTTTTTATTTAACTGGACAAAATTTCCATGTCTGTTTCACCTCTTGTTTCTGAGATATGAAGTTTTCTTAAAAGCAACAGAATTCCATTTATTATCAATTTATCAAAATAAATGCCTATGTTACTCCCAGAGAGATTAGATTTCTATCGGTGCACGAATTTTCACAATCTGTACAGTACTTCCCCCTACAAAAAGTACAAACAAACAAACAAATTTTACCAGTTTACACATTAAGTATAGATATAGATGAATTATACAGGCATTTAGAATCACTGGCTAAATATATTGATTACCAAAGACTTGATTTTTTTCAAAATCGAAAAGTTTGTTATAAAAATATCATTCACTAGCTTTTGATTGTTTCTTATTCAATATAGTTTCAATAATTTCAGTAGTTTTAAAAATTAATTTCATTATTGAGACAAATTCAGTTACTGAATAATTTAAGTAACAGTTAAGGTATTCTAGGTTAGCGAACATTATATGAATAAACAACATAGAAAATTTGTAGTGATATTTTGTAGGTATCGACAAAATCCTTGGTTATTCACGAGTCAGCGAAAGTAGGCAGAAAAACAGGATCCCCTTTCACACTTACATCTATCATTTTTCATGTCCACGTATACGTTACGTAGAAAAAGGACGGAAAGATCAGCGCCCTTCTGTTGTCATTAGCGGAAAAATTAGACAAAAATGACAAGGCATTCAAGTTAGAGGAGGAAGATTGATTGAGCAAACGGATCGGAGATTGGCTGTCTTTTTTGGGGAAATTAATGTGTTATTGAATGATGGTTTCTTGTAGCCCAACAGCAAGGTTGATATTTTTTTACAATACTAAATTTAATCAGTGGATGTGGGCGAGTGTCTACTATTAGTGATTAATCTCTTTTTATTTTATTTTACAAACACAAGCACAACTGTAGTGTTGAAAGTTAGCAAGCTGGCATTATAATCTCTTTAATATGTAGTTTACCATACTAGTAGGTCAGCATTACACTAATGTAATTTCATATTAGAACAAAAGTTGGTGCAAAATTCATGCCCTGAGGAATTGTGAAATGGTCTCTAGAGCAGTGATCACCAGTCTTTTTTTATCGCATATTCGCATGACAAAAATAGTCCTAAAGTGTACCTTTAATTATATATACAGGGTGGAGCACTTAAATCAAGTTTCTACGGAAACCTGTTTATACAAGATGTTCAAGAAACAAGATATATATCAAAGTTATGTTTTCTTGAATGAAATATGCCATTTTTTACTAATTATAAAATCTAGAAAAAAAAGAAACATAAGTTCCAATAATGTCCACATAGATAATCCCTATACTTTTAGCAATATTTAAGAATTTATGAAATATCAGCGCATATTACTTTTGTAATGATAATTCATAGTAATATGAGACGATATTTCGTAAACATACTGTCATAGGAGATAGTTCTTGAAAAATGCTAGACTATATAGAGTGGTCAATATTTTTTCGATATTACGGTTTTGTAAAAGCAAATAACTTTCTTGTTTTAAATAGTACACTGTGATCTTGATTATCTGTTGTTTCGTAGGATTTTATTACCAATTTATTAATACCAGGTTTGATATAACTAAATTCATATAGATAGATAGAAGTTATTTAGAATTTTGAGTATTTAACCAAGTCAATCTGCACTAATACGTAGATATACGGGGTAGTCTCAGAAGGCGATTCCAGGACACTATCTCAAGTGTTAGCTCAGAATCCAAAGAAGATGTAGAAAAGGCTGATAATAGAAAAAATAAGATGTTCAAAATACTGTCGTATCCTTTATCTTGGATGGATACCTTCACCGGTGAGAGAGGTGAGAATTTTCATCACTATGATAGTGAAAATTATACCTAATAACTAAGCCATTGTTATGAAGTCTGGATTCGTCGGTGTATCCATTATCCCCATATAAAAATGTTGTCGGCTAGCAAATCTACGTTGGAAAGTTACTGGTGCAATATAATTGCGATAAAGATGATATTTAAACTTTTACAATATTGACGCTACACTTCATCTACTAACATTTGTAATCTGAGATATTTGTCGTTGACATATATGTCGAATTTCAGTGTGCAAGAATAATTAATTCAGTCTTCGTTTACACCGATGGGCCTTCGCGTACGCCGCACATGGCCCACATAATATAACTTTTTTGAACCACCCCATATAACTAGTTCCAGTCCCCTTACTTTCAACCACATTTTATAAAGGATGTCCCATAACTAATGGGCAATACGATAACTGCAGTTAGAGGCGGTAAAAATATACCCATTAACACAAACATGCCGTAGTAAAAGGTTTGTAGTAAACGATATACAGGGTCCTAAAGTGGGTTTTTGGTTTTTGAAATGGACCAAGCACTTTTCTTATGTAAAAATGGACTGCCGCCAGATTATTTAAAATGTTAGTATGTTGTAGAACTTGATATTCTGACAAAAGAGTCCATGGGCTCAAACTGATTCTATGACTAGTTTTCGAAATACAGAGTGTTAAACATCGAAAAGGTCTCATTTTTGATATTAGATTTCTCATGATAGACGTGTTTTATTTTCGATTATCGGAAAAATCGCGATTTGTACATTATTGGACATAAATTTCACAAAAAAATTGCAATAAATTTTAGTGGATTACAGTGTATTATCATGTTTTTCTGGAAAAAATCATTTTTGTATTACTACGTTGAAAACGTAAGAAAATGTTATTGCACAATTAATATATCGTTAAAGTAATAAATTCTAGGACGTGATTCATATAATATACAGTGTGAGCCATAAACATAGCTAGAGTGTGTATATATTATTTTTTACTATTAATGAGTCACCCGGTACAAACCAATCGTGCTGAAATTTTAATAATACATTCAACACATATATAATTCGTTTCTTCATACTCTACAGGATGTTAAACTGATTGCAAAAGCTGTACATAATAAAAAAGGTAGTTTTTTATACTACTCTATAGTTCTAAATTTTCTTCGCCAACTTTGTCTGTTATTACATTTTTATGTTAAAAAATGTTTAGTGTCTGAGTAGAATATTATTAAAATTTATGTCCAGTTTTCAAGATATAGGGTGTTAAACATCGGAAATGTCTCTTTTTCTTATCAGATTGAATACATAAGAAGATCTAATTGCACAATTAATATTATGTAACAGTAAAGAATTTTTGGACGTGTTCATATATTATACAGTATGAGTCGTAAATTCTGCTATAGTGGGCATATTTTATTTTATTCATTAATGAGTAACCCTGTATAAACTATGCGCCCATTAATTTTTATATTAAATTTAAAAAATCGACGACACTATTCCGCATGTTTGAAAAAAACCGTACAAATTTAAAAAAGTAGTTTCTACAGGGTTACTTATTAATGGCAAAAATGAGATATGCCCACTATAGCAATATTTACGACTCACACTGTATACAAAAAATCAAGAATTCATTTTTTTAGCATTATATTAATTGTACGAGTACAACTAATGGATTCCACATTGTAATGAAAAAATGAGTTTTCTAATAACGTTACGTGTATTGGAGACACCCTGTAATGAAAGATAATTAATAGTAATTGTTCTGTTCAATATTTTAGTCAAAAAAATGTGAAAAATCCCGTTTTCTGCAATAAACAGAAATAATACACGTCTTTTGTGAGAAATCTGATAAAAGAAAGGCGACACTTCTAATGTTTAATACCCTATATCCCGAAAACTAGTCATACAATATTAATAATATATTGCGCAGTTAAACACAGAACATTTATTAACGTAAAAATATAATAACATACAAAGTTGACGGAGTAAATTTAGATCTACAGGGTGATGTAAAAATAAAATAAAAATAAAACATTTCTTAATATGAACAGTTTTTGCAATAAGTTTAATATACTGCGGCGGAGTATAGAAAGACGGATTTTATATTTGTTTATGTCATATAAAATTTGCAGCATGAATGGTTTGCTCAAGGTGACTCAGTAATAGTATATGCTCACTGTAGCCATATTTATGGTTACACTGTATATTATATGAAGCACGTCCAAGAATTTATTACTTTAACGCTATATTAATTGTGCAATAACATCTTCTTACGTTTTCAACGTAGTAATGCAAAAGTGATATTTTTCCAACAAAAAAATGTTAGGAATACTTGCAACTCCCTTGTAATCCACTAAAATGTATGGCAATTGTTTTGTGATATATCTACGCCCAATAATGTACAAATCGTGATTTCTACAATAATCGCAAATAAAACACGTCTATCATGAGAAATCTGATTTCAAAAATGAGGCGTTTTCTATGTTTAACACTGTGTATCTCGAAAACTAATCATAGAATCTGTTTGAGCCCATGAACTCTTTTTGCCAGAACATCAAGTTCTACAACATACCAACGTTTCAAATAATTGAACGCCTCATATATTGAAGTCAAATTTGGTACAGCATTGTTTCCAAGGGCTATAAACAAGAATTTGTTATCATTTTTCATGGTACTCTTACAGGGTGTTTGTTACGAAGGTCGAATTAGACAAATCCCTGTTAATTTTTAACACCCCGTATAATTTGCGTTTCAAGGATAAATAATGAAACTGCCATAATTTCAATACAAAAAAACGTATACTTGTTGAAGCAAGCAGCCTCAAAAAAGATATTTTTTTAATTAGGTTGTGAAATTGACATTAACTATTGATTTCTTCTTTGCATACTGTGTTAAAGTGAATAATTTGAATAAAGCCTTCATTAAATATGCCTAGAATTAAAGAATTTGCAAATAGTGAACTAAGGGATATGATTTGTGTTTACTCACAAGTAAATTATAATTCAAATACTGCAGTTAGACGATGTGCACAGTTACATCTAAATAAAAATGTGCCTAATCGTAAAATATTTCAACCATTATATACAAATTTAGATGAAATAAGTTCGTTTCACACCAAAAATTCTGGTGGCTGACCTAAAAGAATTTCAGCAGATCATGAAGATGATATTTTAATTCGAATTCTGGAAGGTCCTGTATTAAGTACTCGGCGCTTGCAAGCAGCTACTGGTGTAAGTAAATCGAGTATATCACGAATTTTACGTACAGAAAAATTGTATCCGTATCACTTTACGCCTGTACAAAATTTATTGCCCAATGACTTACCACATAGACTACAGTTCTGTCAGTGGATGTAACATAAAATCATTCAAGATTCAACGTTTCTTAAAAACATTCTATTTTCTGACGAAGCAACATTCACAGCTCGTGGAGTCTTCAATTGGAGGAATAACCACTATTATGATTCTGATAATCCTCATAAGTATCGTTAAGCTCATTTTCAGCATGAATTTTCCAATAATATCTGGTGTGGAATTATTGGCGAACAATTCATTAGTCCGTTTGAACTTCCGACGAGATTAAATGCATTATAGTATTTAGAATTTTTGGAAAATAATTTGGGTCATTTACTCGAAGAAGTTCCTCTTATTGCAAGACAGCATATGTGGTTTATGCACGATTACCACATTATCCACTTATAGTCCAGCAATATTTAAATGACTACTTTCCGCATCGTTGGGTTGGCCGCCTCGTACTCCTGAACTTAATCCTTTGGACTTACACACATGAAATCTTTGGTACACAGCAATGAAAGTAATACCCGAAACGAGCTTTTATCGAAATTTCAGAAATCCGCAAATGTTCTTAAAAATAACATTGATGGTAATGGTGAATCTATTTGTTTTTTGTTTCTTTTCATAATTAAATTATATGTTTTTAAAACCGTTAATATTTTATTTAAATTACTAAGCGCCAGTGGCAATATCTCGAAAACTCCTTGAAATATGGAGATTCAACAAGTATACATTTTTTGTATTGAAATTATGTCAGTTTCATTATTTATCGTCAAAACGCATATTATACGGGGTGTTAAAAAAATAAACATTGATTTGCCTAATTCGACCTTCGTAACAAACACCCTGTAAGAGTACCATGTAAAATGATAACATATTCTTGTTTATCGCACTTGAGTGTTCAGTATATGAAGCCGCTTTTCAAATATCACAAATTTTCAATAACCAAATACCCACTTTAGTATCCTGCGTATCGTTTACTACAAACATTTTACCAAGGCATATTTGCATATTTGTGTTAATCGGTATATTTTCACCGCTTCTAACTGCAGTTATCGTATTGTCCATTAGTTATGGGACACCCTGTATATACCTCACAGAAGTTATAAACCTCCTCAGAATCATTCTCAAGTAAAACCTATCAAACGTTTCTCTAAAACTGAATTAATCAGTAACTCAGAACTTTATACCGATTTTTGTATTGTACACAAATGCAGTTATTGTAAGGAAGCATATAAAATTTATAAATGTCTTACGTTTAACGCTATGTCTCCCAAAGATAGATTTGAAGTGGTGAAGCGGGACAATTGTCTCAGTGCCAAACATGTAAGCAAGCAATGCTCTTCCACTTCTTGCTGCAGGGTTTGTCACAAACAACATCAGACATTGCTTCACTTTGATACCTCTTCTCTCACTACTGGGAAAGCAGTTACCTCAGATTTTAACAATAGTGCTCCTGCTATTCTGTTGTACTACTTCTCACACTCTCACTAGTACTGGACCTAAGTTTGATAGTACTGCTCGAAAAGTCCTCCTCTCTATTGCTTGTGTGGAAATTTTGGACGCTTTTGGAAATTATCAGAGGATCAGGATCTTATTAGATTCCGGCAGTCAAACAAATCTCATTTCCAAGTCATGCGCTAGTCGACTAGATTTGAAACGTTACTAATTTCCTCCAAGTGTTGATGGCCTTGAGTTGAAGACTTACACTGCAATTTCATTCACCATAAAACCAGTAGGTCTAGCAATTCTTACCTTCGACATTGAAGCTCTCCTAATACTTAAGATTTGGGGAGACATACCTCAAGCATCTGTACCTCTGGAAGGCCCTTAGTCATAGTCAATCTCTAACATCCTTTAAGCGGATCAGCACTTCGTTGTCCCTGGTCCGATAGATATCTGACTCGGAGCAGATATCTTCTCAATTATTCTCAAGGATAGAAAAATACAAAGTAGTATAAACAAGTCTTGTGCCTTGTTCGGAACACTCTGTCTTGTTTGGGTTTAAAAGAGACAGCCTTTATATTTACATATGTATATTCTCAATTGCTTGGAAAAAACTCTGCCTTAGCGCAATCGCAGTAAGAAGAACACAAGACTCGTTGCTTGTCTTTCGTCCAGTACGGACCTCGCTGAAACTCTCAAGGGAAAACGTTTCCCTATGTTCTCGCTAGTGCAACCCCAAAGTGCGTGTGCAGCTATTACTCACTTATTGTAAACCCCCTCGTGAGTGCGCATTGCCTAACATCATAACCTCTAGTTGTGCCTAAAAACCCAGGGTTAAGGCCGGGTACCCGCGACGAATGCAGACAAATACATGGATGGCAGATTTCCCGAGGCTTTTACTAGATCTAACTCGTAGACAAGGTAAGAGTTTTATTATGAAGGGCAATTGAGTTTCTTATCAAAATAGAACCACTCAAAACTACAGTCCACTTAATTCAATTCTCTACATGCCTTTAATACTGTTTTTCGCTGCATTAGTATGGGTAAAGTCAATGTCTCTGTTCCAAACACACTCGCATATTCTGGCAAATTGAGGAAGTTCCTCATTACATTACATCTTCTCCGGATGATGTACAATGTGAAGAAATTTTTGTCGACACTCATTCTCGAAACCCTTGTAGCAGTAACATTGTCCCTCTTCTCTCTGATACTCGATCTCTAGCAGATTTCTTGCCTTAGAATGAAGATATTCCTCCTCAGAGTTATTATTATATACCCCACCATGCTGTTCAATAATTTCAGAAAAGTCTTTATGTATCTCATGTAACAGTATGTCTACTAAATATCGTCTAAAATTAGTTTATTTAATAAAATGCATTCCTTGTTGAATATATATTTTTAATATTTGAAAAAGTATGGGAATTAGGATTAGGGATAATTATTGAATCTTGGGTATATTTTTGTTGGAAAATTCAAAATCAGCAAAAAATGTGACATTCCATCTAGAAAACATAACTTTTTTCTGGGACACGTTTATAAATGTGAATGTTTTTAAGTTGTTTCTTCGCACTTTTGATATGTCTGTCCAGTTTTTTTCTAAAAATTCTAACAGGCTTCCGTAGAAATTTCGTGACGGTTGGGGTGCCCTACTCTGTTTATGTCAGTCATATATAAATTACATTTAGCATTTTTACACATTTACGTTTTCAACTAACACCTATTAAAAATAAGTCCTAAAAAACAGCAATGGGCATTAATTTTCTATAGTGAGATTTAGGTAATTATCTAATTTTATGTCATAATCTTGTGTTTTGCCTCATGTATTAAGTTATGCGTTAACACTTAATACTAATGGCGGAAGTCAGTCGGTTTAAAATAATAAACGTTGTCGTGAGATTTCTATTCACCCCCCCTCCATTTGACTGAGGTTTGGTTAGATTTTGGCAGACTCCTACCTACCTATTGGGGGCTCACGAAATTAATTGGCACAACGTAAGCAATTTCCAAAAAATGTCACTGTTCTATCATTGAAAATATAAATAATATTTGAGTAAATGAAAAATTTTTTCAACATCATGGACAAATAAATGTTAAAATGGCAACTGACATTAACGGTAAAATGCCAGCATCAGTAAAGATGCGATTATGCCGTTACATAATTGCAAATAGATTAATTACCGATAGTTCTTTGCTGTTCCAATATATCAAGCGTCCTTATTAGAAAATCAATGAATAATTTGGCGCTCAGTAATAGTCTAGCGAAGCGGGGCGTTCTACACCGCCTAAGAACGTTCAACCCCTTAGCATCATTCACATCCTTCTCCTCGGAATTCGCGGGGCGAATCCTCGACTTGAGCGTTGGCTAATTACCCCAAATGGAAGTAAATTAATGTGAACGACATTCGTCAGATCCGGTTAAGAAAATTACTCGTATCGGTGACGGTGGTAAATTAATAGTTGTAGCATTTTAGATAATCGCAAAACATGTTTTTAAACAGATGCCGTGTTGACGTAGTTCTCTGACGTTTTTCATTCGTGTTAACGGTTTATAAGGTAGTGTAGCGAAGATATAATGTAAATTAACGAAATTAATTTAACCTATCCAACTGCAGAAGCTATCAAATCCAGGATTCCGCGTCCTAAACCGAAATGAAAACCAGTAACTCATGTACAACTTCAGAATGATAAGTTCCACAGAATTTCTGCATGCGGAAACCTCTCATAAATTTTTTAAACACTTATTTGTTATTTACGTTTACTGATTGTTATTTCTACTAAAAATTCAATGGAACACTGTCAGGGAAGAACAAAAATGCAGGAACTCAAAAAATCAAAGTAAGGCGATATTGAGTAGGTTTACTTGAAAAATCCAAAATCAAAGATATAAATTCAAGTGTAACGCAATATAAAATCATATCTGAACGCGTAACTTCAACAAACCCAGAAACCAACACAAGATTTGAGTGTAAAGTAATGCATGTCTATACACCAAAGTTGGAAAATATCCGGCAAAAACTGAAGAAAGTATGGGACCTTTTGGATTTATTTGGACAGGTTATCTCCATCCTACATGCTGTGATTAGTTGAATACAAAAACACAGAATTATTAATTAGTTGGTTTTACTTTAGACAAATCCAAGTTAAATAAACACAAACCTAACATAGCTTTAAAATTTTAATTCCGTTTTTATTTGCCAAATGTTTAAAAAACAAACACGAATTATTAGCCCAAGCTTATCTCAATACACCACTGAAAACCACATTCAAATTGATTCAATCATTCTAGAGATTAGGGTGTACGAAGGCACAGATAAACATACAAAAACTCTGCTTACCACAGATTAATCTAGTTTTAAAATTCAGAATGGTGTTAATTCTTGCAAAAGTTTGTAAAACTAACAGTGAGAACTCACTGGATTCGGAATGACATCTAGAAAAATAAACAAAAGTATTAATTTCGCAACAAAACAGTTGCAAAAATTAATTATAAATTAAGATGAAAATAGAGTTTTGTTTGTTGCAAATAATTCGAATACTTTTAATATTTAGGGAAATATAAAAAAAGAGGAATATATTTCCAATTAAAGTGTTACCAGTAGTATATTGTTTTAAAGTTTATATTTGATATCATAATTTGGTTCTATTTGTTATGGTAGGTGTTATGTTCACTGCGCAAATTGTGGGTAGATCAATGTTAAAGAAAAATTGTTAATAATAATGAATAGAAGCCTAAGAGCCCGGACTCTTTTTAACTCTACATATATGTTTTTATTTATGTATGTTGCTTGATTTCCTCTCCAGTTGTGAACCCATTTAAATATTAAAGGACGGGCC
Organism: Octodonta nipae; assembly: GCA_034190945.1. Classification (NCBI taxonomy): domain Eukaryota; kingdom Metazoa; phylum Arthropoda; class Insecta; order Coleoptera; family Chrysomelidae; genus Octodonta; species Octodonta nipae. The sequence continues at coordinate 35,810,784 of CM067218.1, read as the reverse complement.
CTTTTTTCGTTTAATAGAATTCCTTATATATATGTCTACATCCGGATTTACTATTATTAGGTGTCATTTAGAAAAAGCAGTTTGCTGTCGTTCCCAGAAAACAATTCTATTTGTAAAGTAATTCAAATCACCCGGGAAAAACAATTGTGATCGAACAGCAACCCCTATGTCTGTATAGTATTTAAAGAGGAGGATTATGCTTAGGTATATTGATTGTTTTTTGAAATAGATGACCAGCCAGGACCATCCAAAACCTCTTACCCATTTTATAGAATTCCAAATTGTATAATATTAAGGAAGATCCCGAGGTAGATCTGACACACCAGAAAAAAATTTAGAAGAGCAGGCAAGAAAAAAAGCAAGGAAAAACGAAAGCATATGGGGAACTTCGAAGAAAAAAGAAAGGGAAAAGCAAAGCAACAAAGCGACAGTTAGCGACGAGGGTAAATACTTAAGATTTTAAAGTTAATAAATCCAAGTATAAAAGAATCCTTCGTGTTGGTTCTATTATGGTAGTACGTTAGATGGTTGATACCTTTCAAGTTTGAAGTCACGGGGAATTTTAATTTACCAGATCTACTAGGAATGTTTTGTTGTTGATTTGTTTGTAGTTTATAGCTTGAATTTCTTTAGAAATGAATGTTTTATTTAAAAGAAACATATTAATTTCATATTTCATTTCTATTATCCAAGGATGTTCTGGTTACGAAAAATGAGAATTAATATTCTTTAATAGATTCAAATATTAAAAATAAACATTATCATTTTCATCATACAATTCCATGGACCCTTACTTTTAATATTTAGGTATAAAAAAAGAGGAATATATTTCAATTAAAGTGTTACAATGTATACATAATTTGGTTCGAAAACCGAAATTGTGGGTAGATCAATGTTAAAGAAAAATTGTTAATAATAATGAATAGAAGCCAAAAGCCCGGACTACAAACGGTTGTTTGATTTCTATCTTTAAATATTAATTTTTTCTTTTAATAGAGTCATAAAATTTTAGTTTGAGAAAACAGTCCAATCATCATATATTGATTGTTTTCCCACTCAAAAAAGTATAATATTAAGATTGTATTTAAAACTCTCGTGGGACGAGCACAAATTAAATTCTCGGTTGTTGCAAGCCGAAAACCGACCCATGAAAGATCTCATCCCACTCAAAAAAGTTATAATTAAAACTCTCGTAGCCGACCATGATTTACTACCAGAAGAACACATTATACAATATCAAAACACAGATGCTCTGTCAAATATATATCACTATCATTCCAATCTGCAGAGGAAGCCATCGAAATATACAACATCGGAACAGTTTCAATAGGAAAAAAGGTCTGAAACTTAACCCAATTTGGTATTCCGCACTTCGATGCGCAACATTGAAACTCTCTCAGTCCCCGCCCACTCATTTCCCCCCAACCAATCAAGACAGACTATGCTTCCACCGCTTAGCATAAATACCAGCGCCCAACAACTTGACAGTTTTATTCGCTTCGAGCACTTGACGAGGTATCAACTACGCGCCGCTGAAGAGGGAAGATATTCCAATAGACCACGACGTTGAGTGTTTAAATATAGGTTTTGTGTTAGGGTGCAAAACTGTGTTTTTTCATGTGACCCACCAAAGGTTCCACAACATTTCCATTAGTATCTTATGATCAACAGTGTCTTGGCAAAGTCGAGGAATGTCACAGCTACAAGACGACTCTTGCCTAATTTGGTATATATAATGTCTGTTAGATAATTTTGTGTAACTCCATATTGCCTTTTTGATAATACTAGCGGTCGCCCAGTGGTCGAAATTCGCCCCTAATTCATTAAAATTATGAATTGAACTATATTGACGTTATTTTGTCTGTATAAGATATAGAGTTGAGGGGAAATTAGAAAAGTCCTTTGCTATCCCTAATCATCCTGTCCTAATCATTTGGATTACATTTATAGAAATAATACACGAAATATATTATTTTATTTATGTATATAATTATAGGATCATTTTTACATAAATATATCTATGCAACATGTTCGATCTAATTATAGGCGGATTTTTTTTGTAACCTAAAAGATTCCGATTTTAAAAATAGAGATGAAAAACAACCCAATGAAAACTCTAATATTTAATGACAATTCCATTATCCGCTGATTAATGATTTGTTGCACAACACTTTCGGAATATTGTGAAAATTATATTATATTAATGACAGAATTATAATCACAACAAAAAATTACAAATATTATTTTCTACGAAAGTTAGTACCGAAAAAACAATACTAATCTATAATTTACAACACTAAATATTTTCCTATTGACCTATTGGCAACTCCAAAGATAGTAAAAGATGGTCATCACTTGGCCGTGTTTATCATTTGAATACCAACCTAGCATATATAATTACGCATTGGTTTCTCTTGTCCTGTAGAGCCTTTTGGATTTTAAATTTTTTGAACATTTAGGCTGTAAATTTTAAAGCCAGCAGTGTACGATTTCAAAGGTAATATATAAGTAAAGAAAATATATTTTACTCTAGAGTAAATAATAACTTAACCTAATATATTCAAACAAATCTTTAAAATGTTTTTAACAGCCAGAACTTTGCAGCAATGGGACTATGGACTATGTAATGTAAAATTAATTAACTATAAGATACTCACATTGTCAGAAAACATTAATTTTCAGTATGATTTTCAATATAAAAAATTTAATTACAAACATAGTAACCCATCACAATTTTTGTTTTATGTAGAAAATATAATGAAATAGGAATAGGAACACTGTTAATTAATAGTAGTTAAGTACACCTATTTTTGAAAATTTTTTCTGTGAATTGAAATTGAAACCTTGAAAATACTTTGAAATCTTGTCTTACTGAATTAAAAACTTTCAACCTAATCGCTACAAAAGTAATGAAATGTCAAAATTTAAATCTAATTTCCGCCAGATGGCTAAGTATTCAGTATATATAGATATATATCCACATATTTAGAACTATATCATTCAACGTATGACAGCCGTTTCGAACCAGGAGTTCTCGTCAGATACGCTTCCTTGAATGACAAGTTCTAAAGTGAAATACTTGGATGTTATACACATCAGTAAGACAACAGTCAGTGTATTGAACCTAATAGATGTCGGTGACATCTACCGTCTATTGAGTAATTTAAGTATATGAAGGCATACGATGCTATAACATATATCATACTCTTGACAGATGGTTCGAGTGTTTTATATAAAAACACATAAGTAAATATATATACAGATATATATCCACATATATGGACCACAAAGGTCGACTTTCTTAAACCTCTGAATCATATTTGAAAATCTGCGCCGGAGCCCAGACGTTGCCGGTTAATTCTTATTCTAAAAGGATATATTCCGACTTGATTTTTTTTCACTTTGTCGAATATATCGTTCCCAAGAATTTGGAAAGAAAATGTGCTAGGCGATACACAAATCTCTGAAATTAAATGTCAGGATGTGCTCTGTGCACAAGAAATTATCCATCAGCGTTCAATGCTTCTTTATAAATTTGCTGATTTTTTCCCTCTCTAAACCAAAAGCTGGGTATGCTTCTGTCAAAATACGTCATAAAGCTATATTTTCGTACAGGATGTTTGTACCGGTTTTCATTTTGATTCATTTGTAGTCAGTTCTTTCTGAAACTTCTTTTACAATAGAGTGGAATGACAGAAAAAATTCTATTAGCAACAAGAAATTATTATGTCCCTTCCAGGCGTCTTTTCCGATTATATACGGTTGACGGTTGATTGTGTGGGTGTGTGTGCGAGTATCGAGATTCGAGTAACAAAGATTGTGCGCGGTTGAATTATAGGGCGGACAATAATTACACTTATACAGATGGATTTAATAAATCTTTACAAAATGTTATATTGTGGCTGGTTTATAAGCAGTTGCATATAGAGGATGGTTAAAATATTAAATGGAGAAGATTTACAGTTATAAAGGGTGGTTCGCAAAAAGTTGTATTGGGTGGCACGTAAATAGTTGCTTATACAAGGTGGTTGAAATAAGGTTGGAGTAGAATTTTAGTTATACAGGTAGGTTGAAAAAAAGGGTAGAGAAAAATTAAATTACAGTTATATAGGGTGGTTCAAATTGTGAAAAATTTTTTTTGTATAAGGTAGACCATGAACTGTTGCATACCTACATAGAATTCTTGAATTATGGATCGAAGCAAAATTATAATTATACAGGGTGATTGAAACAATATTAGAAATAGTCAATAGGATGTAGAATAATTATACTTATACAGGGTTGCAATATCTGTGGAATTGTAGTTTTACAGGGTGGTTCAGAAATGATAGACAAATAAGATACATTCGGTGATAAATACACATAGCATATACAGAGTGAATTATAGCTATACCTATACAAGGAGGTCCAAATAATAAAAAAATGTTGAAAATAAAAAGAAGAAAAAAATAGAAAATGTGCTTTCCTATAATATAAAACATACTATTTTTCAGCAAAACTGAAAAATAGAGAAAAAAATCAGTAAATGCCAACGTAAATATCACTCGAATATAACTTAGTTTATGTTGTCTACTATATTGATGGGTTTTTTGTTTTGTTGTTTTGCATGTTTATATAATTACTGCCGATTAATTTCTGCTTTACCTTTATAATTTAAATAACTACAGATTGAAATAAATTGCTGAAATTATTCATAGCTGAGTAAAACGTTTCGTACTGGATTTTTGTGAATATTACGATTGTATTTGGTATGGTTTAATTAATGAGATTTTCTGAAGAAATTACGTATTTTCAAATTTGCTCCTACATAAAAATACATTCTATTTTCGTATACCAATAAATTACATATATGTATAGCAAAGTGTTTAAATAATTGTAGTAGTGAAATGAATAAAAAGTCAGTGTTAGCGTCTTTCAGCAAAATGAGAATTTTCATTTGTCACCCCAATTCCCCCGAAACAACTACGCTTAAGAACTTGTACTCCGTTCTAATGTAATATATAACCCACACCGTGTGGGAGTGATTATTTACATGTACGTCACAGAAGGACGCAGGAGTGCGCAGAAGATTGAAATAATCTCAAATTAAACTGAGGTTGATTTTACTTTAATTGCCTCCTCAATGTTAGTATTACTGCATATATTACCTGTACAAGGTTCTAATGAGTAATATTTCCATCACCAGCAGCACCCCAGAAGTTTTTTAACTCATGATTTATTTCCAATATTGCTCGCAGGAGCACACGATTTAATTCCCATATAAGTCTGGAACATTTTTTGGAGACTTTTAAAGCTTTAAAAATAACAAGAACAGATAGATTATTTGATTTCACTCTACTATTAATTTTGTCACTAATTTGCGTAAATGATCTGGGCTATTAACAACTTTGAGTTTGTGAATCGGAGTAAGCTGATTTATAATATTCTATGAATTGGTTTGGTTAGTTGTTGGTTACTACTAAGTTTGTAAGTTTTACATCATCATGGGAAAGTTCAAAGCGCTCTATTTCATTTGACAAACAATATGTAGGACAAAAATATTCTCGGTTGTCATTTAAATGACATTAACTTGCATTCCGTCTAACCTTTATTTGAGAAAATAAGTATGTCAAAATCTCAGTAATGAAATATTTCACTATCCGAGTTCCGAGTTTTGGAGCAATGCGAATTATTAAATACCCATTGAAATGCATGGAGCAGAGAGCAAAAGGCACTACCCAAGAGAGTGTCTCTTCTTAATCTCTAAACACTGTCACGTACTTATTGTCCCGTGCTATCGCTCGTTGTTCAGTATATCACCTTTGCGCCCTCGTTTCAGTTTCCTTACTCCTGCTTCCCGGCTTCTTCACTTCTGACATGCTTCTCCTGCTCTTGCTGTTTGGGAAAATTAATTGTGTTGCTTGCCGTGGTATTTTTCCGATGAAATTTCGTTATCGCGTCCTCTCTTTCTTTCTCGTTTAGATTTCCCCTTCGTATTTCCGATGTGTCGGTTGTCTGCATCTCTTTTCTGAACTCGGCCGAGTCAGTCAGTCCTCCCTCTGGTGGCGTGACATGTAATTTAGTTTTGAGTGTGATGGCCTACTTACCCAGAAAACCCTAATATCGGCTTGTCGGCGTGATTTATACCCTTGACGAGTCTTAACTCTCTGATGTTTTCCTGTTTTTCGCTGTGCATTGGGCTACTAAGGTGAAATATTTTGTTGTTTTTTTTACAGCGCCCCAGTAAAGTGACAGCAATGGCAATTGCCAATAAACCGGAACATTCGGACTGTTATTTCTGTTTAATTTTAAAGCTATACATTCCGGAACAATTATTTGGAAAAAATAAACTTCAAATAGGACTACCGTAACTTCCAGCGATATACAGGATGGTCTCAATCCAGAGTTTAATGCACCTACACAATTTGGTACTTATTTTTGTAACTAAGTTTGGAACGATTATTAAGGAGTTCTTGGAATATTTTGTCTATGAGATCTTCTAACATGCGTATAAATAAGAACGTTCACAGTAACTTTATACTACTCAGCTTATCATGAACTTCAGCAAGACAGATTCTATTAGTCAACAGAATAAGGATAAGCATCTTCAGCTATGTCCATGATTACTTAAACCTGCATGTGCAGTATTAACAACATTAGTTATGCAGTAGAGACTTTTATTGTGCCCCCTCCAAGTCAACTTTTGAATGGAAAAAGATATCGAACTCAAAAAAATGCGTAAGTGGTTCACAATAAATTTGAGTTTTGACATAAAAATGGGCACTAACTTTTTTTTAAATCAAAAGGGCGTACTTATGATGCCTTATTTTAAAAATATTTGTATTCTCTATTAAACGCTTTTTTGTTTGCTAAAATCCCAAGAGTATTTACAGCGTTATGAGCCATTCATTTCACGTGTTAATTTTTATTTATGTCTCTTCTTTCCCAGCCTGTATTCTTCCACTGCTGGACCTGGGCCTGTTCCAAATTTTTCTATCCTTTCTGTGTTTTGCTATTCAAGTCCATTGTTTTCCCATTATGTTCCTGAGTTCCTCAAAGGCTGCCCATGACGGTTAGAAACTTCTTTTGTGTGACCGAAACATATGTATGTACTGGCGGACGTTCTCTAGGGAAACGTTATCAATGGTAATATTATTTTGCGTGCTGCTCATTATTTTGGGCCTATGAAGGTTCATTTTGAGACCAATATTGTTAGATTGGTCGTTTAAAACTAGCAACAAGTTTCTTAGCTCTTGTATGTCTGTACTGGCCAGTACTATATCGTCTGCGAGCCTCAAGTGAGACAAGCGCACACCATCCACATTCAGACCCATATTTTCTCAATCCATCTGTTTAAATACATTTTCCTATGCCAAGGTGAACAACTTGTAGGAGATGCCCTGCCTAACTCCTGTGCCTAGTGAAATTCTCTTTCTTTTTATATTCTTGTCAATTTTAAAGTGAGATCTCATCTGTTTGTAGATATTTTTGATGATGATGTTATATCGCGAGTCTATTCTAGCATCTTCCAGTGCAACCAAGAAGGATCACGTCTCAGCGCTATCGAATGCAATTTGAAAGTCAATGGATGCTAAGTGCAAATGAACCTTGTATTCTGTAGTATTTTCGATTAGTGTTGTAACAGTTTGCAAGTGGTCGACAATACAGTATAAAGCCTATCCCGTTCTTTATCCGACCGTCTGGTCCACGTCATGTTCATTTTCGCTAACTCCTTTTATTACAAAAGATATTTAGACAGAATAATCTTTACTTGCGTCTAATGACTAAAATTAACTTGAATTAATGTATTGGACTAGATTCTGTGGGATCAATTTCATATATTCATACTCACTTTAAATGTCTTTATTTTTACCAAAAGAAACAATTTACAAAACACAATGATTAATACTATTAGCTGGTGTGCTACACGCTGCTTCCAACACATACTGCCTCGCCCCAAATAGCCGGGTCTTGGTTCGAAGATTTTTTAAGTGGTCTCGGGTCTGCCAGTCTTATTTTTTTACGTTAATCGAGTTTTCGGGGCTGGTATTTTTTTTATATTCCACCGTTTTTGTTTCGTATTCGCAATTTTTTTTATCAGAATGATTAACTTAAAAGGTTTTCTCATTTTTGGCAGCGTAAAATTAATTTTGTAACAGTAATAATTGCTCAATATTGCCCTTGCGCCCTTTGTCAAAAAACTAGAGTGTCCTAAAATTTAACTCCATATTTATAAGTATTTCTAGTGTGATATTAGCACAAATGTCTCTTATTCCGTTTTTAGGGAATGAGCTGGTTATTCGATAGGACTGCGTTTACCAATCATCTATTATAATACATTTCCTTTTGGCAATCTCGAACTAGTTAGAATAATGCGATGGCGGTGCATCTTGCTGAAATACGAGTAGCATATTAAACTCGTTAGCATTGGCATCTACTATTTTTTCAACCACAGATGTATTTGACTATAACATTTTAAAACTCTGAAGTCTCCATAAAATGTAGGTTTGCATCAGATCAACACAACAGACTGTCTGTTTGTAAAGTTCCATTAAAAAATGTATTAGTCACTAAAACAAACAGATTTTACTTTAGATGGGCAGTCATTAGTTCGAAAAAACCATCCTTCGGTCAGGATTATTTCCCAAAAAATAAACCGTAAAATGAAGTTCTTATAGATTAAGAAGATTTATGTGTAATTTTGATAATAAAGTGTTTTTTTGCTCTAAATTTTCGAAACAAAGCGTTTTGTCAAAAAGTATTCTTAGAATGACCCATATTCCTAGTGGCCTTGGTGTAATTCAGAAGTAATACTCGTTACTGATATAGATACAACTATTTTTGGTAGCACGATAACAATACACACGAACTAATAGAGAATAATTGAAGCTGATCAAAGGAATTAAAAAAAAATTGTTACAAAACGTATTTTTAAGTTATAAAGACGTTTACAGGTTCGTACCAGTCCTACACCACCTTATTGTAAGCCTTTTGGACGACGTTTTGTTATATCCTGTAGACTTTACTGGAAGTCGACATATTTTATAGGATCCTTTTTTGACACATATAGCTGCTGATGAGATTCAAGTGATATTTACCAAAGAAAAGAGGTATAAGGTTTAGGTTATAAGCTACCAAATTTATTTTGAAATTTACAACGGGAATCAAGGTAATAAAAAAGAAGCAAAGTTCAATTTTCAGTATTGACAGCAAAAACCTTTGTATTTTAATAATAATTATTAGCGCAGTACAATAAAAAAATCAAATAAGATACATACTGTGCAATATGCCATTACACCAATTAACATCTGAGCGAAGGGGGGGGGGCTTCGCTCAGCTGTAATTGGTTATATTTTACGTCAATGGTTTTTTATCGATATTCTTCTGTTTCTGAACGAGGTAATCGAATTATTGATTTTATACCGCTGGAAAGTTAATTTTTGCAAAAATCAGAACACAGCTCTGGACTGTTAGTTATTTACATAGCTTCTGATGGGTATGTCTAGCAAAATGATTTTTGGAAATAGGCGAAGAGAACACTTTTAACATAAAAAATGACAGTAGGCCCTCTATCATTTTTGTACATACCCCTGTTCACTTAGCCAGCCCCGAAAACTCACAGCATGATGCCAGCTAGTGAACCTAAAAACTCAACAAATTACGAAAGAGCAACCGTCTTACCCTTTTGCGTTACCCTGGAATTCCACGCCAATAGTAAACTTCTCTCTATACACGGCCTTACTTTATTTTTTGCAGATAAGAAATATCTGGCAAAAAAATGTTCTCGTCCTCAAAGTATTACTGATTTGTTGATATGAAAACAATGTATTTATGTTAATAAATGAATAAACTGGCCAATATTTAGAAATTTGAAATCCGAGATACTTTCTTTGGGTAAGCATAACAAATAAGAGACGCTGCAATCACTTCAAGTCTATCTCGATATACTGACAATCGAATATTTAATTCCTAATTGTACATTAAATAGAGAACCAAACGGATACGCATTATTAAGTCACAATAATCCTAGCTAATTCACAAGAGGAAGCACTTGTCAAATACTATAGCTTTGTTAAATTGATCAAGTGTGTATGCTCCATATCATTTCACTGGAAAACATTTTTTATAGTCTATCCAATGATACACCACAAGTCAATTTCTTCAGTTGGAATGGGAGGGACGTATTTTTCTTAGTTTCTTTTTCGTAACCTATTCCTTATCGACTTTCTTCCTTATCAACTTTATATCTACGTTAAAATTGATTGATTTTGGTCCATCCTATATAACTACTTTTCAGTTGTTACCCACAAACAATTACAGATTGTACGGTACTTATTTGATCATTGCTTGGTGATCAATATTTTTATAAGAATTATATGCAGTATAGTTACTTTACCAATTCACGTAGCTTTTATATACTGTGTCCCAGTTTTATAAAAATGCAGTAACTATTTAACTTACATATTACAAAAAAATATATTGCCAATAAAATGTGGTGCATCAGGTAGGAATTCATTATCAAACAAACGGTGTAATATATTTTTTCCATAGAATGAAAAAGGTATCTGTTTGAAAAATTTTATATATTAATACAATGAGAATAAAAATATATATCAGATTTTTACATTTTTTGAGATTGCAGATCATAAAAAAAACAAGAAAAGCCAAATTAATCATTGTTCAAGTGACTATCGTATGAACCAGAATAATTTTTTTTGCCAAATGGTGGCCGTTCGAACAAAATAAAATAAATTTTAGGTAAGATAATCTCGTAAAAATCGGAAAATTTGTTACCGAACAAAACAATTCTTGTTCGTAGAATAGTCAAAAACGTATGTAGGTATACTGCAAATTATTAAAAATCAAAATTCGGTTTAAATTTTGTTTATCAATTTATTTGAGAAAAACTATACCTATACCTGTAATCTGCCATACCTGGGTCATATAGATATCCTTCCTCTTCCTCATACTACTCATGCATACTTTAGTTTCACTACTTATTTGGACAAATTATATAAAATCAAAGCAGATGTACAAAGTGGGTGTGGAGTCAAGAATTCCGAAGCACAGTAGAGGATCGAAAAATAATCTTACAAGCATTTCCTTATAAACGTTATAAAATAATTATTAAATTACAATATTATTTTAAAATCTTTTTAATTGTGTATTTGATGATATTTACTAGTGAAAAAATTGTCGCCTAAAGACGGCTTAAATTTTAGAGGAAAAATAATTCAAAATGTATAGGTAACCTGTAGGGAAATTTAGGGATAGTATTATCAAATGTTTGTAATAGGCCTCCTTATTTGCTTTGTACTAACACCATTTTATTTTGTAATTGCAGCAAATTTACATTTTGACATGGCCAAGTTAAGTATATTGGATATTGACAGTTATTAACAATTCTCCACTAGCGGCAGGTGTTAAACACAGTACCATAAACCGATTAATTATCTTGCAACTCTTCTTAACACTACGCACTAAACTGAAACCTTTGTTCAAACTCTCATGCTATTGATGTAAGTGTAATTCACGTTCGTATAGTTAACTCGATTAGATCTTATAATGTCAACCAGTTTTATTTGAAAGACAAGAGCCTGGTGTTTCTTTTTAATTTTATTGTTAGCACTTCATAAATTTTTAATATATTTGTTAGATATTGTGGAGTTGCGTAGTGAAACAGCCAGTGGCGGCTCCAGCCAAAAATCTCAGTGGGGGGCTAGTAATAACGGTACTGGTAACGATAGAAAGTTGTTGATACCAATTTGACGGGAGGAAACCCTTAAATCCAGAAAGAAAAAAGAATTTATTGGGTTGTAAATATCACTATGAAAAATAAATGGCTTATAAATATACGTTTGTATGTATATGTATATACATATTATACATACATATGAATACTTACATATATATATGTATACACTATATAAACTCGATGATCTCAGGAGGAGCACGTGCCTCTAGACCCTCCTCTGGAGCCGCCAATGGAAACAGCAAGAATATGCTTAAATCATTTTGTAGAAAGTGATTATTGCTTTAAAGGTAAATTTGTATGAAATACTCCAAACGAAATGGAAGAATGAAAGATAGAATGAGTGTCAAGGCGCCAACAAACGAGTCGGTGGTAATGTGAGCATATTTTTTTTATTAATAATGTCATGGGTTAGAACTGTTACTATCTTAGTTGAAGCCATAACAGGCCCAACGCTAATTTTCTGAAAAAGCTAAAGTGTATAGTGAATCATTTACGGTAGATCTTCATACTTTTTCGTGTTTAAGGGTATTGTTTAAAATTGAATTGTCAAAATTTTAAGGTTATAAGTCAGTTTTCCACTTAGATCATGTACCTCCTAGATTTAACCTGTCATGCACAAACGTCGTGGTAAGACTTAAGGGAGAGGGGCAATAGTGAGGGCAAGAGGCTATTTCACTCGGTTGGGAGCTGCTTCCAATGAAATACGTTCAGTATGTTGTTCATTGGATGCTTCCACCCACTAAGGGCACTAAGTGAAATAGCCTGTTACTGTCTCTGTTGCCCTCTCTTTCTAGCGTTGCCACGATTTTGTGCTTAACAGGCTACATCTAGGAGGTACATGATCTAAGGTTTTCCAATTACCAGAGTACAACTGTAACTTTGTGCTGCTATTTTCGGGCGTTAATTGGAATATACTTCATGTTTTATGATAAAGTTTTCTGTTAACTTGATAAACTTACATAAAACATTTGAAGGTACAGTTATTTCTTGATCTCATTTATGCGAGCCTGTCATAGAGCATATACTTCTGGAGGTAGTTTGCAGTGCACAAATATCCTGCCAAAACTAAAAAGAGAGGGCAATAAAAAGCGTAACAAGCTATTTCACTAGGTGGACGTATTTCATTGGAAGCAGATCCCAATCGACTGAAATAGCCTCTAGCTCTCTCTATATTGCCCTCTATTTAGTCTTTGTACGCTATTTGTGCATTGCAAGCTACCTCCAGAAGTATAAGCTCTTAGGAGCCATTACTGTAATTGGAACACCAAAAGGAAGCGCACACTGAAACTTGACTGGACTACCGGAGTGGACCCAATTTATTTGTTTACATTAGAGCACCTACACTAGGACCAGAACAAACTTCTTTCCTGACTTCAGCGGCGATCCGTTTTGCTTGCGCGACCAGACTCATGTTCCACCTCTTCACATATTGGTGACTTTCCGCTTCTATTTGGAGTATTGGGGTATTTTGAGAGCAGTAGCAATTGTAAATTCATCGTAAATAAGTAAAAATTGAATAGAAAAGATTAAGATGTTTTTAATAAAATAGGTTTTCTTTACCTATCTCAAGCATATGTTCAATTTTTCCAGTGTACCAATGGTCCATCAAAGTTGGTGTCACTATATTTTCGCCAATAATATCATGCGTATAAAAAACATCTCTGATCACTTTAAAACAGTTCACAATATACTTCCATACAGTAACTGCCAAGATGGGCAATCCTTGCTCGGTTGTCTGGTCCGGCCTGGCGCTGGTGTGCGATACCCATCAAGTCTGGTTCGGTGCTCAGGTACTCGTCAAGTTCAATTAAGTTTCAGTGTGCGCTTCACTTTAGACCTTTAGTGGTGAGCACTGTACCACATTGTGCGCAGTTGTGTGGTAATTGGGGAACAACGATACGTTATTATATTAAATAAAAGTTACAGACCTGTCATATTTAACATCTTTGAATAAGTTCTTTGTGGTTAAAAATTTTCTGTATGTTGGTACCGAGTCTTGTGAAAAGTGAGGAGTTTATAATACTTGCCTACTTTAAGATATATACATCTATACTATTATAAAATTGTAAGTTTGTCTGTTTGTTTGTTTGTTTGTTCGGGCATCACGTAAGTACTACTTAACTGATTTTGCTGAATCTTTTTTTGTGGCCAAGTCTATAGTTTGACTTAAAATCTGGTACACATTTTATCTCTCTAAATTGACAGAAAAGGTAGATATAGCGAAAAACTTCTACCATGTTGGGTAATTCAATTACTCAATTGGTCCCACCGCGCGCACAAAATTTTAGATACTGTCCTCAGCTTAGCTTTTATTCAGAATTTGGGATGTGCAAATGTAACATGTTTCGATTTAATCAAAAATCAACATATATCAAGCGTAATTTTACAAGGTGGTCTGTATATAGGAAACTTAGAGCGGAGTAGAATTACATGAATTTAAAAAATCTAAAAAAAGTTATATTAGGTGGCCTATAAGCAGCTTGATATATGCGATGTGGTGGAAATACGGGGGAGTGGAATTAGTTTACACGGGGTGGTTCAAAAAAGTTATATTGAGTGGGCCATAAACAATTCCATATACCAAGTGGTTGAAAAAGGGTAGAATATTTATACAGTGAATAAAAAAAAACTTAAAAAAATGTGTTAGGTAAGCAGTTAGGATCTTTGAATAATGTTCATAAGATACTATAGTTATGAAATGGGTTAAAGAAATGTTAGAATCAGTTGTTTATACAGGGTGTTTGAAATATAAGATGGAGTGGAATATATAGTTTATGTTGTGGTTAAAAACTTGTTTTATATCCACAAATAGTTACATATATAGGATGGTTGAAATATGTAGCGGAGTATAATTACAGTTATACAAGTGGGTTTAAAAATATTTTATAGTAACGGTATGATCTGCAAGCTGTTCCATTTACCGGATGGTTGAAATATAGGGTAGGGTAGGATTCTAAGGATTCTGAGGTAGTACAAAAATGTTATATTTGGTGGCAAATAAGTAGTGGCATATAAAAGGTTGTTGAAATATAGGGTGGCTTACACTTAGAATTATATAGGTTGGGTAAAAAATGCTCGAAATATTTTGTTATATTGCACTTGCATACATAGAGTACCTGAAGTATGGTGCGCAGTAAAGTTATAGTTACACAGTGTCATTCAAACAAAGTTAGAAAAAGTTGTAAATGAAGGGTGGTTTAAATTAAGTGTGGAGAAATATTATACTTTAATATATCTTGAAAAAATATTAGGAAAAAATGTGAAATATCGTAGTTCATAATAAGTTGCAAAGATAGGATAGTTGAAACATAGGGTGAAGAAGTGTCATGATAATTATTTAAAAAATGTTATATTGGTTGACCATAAGCAGTAGCGTATACAAGGTGATTCAAAAACATGTTGAACAAAATTGTTATTTTCGGTGCCCCAGAAGCAGTTGCGGTTTTGGTAAAATATATTTGACATTGATAGATTTATAGTTATACAGAGTGGTAAAAAAATGTTATACTGTAGTAGTTGCAAATACAAGGTGGTTGAAATAGTGGGTGTAGTAGATTTATACTCAAACAGGTTGGATAAATTTTTTTGTAGGATAGAACATGAGCTGTTGGATATCTGCAATATCTGAAACATGGAAGTAAAATTATAGTTCATTCAGTGTGATTAGCAGTATTTAAAAAAATTATATTTGGTTGCCCCTAAGCAGATGCACATACAGGGTGGTTGAAATATGTTGTAGAGTAAAATTATGGTTATACAGGGTGGTTCAATAATAAGTTGTTATGTTTGACACATTGGCAGCGGTGTATACAGGGTGGTTTTAATGTAGATAGGAGTAGAGTTAGTTATACAAAGCGGTTAAAAATTTTTTTTGAATAAAATTGTTATATAGGGTGGCCAATAAGCAGTTGCAGTTTGTGTGAGGGTTTAAATAAAAGTTTGGTGTTAGGGTGCAAAACTGTGTTTTTATATTTGTGGTTATATATGGTAGACCATAAATAAACAGTTGCATTCTACTATATGGCATATTTGAAGTATGGGGAGAAGCAATATTATAGTTTTAGAGTGTGTTTAACACAATGTTAGAAAAAGTTGCGTATAAAGGTTAATTAAATTATAAAGTAAAGAGAAATTTTACTTTATATGGTCGTTCAAAAAATATCAGAAATAATTGTATACAGCGTAGACCATAGCAGTTGCATAGCTGAAATATAGGGTAGAAATGAGTTATAGTCAGGTGTTCAAAAAGTTATATTGGGTGACAAATAAACAGCAGCCTACATGATTGTTGCAATAGTACAGTTACAGTTATTCAAGGTGATTAAAAAAAAATGTCGAATAAAATTGTTATATTGGATGGCCCATAAGTACTTGCAGTTTGGGTGGAGTATATTCGGGATTGGTGGATTTATGGTTAAGTTAGAAATTTTTTTATATAGGATAACCCATATCTTTCATAAGGTATTTCATTTTGCGAAGGCTTGAACATTCCGTACGTGGGTGAAACCGCGGGTAACGGCTAGTATTTAATAATAATTTAATAATAGCCGTTTACTCGAGATTGGTGCTGTTTAGTAGAAACCCTTTGGATGAAACATCTCCGTACAGTTTTCTTAATGATTTTCATAGGGAACCTAAACAGATCAATCCGTTGGGTTTATATAATCTGTATTGATATTGCTAAAGGTATGGTTCCCGGTTATGGTTTTAGGTTGTTTTCGTTATAATTTCCAGGATCCTAGCTGGTGACCTTACGATATTGTTTAAAATCTGAGATATTGCATAATTGAATGAATATTATTCGTTTCTAGTGATTATATGGTTCTATATGGAAGACATCACACATAAGTTGAATGTTAAACATAAATTTTGGCATTTTTTTAATTACCAATATTTAGATAATTTAAGGTATCTTAAGTGTTTGTCGACAAAACATACATGCATACCTTGCAAAGTTGAAGCCTCAGTCGTTCTGACAGACATTGTAAAATTTTATAACTGTATAACAACGAAGTCAGAAATTATGAGTTGTAATGTCATAAAAAATTAGCATCATTTCAATCATATATTTGCTAATTAGTTAACTTATTGTTCTCTGTGAATATTGATAATTTTGATCTCAATACCATGTAGTAAAATTGTTGTTTAGTTTTGTTTAAACACTCCCTCTATTTGATATCGTTTATTACTGTTAAATTTATACTGTCTGGGGCCCGATAATTAGATTTTTTTTATATAATAATTGGTTAAACCCACCAAACAAAAATGTTCCCGAAGTAAAGCAACACTTCGCAAATGTAAGCAAATTTAGATGGGTTTTTGTATGTTTGCCGTTATTATCAGATTTGTATTTACTATGTATGTAACCCAATCTAATAATACACTTTTAGCCAACTTCTAAATATTATAATGAAACGTTACTAATGTATTAAACTCGGATAATATAAATCAAAATACCGTTTGCTGTAAATTTCGACAGAATAGTCTTAGAGCATTCTTGATTTTTCCAACTTTAGCTTTATTTGTGAGATAAATAATCCAACAATTAGTGAATTGTTCCTTGAATTTTTAACGAAAAAGGTCACAAATAAAGCCTCCGTTTCGAGAATGTTTCTTATTTTCAATTACTATTTTGTTGGATATTTATGTTTGAACACAGTTTACTACTGGCATGTTTTATTTTTCCTCTATAGCATCAAATATCTCAAACTGTCGATGCCTATTTAAGTATTTCTAGATAGTGGAGAACTACTTATTATTATTAAAAACACATAATTCCTCAATTTGTATAAAGAATTTTGGGACACACGGTATATATTTGATGTGTTTTTATTCTGTTTCTGAAATTTCACAATTTTCTAAACAAGTTTACTTGTATTGTACTAGTTTGAGTTTTGTTTCGATATACTTTTTGAGATGTTATATTTTGTGAAAAATAATGAAATTGAATTATGTAAATAAGTCGTCACAATTTTATATCCTACACAATATTTTGATTGTCTTCTAAATGTTATTCGTTGTATGTTCTTGATTATTTATTTTATGTTTTCTTGGGAATAACACCACAGTTGAAATAAAAAGCTGTATATTGAAAGAAAATTCCAAATAAAGCCATTGACAACAAAGTCTCAATCGGCTTTGAAACATTTGGTATTTTCTTTCAATATACAGCTTTTTATTTCAATTGTGGTGTTATTCCCAAGAAAACATAAAAAATAAACAATGTTTTGAATTATAAAAATCTTCCAAATAATTTAACATGTACTGAGAACAACTAAATTATCGAAGATAGTTGCATCCTAAGTATAGAGTTTCCAACAATAACAGTTTCGTCACGGTAAATCTGAAAATGTGTTCAAATATTAGGAGTTCAAGTATGTGAGCATAATATTTAATTACCTCACAAAGTGAGGTTATGTTGGCTGAAAGAAGAGGTTATGTAATCTTGAAAAATTGACAGTTAAATTACCTTGCAGTCTTTGCAGTCGTGTGCGATTGAGAAGTTCTGCGAGCAGTCGTATCTGATGAGCAAATCGGCTTGATTGCAAGATAACCTGCTGGCGATTTGGTCGACCTGTAAAAGGGCATCTAAATGTTGTTTGCAGATAGAACCGCCGTCAAAAGCGGCCTCTGGTAGTGCCGAATCCACGGCGTGCTCGCAACAATGACGCATCCGAAGTCCGCGCAATTTGGCACGTCTGCTATTCGAATCGGGATATTTCTTGCTGCCGCACACCTCCTCTATGTGCAATTCTTGCAAATAATCAAGGCACTGAGTACTGTTGTTGTTGCTGTTATCAACTTTCTTGTTGTTATTGGCGTTATTGTTATTTGAATGAGATAACGACGAGGGGGATGCACAAGGCGGCGGGCAAAGATAAACGGAGGAAGAGCGCGGACAAGACACGGCACTCGCAGCACGCACGTCGGTGGCCGATAACCAGGGGTTAATGGTATGAAGATCCCTCTCTTCTTCAGAAAAAGCAGGATCGCTGATGAATGTCGGTGAAGATCTTTTGGAATGCTGATAGTGATGATTTGTTTTTGTAGATACAAAAGATGATGAGTGAGAGGAAGATGTGTTAGAGCCGGCCATCAGGAGCAATTTTGATGAAGAGAGTAGTAGCAGCAATACAGGCAGGAGCGTAGTGGCCGGCGACGGGGCCCGGGGCATTCTGTGGGGCAGGGTGCGGCACCGGGGGTGCTGGCAGTTTGCTCGTCAGCAGCTTGTTGATCCGGGAGCATCGCTGCTGCGGGTGGCACAATTGCCCCCCAATCTATTTCGACCACCACCGGGGTCCGTGTGTCTCCGGCGCCCACTAAACGGCACAAAGATATACGAATTCCTTACGATGTATATGAAGTTCTTTTTCTCCAAGTAGGCTATTCTTGTGTTGCCTAAAGGGCAGCGGCGAGCGATCAGCCCTGTACGGTAATCCTCGCTCATGCTGCATGCTGCTTCCGTCTACTCACTGTTCTCTACTTCAAGTTTAGAGGTTAAAAAAAATTGAGGAGTCGATCACACGTATCACAATCTATCCTCACTCAATCACACTCTGATATTAGGGATGAATCTCCTAAGACGATTTCGATTTGGATTTTGGCTTGTTTAACGCTGGCGTATTTGGCGACGGTTCACAAAACGAATAAGGCGACATTGATGACGACTTTGACGGCACTTGACACTCATGACGATTTGTGAAAGACAACGCGACGCGGCCTGCCGCCATTTTGTCTCTCTCTCTCTATATACTTTGCTAACTTGTTATATTTCGAACGTTCCGGTAGTTTTTTTGTTATTCTAAGGTGAGGACGCGACCGATAAGGCGACGTTTTGACGATGACAGTGTGCAGTCAGTCCTCTCCCCGCCCGGGCCTTAGCTGTGCCGGCCGCCGTTACTCGTCGAACACTGACAGATTGGCGACGGCGCTGTAGCGGCGTCTGCGTCTTGAGCCCGACGAAGCGCCGGCGTGATCGATAAGCGGCGCTGCAAGGTCCGCTTGACAGACGGCCGACACAGGCAACGACGGACCTGCCCGAAGGCAATCGATCGCTCTCGAAAAGGATTCTCGCTTGAAAAGTGTTTCGATAGCTACCGCCACTGAGCGATAGGAGGTAATCCTGCGGAGGCGACGGCCATATTTCTTTGAACGTCGCTGGATATGATTAGATTCAATCGTAAAACTTTAAATGGGGTCGTAAGGGTTACACAATATACACATTAAGCTTAAAAGGTAGTAAAATTGTAAAATATATTAACCCTGGCATTTTGTCCTTTTATTTTCTCGGAAGATTATTGTAATGATTTCTTAAAATCACCTGCTAAACTTGGTTTATAGGGAATGCTAAAAATATGTCAGTATCTGATAAAACTGAAAATTGTGAAAATTAAAAAACAACTAAAGTAAAAGAGACATGTTAAACAATAAGACATCGAAGTCGAATTAAGCAAATGTGAATGGTGGCACCAAAAAATGACCTGTAGGCTAACTATTCAAAATTTCGTGGATGGTTCGCTAAAACGACAATTTCTTCTGGCCCTTTTTGACTAAACTGAATAAGACAAATAGAAAGACTAGAAAAAATTCCAAAATAAGTAATATAAACAAATGAAAAAGAAGTAATACACAAGAGACGTGTCGAAGTCCATCACCTTGTGTATATTTTGTACTCACTTCTGTAGTTTTCTTCCTGGTTTATTGCTTTATGGAGGAGTCCAGTTCCATATTTTCCTCGTATGCTTTCCTCACCCAAGCTGCGCAGGTGGCCATGCCACTTTAGCTGTTTTTAACCGACTTCAAAAAGAAGAAGGATCTCAATTCGTCTGTATCTTAGTTTCTTTTTATGTCTGTTCAGCGATTACTCACAAACGGCTCAAGGAATTTCGACTATTTATACTGGATCCTGTTCTGGGGTCTCGCGAAGTAATCCCATATTTTTTTCAATAACGTAGCTTGTACCGTTTCTTAGAAAATTGGGAAAAACTTTTTTACCGACTTACTTATACAGTCAACTTTGGTGGAGTCGCTGATATTAAAATTATGGAACAAATTTCTGTTCGGAACATGGGGTAAAATATATTAAAAAGAAAATGGATTAGTTCCAGAGGATCCTGAAGTGGTCCCATATTTTTTTTTCAATAATATAGCTTGTACCGTTTTTTAGAAATTCGGCAAAAACTATTTTATACAGTAAGCTTTGGTGGAGTTGCTGGTATTAAAAATATGAAAATGTTTCTGTTCAGGACTTCAGTTAATTTGTAAATAAATTGAATTAATCAAAATAAATGTCAGTTAATCAACTTAAAAGTGAAGATTTCATAAACAGATTCGCATGGTCTAAAACGTACACTGTAAATATTCCATGTCAGTTTTTTAACTGTAGACGAGCTTTATCATCAGATAGGAATTTTCATTAACAAAGAAGTACCTTTATTTTTAGTTGTTTTATGAATGATATTTGTGGCATATTTTTCAATGTTTAAGTACTTCTTAGGAAATAACACCACAAGTTACGAAAATTGCTGTATATTTCAAAAGTTTCGGGGTCTAGGTCAGACCCCGTTGTCAATGGTTAAGAAACTATGCATAAAAAAGGCACAATTCTAAAATGAAAAATTAAAATGTTAGTTTACTTCTGGCGAAACTAAGAGAAACTTGTTTGATAATATACAGGGTGGCAGAGAAACTTCTAAAAATTATATAAAGATAAAGTTCCTTTCAAACTGGAAGAATTGGAAAAGGTGACCTTCAGAATTTGATGTGGCGCTCCTAGGTGTGACTTTGTTATAAGATTATAAGATGCGATCACAGATCAAAGATTTTGTTGATTCAGTGATCCCATTAAAAACATAAGGTAAAACCTAGGAAAAACCTTAGGAATTATCCCGATATTGGACACGAATATTAGCAATTTCTTCCTTAATCATCGGCAACCAGGAAAGATTGAATTTTACGGAGGTAGTAGCGATACAATCGTTTCATTTAACAAAATTAAAGCAGACTCTTTTAGTTTTATTTTAGTGTTGTATTCTTCTTTGTGTAATATGAATTGTGAATTTTGAAACTGTATTTTATGACCAAGGTCCCAGGCATGTTTACAAATTTTTGTCGTTTTTTATGTAATTTTTGTGTTCGTTTATTCGAACATTTAGAGGTCTAGAGGTTTCTCCAATACAGAATTTATTATATTCACAAGGGATTTTATAAATTCAATTTGTTGTATTTTGAGTTGTGTTTTTTGGTTTTGTTTTTGATATAATTGATTTTAGTGTATTTCGTGTTTTAAATGATGTTTTAATATTATATCTGTTTCACACTCCTTTTAGTCTTTCTGAGAGACCCCAGTATGTATGGTATAGTTATTGTATTAATGTTATTATCTTGGGAGTCAGTGTTGCTTGCTAAAATTTGGTGTTGGTTATTATGGCTTTGTTTAGTATTCAATTTTGTTTAACTCGTTATTAATAAATTTTTCTGGGTAATGATTGGCAGAAAGTGCATTTTTTTATAAATGTTTTTTCTGCATTGAATTTATTGATGTTAGAACAGTTGCTTTTTGCTCTGTCTGTGCTACCCTGTATATTATCAAATAAAATTCTCTTTGATACGTCAGAAGTCAAATAATAGATATTATCGAACATTTTACTTTCACATTTTAGAATTGTGCCTTTTTTATTCATAGTTTCTTAACCATTGACAACGGGGTCTGACCTAGACCCCGAAACGTTTGGAATATACAGCGATTTTCGTAACTTGTGGTGTTATTTCCCAAAAAGGAATTCAAAACTTTATTTTTGTTAATATCTAAGATTGTTATCAGATAGAAATAATTAGAATTAAAAACTGCATCTACTTATGCCATTACACTAGAAAATGTATAATAAGTATTTACATAAGTATATATTAGGTTTCAACAAATATTTCAATTTTGTTTAAAAGTGAGGTATATTTCTTTATAATATCTCGAATTGTAATCAAACAAAGTTTATTAGAATTGAAAACTGAATCCAATTGTGCTGTATTATTAAAAATTGTAATAAATTGAAAGTTGATTGTAAATAAATTGAAATACACGCCAGTTAATCAAATTCAAGATGGAGGTTCTTAATTGTTTTCTATATACAGTGTGTCTTCATAAGTTGGATTCAATATTTGCATAGTCAGAAACATATACTGTAATCATACGGTATACGAGGTTTGTCAGCAAATATGAATTTTGATTAAAAGTAAGATACCTTTATTTTTCATAATATATATAATTATTATCAAACAGGACTAATAAGAATAATAAAATGCATCTAATGATGCCATATAAATTGTAGAATAAATCTTGATGGCAGTTTTCCATTGATAAAGAATATAAATTTTATTTTTAATAATAACTCACCTTGTTATTACTACTTCCTATTATACTATATCACTTAAAACTGTATAACGATTTATTATAAGATTCCGCGGAGAGGAGACTATTAAATGAATGTCAGTATAATTAACAGACATAAAGAATGATGCTTCTCAGATCGTCTGCAATATAGTGGATGCACCTAAGTTAGGATCATCTACAAAATTTTCTTAATACATAGTCAAAAAACAAGTTATTCTATTCAACAGTAAACGAGGTTTGTCAAATTAATATTTAAAGTAAAATACCTTATTTTAGGCAATATCGAAAAAGTTTAATTATATTTAAAAACTGAATCCAATTAAGTCATTGCGTCATTAAAAATTGTAAAATAAATAAATTAAAAAAACAAAAACCGACTTAAAAAAATAACTAAACTAAAAAGCATGAAATAATTTTTTGCTACAACAATTAAATAATTTTTCTAAAGTCGGTGCCAATTTGAACAGCAAAATTGCGAAGTACTTATATACTTATAACTTATAAATGTACTTCCAAAATATTTTCACTTTAGTTTGGCAAGTATTTAAATGTTGTAGCAAAAAATTATTTCATGCTTTTTAGTTTAGTTATTTTTTTAAGTCGGTTTTTGTTTTTTTAAGTGTTCATTTATTTTGTCTATAATAGTATCTGTAGCCACCATACTCTGTAATCCTATCCCAGAGATGCTGACTCGAATTAAGAACCGGGCTCAGAGCAGGCCATTCTAATCGTTCTAATTTTAGTTCCTCCAAGTATCCTGAATCCTCCTGAATTACCTGTGCGACATGAGATCTGGCATGGTTCTGCATGACAATAAAATTTGCTTCCATTAATTTTTGATGTGGTACAGGTGCCAAAATTTCGTACACATATCTTTCGACTTTAAGAGTACCTACCTCTTTGAAGTGCGTACAACTGGGTGCTGGTTTGTGTCGAAATACCACCCCACACCACAACGGAACCGCTTTGGAAGCTCACTCTTGCGCTAAAAGCACACTCAGCTTACCTTTCTCCCGTTCGGCCCATGCACGTTCTTGACCATCTGGAGACCTGAGACAATATCCGGATTCGTCCGTGAACAAAATCTTTGCCCGTTTATTTGCGGTCCAGTATTGATGGTATATAAGCGCTGGTCCGCTTCCAGGTCTCCGGCAAATCAAATTCCTCTCATTTAACCTACTTTTTATCGTTCGTTCACTTATATTGACGTTTCTGATGTGATTTCAAATTGACAAGTTGATTTTAAACCAACCTCATGATTTGACGATCTTGTGGACCGAGCTAAACCTGGGGACCGGACATAAGATCATGTTTGTAAAAATCGCGAATAGACAAATTGTACCGTAGTTGTGGAACATCCAAATTTTCTTGAGACATAATACTGATTTCTACCTTCTTGTAATAAAGATGCAATGTCCACTACAAAATCTGTACTCAAATCCATTTTTGCCAATATTTATGACATCTGTCATTAAATAAACGGTGTTTGTTTGCCCACTTTGATGCTCTGCAACTAAAGGCCAGCCTTGAACATTTATAATGTTTTCTCTAAATAAACAAATTTCCATAAAAGATTAACCAAAAATAAATGATTTGAAAAAGGTGGATCTTGTTAGGGAATCCATTTTTCAATCTTCTAAAGTACTATATAACTCTACAGGCTAATTCAAAAGTTGGACTAAGAACATATGGTTTGTGATTCTCCTGGTATAAAGTACCCTCTGCACGGTTATTCCAAAGACTAAAATTTGTTTTAAAACATGGAAAACTTTAAATTCATTTTGCTAAAAGGATCAGTAAAATTCGTCCAAAAACAAAAAACTTATTAGCTAATATTTAAAAATGTCCGATTTTAATATCACTGTATATATGGTTCTTCCGGCGGCTTCACCTGAATTTGATATATTACATTTACTGTTACTTTGGTTTGTTAAGCTTGATTTAGATTTTTTTAAATTATAATTATTAGTCTTCCTGTTACAACTTTTTGCACCTCCTTGATACTTATGTATAGAATGTTTCGTTTGATTAACGAATACCTGGCAATATTAGTGGCCATTGGAAACAAAAGACTAGAAAAAAGCAAGCCTTTAAACAACCACTTTGGTACCCATGTAAAGTTTTATTACAGTTTACTGACGTCTGAAACTTCTTTATAGCTTTATGTTAACACTAAATTGTCTCGTTAACTACAGTCTTGTGGGTGCAAATATTTGTTAAGTCAGTTGTATATTTGAAAAGTATGAGTTGCAGTTATAAAAGAACGAGGCTTCTACAAATTTTTCGTTTTATCTCCATCAATTTACACTGATCTTCCAACCTTACATCGGTCTATGCGAATTTTCAACTGCTTATAATAGTGGGACAAGTTTTTTTCTGGGAGTCTTGACAAGTAGAACGGGGTAATACAAACAGAAGAGTAAGTAATTTACTCTATGCTGTCGATATTCCTCTAATTATATCCAAGTGTCCTGACTAAGGATTGAAGTTCAATTCCAACAATTTCTGGCCAAATAGTTCTGCATCTCAACTTACAGGAATATTTTAATTATTTGTTGGAAGGCCCACCCCGGGAACAAGGGTGTTTCCTAACCTCGAAATATAATTCTCGTCCCAAGCAAGACCAAAATCTGTTTACTAATTAAAAGTCAATTTGAAGTTGAGAGTTTGTCTGCAACATTAAAAATATGTAGATATCTGCTTACCTACAATCGGGCAATGGCAATTACCGATGAATGTATCCAGCACAGAATGCATGAAAGTAATCTTTGAAATGATTATGAATTGTCTGCTGCACACAATTGTTCTACATAAAACATTTTCTATATAAGTTGTCTTCTTCTTCAAGTGACATACCTTTACAGCATGTAGATGATTTATAAACTGCCTTTGATAGTTGATAAAGCACATTTGTCTTTCTCTGCTACATAAGAAAATGTCGGCTGCATTTCTCACGCCATAACCAGTTTTGATGTATCGAAGCCAAAAATGTTGTTCACGGTCAGAATAAAATCAATGAAACACATTGGGGCGTTTGAAATGTGGACATTAGTAGGCTCTTAAGAATCCCCTAGATGAATCGAAATCCTAACAAGGGCTGGAACTAATCCTGAACTATTTCAAATTATACAACGTAAATATTCTTCTATTTGGGACATATACTCCAAAACCAAAAATATGATACATTCAGACTAATTTTAATGAGCAAAATTGAATGAAGCAGAGGTCCTTCCTCTATTGTTTTTAATATTTAAGTCTTCTTGTTTGCAGAATTGAATGTGTCATTTACCATGTTCATTTCTCTCACCTAGACCGAATTGACTCATGATTGGGTCTCCCTTGCCAACCTTTGCACTGAACTCGCCTATTATTATCGTTATATAATATGATTTAAATGAATTGTGTATTTGTACAATGTTGATATTGAGCGTCTTAGCAGCCATTTGAGTTAAAGCTATTCTTTCAGAATATTTTATCACATTTTTACATTCTTTGTCGATTGGGGTAACAGCGAGGACCGTCCTTTAAGATGTCGGGTCATCGCCCTGTATGGGACAAGACCGAGTATGGACCACTCAATCAGGTGAGGTTGTGAGTTGGGTCAATTTTATGTTCTTCCCGTAATAACGGGATTGAAAGTACCTACTACACATTTAATGGTTTCCTTATAGAGTTTTGCAGAAAATAATACATGTGAGAAATTACAAAAATATGACTTTTAATAGGCACTCAATGGTTTTTCATGTAGTACAATGAAAACATTTTTTGTCCTTAAAAACATTGGCTTGAATGTCATCCGCAGTATAAAGGCTGTATACAAGAATCCAATGAAAATGACGATACTCTTATTATTATAAAGGTACCTACCTGGCCTCTATTTTCATCTTTTGAATTTATTTGATCTCAATAAATTTTGATTATTTTGAATCTGCCACTACCAGGACCAATACAATATTCTGATGCGTAGCCCGTAAACACCTTAAGATATAGTCGCCACATGTTTCAAAATTTCGTAATGATGATTTCAGTCCCAATCATGAATGTCGTGTTTTAAATTTTCTGCTATATCAGTATTCTCTTTTGTAGAATAGTTTATCCCTATCCTAGATAATGTGATGTTTCATCAGATATGATTCACCAACCCAGGCTTGATGTCAACGCCCTGACCATGATATCCAAAAGTCATCCGCAGCATCCTCAAGGTGAAGAGCCTTTAGTCAATAGAATTATGTGGGTCAAGGTTGATGTACCAAGCTAGGGCGAGATGAAGCGGCGTGTCGGCGCTTACTGATCTTAACTCCGTGGTCAGCCTTGGTCTCTCGGAACCGTCTTGCTGCGAGAAACGAAGTACGCTCACAAGCGCGGACGTTCACTCCGGCCGCCATTCAACAGTCAACTTAGAGCTGGCCCGGATCTGGGAAATTCGACTGCTTCCAAAAAGATCATCCATATGGATGTCAGATTCCTTTCAATTGTCCTGACAGACCTTGACAAATGATTTCATGACTGTAGGACTATTGTTTGGTTCAAAATGTTTTTGTTACTGAGGAATTCTTGAGACAATATGTATTTGTGGCCTTTCTGTACACTGTTACATGGAGTCTAATCTTGATCGTCTGGAACTTCATTCACATTAATAAATGGTAAGCATCCATTCTCTTCCATCGGTGAATTTAATGGATTGCTGTGATTTGTTTAGAATCACGAGGCCTGAAGGATCAAACGGAGAAACACTAAACTGGATTTTAATAGAAAAGCGTGGGGTATTTTGAAAAAAATATGATTTAATTTACTTATTCCACAAACTAACCCCAGTGTTACAACTGATAAAATTTCTATGAACATTATGAAAAACTTCTAGAGCACTTGCCAATAAAAAAACTTCACTTAAAATAAGGATAGAACTAAATACATTTAAAAAATGTAGGCGTGAACAATAAGACATATCAAAACCTTTACAGTCACAGAAACAGCACTGGCACTAAAAGACACAACAACGACAAGGCTGATGATTTTGATAATGTACATCCAGAGTTTGTAACACACTGTGGACCAAAAACAAAATAATGACTGACGACATTCTCCAGTCAAGAATTCTACCAAATAATTCAAGAAGGCAAAGATTTTCGCCATCCTCCAACAAGGAAAATCTGCAGACAGACCTGAAAGCTACAGACCTATCGAAAGTTGAGCGCTTCCCTCAACTGATTGAAATTTAGAATAATTATTATTTATGTATTTAATACATACAATTGAATTTAATATTCTATCGAGAAATGAATTTCCACATATAGGATACAGACAGTAGTGTTCCCTTGGTGTTTGAATGGATAAAAACAAATACTCAAAACTTTTTCAAAACGCTGTTTAGTAACAAATTTCTACAAAACCAAAATTTTAGCTCTATAACTAAAAATGAACTGGGAATTTAAAATGGTAAAAAAACAGTTGGTGCTGAGCGTAAAAATTGCCACTATCCCCGAAAACGCACCTTAATGTTTTTAAAAGTTTATGATAAAATGTTACTTTATCAAAAAGTATATCGACATCTTTGACAAAAATAATTAATGTCATTTTTGAATTATGGAAATTTTTCAATTTTAAATTTAAACATTTAACAGCATGAATCTCGGCAACTATTTTATGGGTTGATAATTCAGTACTTTTTAGCAACATCTTGTCTATTACTCTGGGTAAGGTGTTTACATTTGAAATGATGTAATCAAAAATCGAGTATTAATCTTAAAACCACTAAAAAGTGATTAACTTGTCGCAACATTCTCAATATAATTTTCATGCTCTTCACAAATTGTATTTAAGTTGTGAACTACTTAGGAGTCCAGTGTATAATTTAGCAACATCTACTTCAACTAAGTGCCGAACTCCCCTTCAAAGTCTCAAACGATGGCTGGAATTTCCATTCCGGCGCTAGTGGCCCTAATAACAAAGAGATTACTGTTGACTATTCCTTATTCTATAAAAACATTCTAAAACAGACAACACTCCTACGAGGCCATCATTATTATATACTCCGAGAGCTTTTCTTTTTATCTCATTACACCTTGACTGTCTCCCTCGCTTGTGTGCTTTTTATGGAGATGACAGTGACCTCTTATACCCTATCTTGCTCGTTTCTCGCGCAAGGATTACTATGCCGCTCGACTGAGGACTCTCTCTGGCAAATAACAATTTCCATCTCCACATCTCCTCCAGTTGTATCAGCTTAATGGTAAATGGGTTTATTGGAATGAGAGCTAAGGCTATGAAATGGGACAATTCGTGCGGTGTAGTTGCTATTGCCATTCACTGGTAAAGTTATTACAAATCACCTGGAGGGCTTATGTTAGTGCTCATAGGCGTACAAAAGACCTCTTTGTATATTATGTAAACGATCAAAAATTATATTAAAAATAGAGACAACATTCCTGAATAAGTTCAAGCTGTGACCCTTTCCAGACCGATATGTTCTACTTAGACAAGGTATCTAAGTGGAACATATCGATTCATAATAATATGAATGATTTGAGGAAGAGGGGAATATTTAATAAACTTGAGGTAAACATAAGTGCCACCCAGTTAGGATTTTGGGAGTGGACTAGGAACAAGGGAGGCTTTCTTCGGAATGAGTGTGTTGATGCAGAGATGCCTAGACGTCAACCAGGATATTATATGTGTGTTTTGATTTTGAAAAAAATCTTTGATAGGGTTCGACATGAGAAATTATATAAATCAAAATTATATAAAGTAGTAACATTAACATAATAACCAATTTGTAGTGGAATCAAACATCAAAGATCAAAATTGAGAAAGAAGAAAACGAAGAAATTATAATTTGTCGAGGCGTTCGCCTAGGTTGTGTTCTGTGTCCGGTCCTATTCAATGTGTACAGTGAGTCCATATATCAAAAAGCTTTGAGGGGGCAAAAGGCTGAGTTGCAACATTTACTAGAAAATGTAAACCCTACGGTAATAATTACTACTTGAAACTATAACTGAAAAATAAAAAATTAATGCAAATAATAATCACAGAGAAACGTGCCTGCTGATATAATAATCTCTATCTAATACCCAGATTGAACAAGTTAAGTCACACAAATATTTGGGACCATGGGTCACCGAAACAACTTAAATAGAAGGAAAAATAGAGGTGTTTGTTAACATAAAAAAAATTCTATGCTCCGAGCCCAAACCGATATTTTGGGTCTTAGAATGCGCATG
This sequence comes from Octodonta nipae, assembly GCA_034190945.1. Lineage (NCBI taxonomy): Eukaryota > Metazoa > Arthropoda > Insecta > Coleoptera > Chrysomelidae > Octodonta > Octodonta nipae. The sequence goes on along the minus strand of CM067218.1, from coordinate 35,780,447 downwards.
TTACGATGTTATGTATTCGACAAGCATTAAATACATTGAAGCATTCGGAATGTGGTGTTACAGGAGAATGTGGAAGATGTCATTGACGCAAAGAGTTACTTTAGAGAAAAGCGTGCGAAGTGATTGCAAGTATAAAGAAGGAAAAATAAGTGTAGGACGTAACAATATTTCCCGGTTGTGTAATCTGAGGGAGTAGTATAGCTCCAGTTCGAAGGAATTGTTTAGAGCTGAGCTTAACAAGGTAAAAATTGCAATGATGATTTCCAACCTCCGGTTCTCACCGATGGAACTGAAAGAAAAAGAAGAGGAAGATATAAATTAATTACTTGTCGTAGTTATATACATGAGCAATAGACATTCCAAAAAATTGATCAAAATATATTTACTGTATAGTTTGTGCGAAAAAAAAACTTTTGTTTTCTTTGAATACACAGTGTTTGTGCCAAAATTGTGGTCCAAATTGGTAACCGCAAAACAGGGCCATCTGAATGTTACAGCATGTATTTGTTGCAGAGCCAATATATGAGCCCAAAGTATGGTTAAATATTTCAGGGGCTCGTACAAATTTATCACGTAATATATGCCAATAAGACAAAACATAGTTTACAATTCACACAACTATATACTTCAAATATTCACTTCTTCTGACCTGAAGACTATCTGGCTTCAACTAACTCCGTAAAACAATGCCTAGCCTACTTACCACTTCATCTCTCTTCTGGAACACAACTTTACTTTCTAATAGTTGTTTTTTTGAACTCTCAAAACTCTGTTTGTAACAATCAGCTGTTTCCTCTGAGATCGGTTTTTGATTTGTATGACATTCGAAATGGGGTGCAACTCTAACTCGCCTCTTCGAATTATAAAACTGATAAAAAGTTAGAATACTAGACAATCCTATGATGTCCTGGATATCCTGATACACAAGCATGCAATACAAAGCATTCTTCAAGACCTTAGGATAAAATCCGTGAGATCAATCTTTCCGGTTTGATTATATAATATACGCAGGTCAACGGGCGAATGCCTATTAAAACTACATTTAGACAATGATATTGACATCCTTTTAACACAACCGCACGAAACACAGCCCTAGTCGAAAGGAATAATTGCGGGGTACAGGCTTACCGGCGCAGTATTCCTCACAAATTGATAACGTGAAGCTTGTCCTTACTACTGCAAAAATATCCATAATATTACCATAAAGTATGCGATCTAACTGTTAGTAACACCTATAAATCCCTAGACGTTTCCAGCGAACCAGACTTCACTAGTCAGCTATCCTACCTTAAAAGCGGTTTCGTCTAAAACCTGTTTGCCTTATAATTGGATTGAGCCTGTGGTAAAAGAGGCAGACAGTTCCTACGCTTCATTTATGAGGATGATTTGTATAGACCAATCGCTATACAGCTTTCAGGTCTTTCTTCAGGTTTTCCTGTTTTGATGATAAAGAAAATATTTGCCCTCTTGAATTCTCTTAGCAGAATTCTTAACTGGAGGATATAGGATATAGAAGTCGAACGTAGTCAGTCATTCTTTTGTTTTTGGTCCACAGTGCGTTAAAAAATTTTGATGTACGTTTTTGTATCTTTTAGTGCCAGTGACAACGGAACCTATAATCGTTAGTGACTATAACAAATACATGTCTGTAACCAAATGGTACTAGATTATACTACTAACCGTTACCCGCGATTTCACTCGCGTACGGAATGTTCAAGCCTTCGCAAAAATAAATTACTTATGGAACATATGAGTTACCCTATATAAAAAATTTTCTAAATTGTTTGAACCACCCTACTTAACCATAAATCTACCAATCCCGAATATATTTCACCTCAACTGCAGGTACTTATGGGCCACCCAACATAACAATTTTATTCGACATTTGTCGACATTTTTTGAATCACCTTGTATAACTGTAACTCTACTTCACCCTATATTGCAACCATCCGGTATGCTGCTGTTCATTTGTTACCCAATATAACTTTTTGACCACCTGACTATAACTCTTCTCTCCCTATATTTCAAATATGCAACCGCTTATGGTCTACGCTGAATACAATTGTTTCTGATATTTTTTTAACGACCATTTAGAGTTAAATTTCTCTTTACTGTATAATTTAATCAACCTTCATATGCAGCTTTTTCTAACATTTTGCTAAACACACTCTAAAACTATAATCTTGCTTCTCCTCATATTAAAGATATTCCATATAGTAGAATGCAACTATTTATGGTCTACCCTATATAACAATTTTTTTAAAACTATTTTGATCAATCCTAATAGAAATGATGTGGAACCCCTCGCGAGTCACAAATATAAAAACACACTTTTGCACCCTAACACCAAACTTTCATTTAAACCCTCACCCAAACTGCTACTGCTTATTGGTCACCATATATAACAATTTTATTCAATTTTTTTTAACCGCTTTGTATAACTAACTCTACTTCCATCTACATTAAAACCATCCTGTATACACCACTGCCAATTTGTCAAACATTACAACTTATTTTTGAACCACCCTGTATAACCATAATTTTACTTTACAAAATATTTCAACCACCCTGTATGTGCATCTACTTAGGGCAACCAAATATAAAGTTTTTAAATACTTTTAACACATTGTATGAACTATAATTTTACTTCGATCCATGTTTCAGATATTGCATATATGCAACAACTCATGTTCTATCCTACAAAAAAAATTATCCCACCTGTTTGACGATAAATCTACTCTACCCGCTATTTCAACCACCTTGTATTTGCAACTACTTATCGGCCACTCAGTATAACATTTTTTTTTTCTACCACCCCGTATAATTATAAACCCATCAATGCCAAATATATTTCACCAAAACCGCAACTGCTTATGAGGCACCAAAAATAACAATGTTATATGTTTTTGAATCACCTTGTATGTATTACAACTTCCCCTGTATACGTTACTACTTATTGGTCAACCAATATAACATTTTTTAAATAATTATCATCACACTTCTTCACCCTATGTTTCAAATATCCTATTATTATGAATTTCACATTTTTTTCTTATATTTTTTCAAGATATATTAAAGCATAATTTCTCCCCACACTTCATTTAAACCACCCTTTATTTACAACTTTTTCTAACCTTGTTTGAATGACACTGTATAACTATAACTTTACTGCGCACCATACTTCAGGTACTCTATATATGCAAGAGCTATATAAAATTTTTCTATAATTTTTTACCCACCCTGTATAATTCTACCTGTAAGTTACCCTATATTTCAACAACATTTTATATGCAACTACTTATTTGCCACCAAATATAACATTCTGTAGAATGCTACCCCACCCTATATTTCAACCATCCAGTAAATGGAACAGCTTGTAGATCATACCATTACTTTAAAATATTTTTAAACCCACCTGTATAGCTGTAATTATACTCCGCTACATATTTCAACAATCCTATATATGTAACTACTTGTGGATATAAAACAAGTTTTTAACCACAACATAAACTATAATTCCACTCTGTCTTATATTTCAAACATATTATACATATTGTATAAGCAACTGCTTCTAACAATTCTTTTATCCATTTCATAACTATAGAATCTTATGAACATAATTCAAAGATCCGAACTGCTTACCTAAGACATTTTTTTAAGTTTTTTTATTCACTTTATAAATATTCTACCCTTTTTCAACCACTTGGTATAAGGAACTGCTTATGGCCCACTCAATATAACTTTTTTGGACCACCCCATATAACTAATTCCACTCCCTCTTATTTCCTCCACATCGTATATATCCAGCTGCTTATAGGACACCAAATATGTATAACTTTTTTTTAGATTTATTAAATCGATGTAATTCTACTCCACTCTGAGTTTCCTATATACAGAACACTCTGTAAAATTACGCTTGATATATGTTGATTTTTGTTAAATCGATACATGTTACATTTGCACATTCCGAATTTTGAATAAAAGCTAAGCTGATGCCAGTACCTAATATTTTGTGCGCGCGGTGGGACCAATTGAGTAATTGAATTACCCAACATGGTAGAAGTTTTTCGCTATATCTACCTTTTCTGTCAATTTAGAGAGATAAAATGTCTACCAGATTTTAAGTTAAACTATAGGCTTCACAACAAAAAAAGATTCAGCAAAATCAGTTAAGTAGTTCTTACGTGATGCCCGAACAAACAAACAAATAAACAAACAAACAGAGAGACAAACTTACAATTTTATAATAGTATAGATACCAAGAAAATGTCCTACTTACAGTTCCAAGATTTGGTTATTTTGGATTTACTGCAGTTTTCTATGACAAATTTAACCAGGTAAATGATAGATCATAAAAAAACATTTTCCATTAGAACACCTAAAAGGCGTAGATGCCGAATTTGTGCCACGAATAAGAAAAGAATATAAACACCATTTGCATGTTTCGACTCCACGGACAAAAATGGACATCTATAGGATTGTTGGGCGCTTATCCATGTTTGGGAATACCATGAAGGTGGCGCTTAAATATTGCTTTTTGTTATTGTCGGTAATGAGTTTTTGGTATTTTGTTTTTTCTCGGCGACCCATTAATGAAACACAGGTCTATTTTAATCTAGTATTAAAAGAGACCAGTGGGTCAGGTTTGTATATAGCATGAGAACACCAGAAACTGGTTTTAATCATGACGTCGAGACATTTGGATCCTTTTTAGCCAATCGAAAAAAAAGGTCTGGTCTGTGGTGACGGTTTTTTCCTTGCCCCAGGGTCGCTAACTTCAATTTTTTGTTTTCTATTGCAGAATTAGTTAGGGTACATCTTTTTTCTTACTATATGGTAAATATGGAAATGTGAGCTAGAGATTTTCCTCAAACGCTACCGGCCATAATACCAGAATAATTATGCACTGTAGTAACTACAGTCATATATTATAAAGAAAATTTATTCAAATATGGCTTAAAAATGGTTAGGTAAAAAGCTATTATGGCACCAAAAATGACCAAGCAGCAATACTAAATGATATTTTACTCAAATTATTTGAATACGACCAAATGGTGTATAGTTGAATAGACACGGTAATAAATTACAAGAAGCAGTAATTTATCATTTGTGCTTTCATTCATAACACCGGTTTCTGAAAAATGCAGGGAAGAGTTTGTGGAAATTGCCCGATACACTATATTTATAATAGAAAAACGCATATGATTGACCAAGAGAAAGCAAATCTATGGATTTGTCAACAAGTATAATATGTATGGATGTCTGTGTGTGTAGGGTTTCGATTTCTGAATCAATATTAGTGCGATTGGCTTTGTTTGCAATTTTCAATGGATTGACTAATTGATTTTGAATTTTCATAATAAATTAGACCTGCTTCACTCAGTTAATTTTGCTGAAGAGTTTTTCTATAAGAAGGCAACTAGTGTTCCGGGAATTTCCACAAATTGATCTTGATACTTCAGTTACTTTATTTATTTTTATTCTTCAGAAACCATTGTGAGAAGTAAAAATCCAAATAAACAATCAAGATGTCTATAAATAAAACTTAAGCCAAAAACCTTAAATTTGCCGGAATTAGCTTGAGATAGACCAGTTTCTCCCATGGTCAGTTTTGCGGACTGCTATGGGACTCCGATCAATAAAAACTTCTGTAGAATCGAAAATTGACGTCAATTTATCACAATTTTTAAGGTATTACGATGAAACGATTTATGAGCACCAACATTTCTGAAGTGATGACACATACCGATTCTGCGCAAGTTTTTTACCCAGTGCGATGTGCTAGTTATTCTGGTAGCGCCCTCTAGAACCGCCAGGAATGTTATGCATAGATATTTTTTTGAAAACTCCATAAACGCGTTAACATTACATTTAACAATTTTTTAATAGGTTCGGTTGAATTTTAGTCCTGCAGCACTTTTTATATTCGGTGAAAACAGGACAAACAGCAACTTTCAAGTATTATCGTATAACGAGCATCTATAGTTGAATAGGTATATGAGAAAAGTTATATATTAATTTTATACAAGTGTTATGGAGGAAGTCATAACTATTTGTTGTAGTGAAATAATCTTGTTTTATCCCTATGTTCCCTATGTCCACATAATTGTCTTCCTGCAGACGAAATCGCGAACAAAAGTTAGTTATGTATTCAATTATGTTCATGCACATCACTGTGTTATTTTCAACTTGTACTCATGGGCGGATCCAAGGGAAGGGGCGATAGGAGCGATCGCCCCCTCCAAAAGCCTCGAAGTTAGTAAATTCACTATTAAAACGATGTAATTTTAACTCCAAGAGCCTAGAAGAAATCATTTCTATGGGTATAAACCTCAGAACGAGTATATTTAATATAATAGTCCAAAAAATCTGTGTTTAAAGTTATATATAGGTAAATTTAGTACAGGATCGCCCCCCCCCTGAAGCATGAAAAAATGCCACCCTCCCGGAAGCTCGTGTCTGGATTCGTCCCTTCTTGTATTTTGCTAGAAATTTAATGATTTATGGAAGCAAATCTTTCTCAATAATTATTTAATTTTCTATAAGCTGTTATTTTATATGAATTATAAACCTTTATTGTTGTTTTCATGAAGTGACGTTTGATGTAGGATATAGGACGAGAATTTGTTTCTGGGCAAAAGTAGGTTAGGGAACTGGCTCTCACGGTATTGATATATGGGAAAAAGTCGAGTCTTCCCTGAAATAGAAAAATCCTCTACTTGGATAGAAGAGGAGTGCTACCTTCTAATTCATCAAATAATTAAAGATGTTTTAAAGTTAACATTGTCACAGGTCCTCAAATTTTAGGTATAGTATCCTTGCTAAACAAACTAATACATATTTAACACAGTATCGGAGGATACAACAGGGAACGTCAGAAATCTCATATACTATAGTATACAGTGTACACGTAAAATATGCAACATAAATAAAATCTATTCAGTAAAAAGATTTAGTAATTCTAAACATAACAAGTTTTTCTTAAAAAGTTCTCTTTTATGCACTTAAACAAAAAAATTAATCAACTGAAAGGTATAAATGTAACAACAGAATAAGAAAAAAGGCAAATCAGGTATTCAAACTGTCCACCATTTCCTAGCTGACAATGAGCAATGGAATTTTCAAATACTTTTTTGACGTTGGTTAACACTTGAAGACTGATTAAGAAATTAGTCTGATTTCTTGCATTAATGTTATCTTTAAATCTTCAAGACTATAAGTACTATTTCTTCGGTTGACGTGAACTTTTAGTTAACCCCACAAAAAAAAATCGGGCGGGGTAAGGACGGAAGATATAACAAGTCATTCAATCAGCCTTCTCCTACCGATCACAATTGGGAAAATGGTATTTCAATAATTTCGGACAGGCTGTGTATAATGTGGGGGTGCACCGTCCTGCTGAAACCATAGAAGTGCCGGCATTATGTTTTGTTGTAGTAATTCCAAATAAGTCGCACCAGTTAGTGCACTTTCAATAAAGATCGGACCTATGACTGTATTGACTGTAATGTCGACAATCCCTGCTCATACGTTGACCTTCTGTGGGTGCTGTGTATGTGCTCGCATCTTCTACTGTGGGATTTCAGGTACCCCATATCTACAGTTCTGCCTATTGACAGAACGATTTAAACAAAAAGTTGCTTCGTCAGAGAAAGTTATACCACTTGAAAGTTGCAGATCGTTATGGTATCGCCTCATTATTGTTTCACAGAATTCAACTCTTCGGTCAAAATTATCGTCATCTTGTAACAAATAAACTTTGTATGGATGCCATTTGTTCTGCTTTAGGGATTTTAAAACCGAAGACTGACTTATTTCTTGTGGCACTGCGATCTGACGACTTTATAAGAAAGGATTTTTTTCAACTGTTAATAAAACATCCAATTGTTTTTCTAGTGATTTCTTCTGATATTACTGGACAACCTGATTTAGACTGATCTTTTACATGACCCAAGTTCCAAAATGTCGCTTGTACATTAGTTATGGCTAATCTTATAATAGGTTAATCCGGGTACATATTGTTAAACAATTCGCAAAGCGTTTCATTTAAACTTATCATTCTTTACTTTTTAATTACAAAATTACAATTCAAGTCAATCAACTATCAACTTTGACATTTATTATTGTAAATCGCATGGCTCATTGTCAGCTAGTAAATGGTGGCCAGTATGAACACCTGCTTTGATTTTTTTCTTATTCTTTTGTTATATTTATACTCTTCAGATGTTTTTTTTATTTAAAACAATAATAGAGAATTTTATTTTTCTAAAAAAATGCTATGTAACGATATGAAATTTAAACGTCCTGTATGTACAATGATTAGATCTTTCAAATCGATAAATCAAATATTGGAATTGCCATTTAAAAAGGTTAAGGTTAATATGTCCGAAGGTTTTTCCTTCTTTTATCTGGATAGATTTTATTTGGTATATTCGATACTTTACGTGCAAACTCTCAAAAAATCAGTTTCTTATCCACTTTAGTCTATACAGTAGACAATTTGGATAAGAAACTGATTTTTTGAGTGTTTTTCAATGTTGTTACATTGAAAGCAATGACAAGCTCCGGAGATGCAAACCCTGTTTGTTATCATGAAAGCCTTAATTGTTACATTCATTTCACATTGATTTATCGAACGAAACGTTTTAAAGAATCGAATAATTTTATCAAACTCATTCCTTTCTAACAAGCCCAACTCCGATCTTGCGTAGAAATGAGTAAAATCCATTAAATTGAAAAACTGTTGTCCCAAATATCTTTACAATTGCGAGCAAAACTTAATATGGGGATAGTACAGTATAATAATAGTATTACAATATAAAGTAATGTATAAAACTTTATTTTTCTCCATCTTCGCTACCTGCATTAAAAATGTATTTATTTCTAAATACATTTCAACAATCTCCGCCAACACAATTTCCATCTAAACTTCTATTCTATTTCGAAGTAAAAAAGAAATATTCTCATATTCCTCTAGCGGCAGGCTCATTGTACTTTCGCGTTAACCCTTGTGACCTACTTGTGTTGAGGCTGAGCCTCAGGATTCTCAACCCGAGCACTTCAAATGACCCGAAGAAAGAAGATAAAGATTTGGTTTAGTACGGACTATAAGGAGTTATTATAGCTATATAGCGGGGAATCAAGGGTTATTGATTGAAAATATATTTGCTGCCATCTCGCAGTGGAAAGTGAAACTACAATCGTACGCCTCTGTGTAGGAGGTTATTGATTTATTTATATTGTGCAAATCAGAAACAAGTAGTTTTCTTGAAGATATTTTCAATATGTGCTATTCATAATATTTTTTGTTTCGTATTATTATTCCGACGATCTTATTCCTAGAAAATGTTTGTTAAAGAGAAGACATATAACATTATATTTATATGTCTTCAGTTATTTCCTCCTAAAAAGTAATAATAAATAGAAACAACAAGATACTGTAACAACCTGATGTAATTTTCAGTTAAAGAATAATAGCAAATTTGTTATATTCTCTATAGAGGAAAAGCGAAACAAAAACCACACAAACTTTAATTCAACATTAGAGAACTAAAAACCCAACGAGAATATTTCCAATGCAACGAAATATTTAATAACTTAACTGAAATCAGACATAGATGACGCAAATCCCAAAATTCAACTAATGTAGAAGCTAAAATAAATTGTGTTAAAGACAAATTTGATAATAGTCAAACCAAAATTAACCTTATTTATCACTGACAACGTCTAAGATAAGATTTATAAAACCGAAACCAAAACCAACAATATCATAAACCATATCCAGAATAATTGTTACCTAGTAAATCAGTATCATATCTGCCAAATATCAGCAAGGTCACAGATAGCATTGGGAAGCTTCTCCATAAGCGGGAGGTGAAAACAGTCTACAAATCACTATCCACTATCTCACAAGTGTTACCCTCTCCAAAGGATAAACAAAATCCTCTTTCATCTATGCTCGTGTGGGGCAGTATACATCAGGGAAACAGGTCGATCTATAAACACCCGTCTATGTGAGCACAAACGTTGTTTGAAATCGGGCCACCTTTCAAATTGCGCTGTAGCTGAACTTCATCACGAAACGGGCTACCAAATCCTCTTCGACAGCTCCTCTGTCGGGGCCAAATTTCCGTATTATTTCACCAGAAAATTCCGTGAGGCCGTTGAAATCGCTAAAAATCCCAAGAATTTCAACTGAGACAAAGTTTTTGAACTTTCGCTCATCTAGCAACCCTGCATCTACATTTCAACACAATTCTCAACAAAATAAATCACTTACATTACCTACTAATAAAATTCGAGGCACGTATTCAAAAATATCATCACAACCTTAAAACAATCCAAAATAATCCCATTAAGTACCTTCTACCCTTCTTTTACCTGAAATTTCGGGGAGGGGGGGCAATTATTATGTCATCCTTGACCAGATCCAAAGTGTTGGTTATTTACAATTTGTGCTTCATTGTGAGAAATTTAATAAAGTGAAGTTTCAAAGTGTGTTTGTGAGAAAAAAACTAAGCGAGTCTAGTCACCGCAAGGTAGGTAACATTTGTATTTCTCATAAATAGTAGAAGGTGTGGGCCGATAATAGAACATAATCTGGAAGAGGTAATAGTTAACAAAAGAAGAATAGAAGACCTGCTTTATTCGCTTAAGAAACTAGAGTAAGAATATAGCAATAAAATACAGAAATCAATTTAGAAAATACTGATTGTTTAACGATAACAAAATAGTGAACATCAAATCTAGAACTGGATGATAACATTCGAATAAAGTGGACAGATATTTATAATACCTAACTGGGATTTATAGAATGTAAGACAACAACAACTAAATTCCGTTCTAAGGTATAACCTAATAACATGACAGAATATAAGAGACATTTCAACAAAGAAGACGGAATTTTAGGGAAAATGAATGAATGAATAGGTTCTGAGTATTACCGTCTGCATGGTTTATTTGGTTGACGTTTCCATAAGATTTCACTAATCTTCTTCTAAATTATCGATATGATCACTTATAGAGCGTGTTGTTAACTTATCTTATGCTGGTTTGCGTCGGTTACCTCCTAGATTGGTTTAAAGCGAATCTCGCTTCACATTTATTTCTTCAGTAATATACTACAGATTAATTTATAACATGTAAAGAGAGAATTAATGCCGTAGATAGAAAAAATAGATTACTCTAGCAAATTTTTTTGAAGATGGATGGATTCATTAGGGCCACAAAAGTTAGTTTTCCACTCATGTATTTCCAGTATATAAAAGTTGAATAGAATGAAAAAATTACTTTTATTAATAAATAGGTAATTCGTTTACATTTAATCTTCAATACCAAATTTCGCGGGAATTAACCCTCCCACTGGCTAAGGCATTAGTGGAAGTGAATTTATTACTGTTTGTTAGTATAATAATTTATCTAAACAGAAAGACGTACAAGATCAGAAATCATATCTGAAACAGAACAGATCATCTGATTTTCTAGTATGAATTACTAACGTAACGAATGATTGGACAGTCTAGTTACTGTACATCGGGACTTTTGCAAATAGTTTTGCAATCATCATAGATGGCAGACTGTTCCTACTAAAATACGACCTTTATCAAGAACATTGAAAGTTAAATAGATATTTAACTTGTACCGCTAGATACAGATTGAACGCGTTGAGTTTATTGGTCCGAAACCTCAAAGGATGGGACTCTGATCCGGACGAAACATCGGAATGCACAAACTGCAAATCTAGCTTCTAATACAGACGCAGAACGAAGCCCGTAAACATAAACTCACTCTATACATGATTATACCAATCTGTTAGCGAACCTGTGGACGTGTGAATCGGTATGGGATTTCATTCACCTACTAACCTGGTGATTTGTCCAGTACAAAACTCCAGTCCCAAAACTCAAGCAGTTATCGTTTACTGCCCCCAATAATAATAATTATGCCATTACCCTTACGAACCACAAGACTCAGGAGGGCCTTCTTTCATCAGTTGTACCTGTTTTAGGGTCTATTTGTTTAACCCAACAAGAAGTAGGGTGTCGTTTTGAGGACGTTAAACCCCATCATCCCACAACTAGTATTGAATTCGGTATTTCCACTTTTTGGTCTTCTTGTATCTCAAAAACTACTAGATAAATGGGAACAGAAAAAATGTTCACAATAAACTAATAAGATCAATGGAGGAAAACGGCAGGTTGATTTATAAAACGGGTTCACATTATTTACAGAATAATAGCTAAATCACTAGAGGGCAAGAACCACATGAAGATCCAAACACTCGATTAAATTATTTTCAAGGTAACGAAATCGGTGGATACTGACAGAATAACTGAACATGGTACCTTCAATATAACACTATCAGAAACATTTCCGAAAACAATAATTAATATATAAACAATAGGGTTTATTAAAAATACTGTTTATTAACATTTCTTCGAAGTAGAGGCAAACTGTTACATTTTTTCTTCCAATACAACAAGACACTTGAAAGCTTATTTAGGACATTTTCTAAAAGATCTGTTTTACAAATTTTTTACAATATATAAATAACAATACAATAGGTAATAAGTACAATTTCATAACAATTAATACAAGTATATAGCTTACAAGGAAATTTTATGCTCCATGAAAATATTACAGGAAAATACAATTACCAAATCAAAAATATATATTTTTATGAACATTTTACAAATTATTGTATAAAAATATGCAATTTTAGTATTTCACTGTCTTATTTTCACGGCAGTTAATGTCGTTACTCACTAAAAAATCTTTTGGCTTTTAAACAGATTCAACAACACAAATGGATGTTTAAACAATTTTCCCAATTTTCCTAAATATTGCATTATAAATAATGAACAGTTTTTTTTGCTGCCCAAATGTATACAAACGTAAGTAAAAGAGAAAAATGGGAGAAAATTTGCTATTAAATAACACACAAGAATGAATGTAGGATGGTTAGTGAAAAAATAAAAATTGTAATAATAATGAACCTAAATTCAATCTTGTAAGGCAACTCTAGAATTACAACAATAGCACCAGTTATTTGAAAATTATATAGGACGTTTTTGGTCATTTGGTCTTATCTAAATTATTATTTTTAGAAGCTCGAACAGTGCTGTAGAAAAATATCAGAGTCAGTACAAAGTACAAAATACAGTAGAAACCGAAAATAAAAATAAAGTTGTTAATCTTTATTTTGCATTAATACAGGGTTTTGAGCTTTCTAGTAATCACGTTTGATCAAAGCTACCAAATAGTAAATTCCCTTTAGAATTACTTAGCAGGTGCTATTTGAACCGCAATTATCATTTCTATTTAAAATGTTCGTTTTTGTTTCCTAAGCACTATAAATAATAATTATCATCACAATAAAATAATTAACGTTAAACGAGTGTCTTCAGTCAAAGCGCATCCATTTATGAAACGGAAATCACACCTTGGTAATTTTTTATAATAACAAAACACTAGTTAACACAGTCCATAAAAGCATTTGAACTAGTAGGGAAGTCTTCACTTGGCTACTGGAAGAACCTTGTGCTGGGGTTTGTTCCTTATTGTCAGTTCGTGACAGATCCTGAGGATTATTGATCGAATGGTCGTGGTATTCACCTACAAAGAGAATGAAAACGTTAATTACATATTATTATTAAATCCAATAATATTTCTGTTCGTGCATTTCTACATATGTTTGTATCTACATCAGTACATGTATGATTCAAATTGTAGCCTTGTTTCGTAAAAAAATAAATATATAATCGCTTTTTTGTTATCACTTTATATTAAAGCGAAAAAAAAAAGAAACGAAAATTATTCGCTTTGGGGATGAAACTAAAACTTTGGCATTACTTGTAGCCACTTACATAAAACGATACAATAAATAAGAATTAAGCAATGAGTAGAAGATAAAAATCGACAATATGGACATTATTTATAATATGAACTTAAAAACCACATATCGTTAGAAACTAAGAAAATAACTTTGGGAATACATACTAATTCGTTGGTTAAAAGTCTGTAACGATGATTTTTGTAAGCAATGAATGATTACCTACTTGCCTTAGCTACGGTACGATGGAAACCAAGTTCTTGAAATCGTTTATATAACGATTTAAGAAATTAAAGGCACCCTTCTTTTCAAACACAAAAAACTCATCCTTTTAGGACAGATAACATAACTATTTAGGTAACAGTTTGTGAACAATACTACCTACAACTTGTTTTTCCTCAGTTTCACTTCATCAATACTATGGAAAAATAATTCCAGTACGATTTTATTGGCATAGTACAACATTAAAGGTCATTTAAGGAATCTACTCCATGCCACAGTTTGTTGTTATTTTGTGTGCTAATTTGTTAGGCTAAAAATATTTTTGTACTTAAATTTAAGGTATCGATCGTTTTACATGTCCACATCAAGCAGTTCTTGTAATCTCCATTCAAGTAATTACATGCTTTAAAAATGTCTTTAAAAGTTTTAACTGTTTTACAAGTTTTCTCCTTTATATTTTGGGGTATAACCATTTTCATTTATTTCTGTTCAAGGGCTAATTATATATTTCACTATAACTCCTCTTTATATTACTTATATTTAAGTGTTTGGGGCATAACAACCACACTTAAATAAGGCCTCTGTTTGGTATTTCTTTCTTTTGCTTTGGTACCTTTTTATACTTTCAAGCTTCCTGCAAATTTCCAGCCGGTTTTTGACAAATAAACTCACGAAATTGGGATCTTTGATATATTGCAGTATACGGAAAATGCCAGCCGTTCACTTTGCTCAACTCAAGTTCCTTCAATATATAAAATTAATGTAGGATATATATATCCTTTGATATTCTCTTTCAATAGACTGAATTTTTAATGCAATTGGGACAAAATTATTCTTTTCTGTACTGTACAATTTTTTCCCGCTTTTTCGCTCTGCTATCTCACAAACGTAGAATTTGGAAATTTCATGTAGCCGCTGCTTTGCTCAATAAATAAACGGGTGATAACTTTTTCCAACCCATTTTAATTTAGTTGAATGTGCAATGACAACCAATCATGCTTATTCAATTATGAGGTAAAACACATTTCAAATTCTGCTGGTACTTCAAGAAACAATTTTCGATAAAATACCTTCGACTATGTTATTGAACAATATCCTCCCGCTGTCCAAGTTTATTTGTGAAATATCTCTGTCGGAAAAAACATAAAAAACATAATTGAAATACCAAAATATTTTGTTGAGATTTCGGTCTTTTCAAGTTAGCGTAACTGATGACGGTTCCCAACGGGACACACTATATCCCCTTGCATTCAAAAAACTGTAGTCTTGGAACTAGTAACATAATTTTCTTAATAGCTTCAACTAACCTTCGAATTTGTATCTCGTATTTAGGAATCCTAGTGTAACTAGATATGAAAGTGTCTAGTAACTAAGTAATTATCCTGCAATTTTAATGTTTAAATATGTGATAACGATATTGTATTGTCAGAATCAGAGACGAATATATCTAATGAAAACTGTAGCAAACTAAGTTATAATGCATATAATAGTGATGCTGAAACTGTTACCACAAATGAATGGTATCGAATTCTCTCAAGAAATTTTCATTAAAACAAAAAAAGTTGGAGCATGGAACAATAAGACACTAGATGAGATCAACGATTTCTGTTCCAACTTTGCCTAGAAATCATTTATATAATAAATTTCAAATTTTATGTTTACAAATCACGAAAATGTGCACACTAGTCAGGGTTTATTTGACATTAAATCAATATAATTAATGCCGTTTTTACAAACATTCGAAATTCTAGCAAACTTTTCAATTGGAGAAATCTTGTCGGATTACAAAAACGGCCAATCTGATGTGAAAGATTTAGAATATATTCAAATGAATGCATGATAAGTAAGTGTAAGAATTGTAATATTCAGAAGATTCACAAGCAATACTGTCTTTTTATTTCTTCGTGTAAAGATTCAGTTACCTACAGATGGCGTTTATCTCTCTACTAAGGACTTAAGAAGTAAAAATGTAATAAGCAGCAAATACAGTTTTCATGAATACATTGCATAAAATCTAGTTACTTTTGTGTAATTAGTTCAACAACAATTTAAATAGTGCTTAGATTTTTTAAATTAAATGGCATTTTAGCTGTCAGGGCCCCAATTCTAAAAATCATGCGAACGCCCTATCACTCTAATGACGTCAGACGAATTAAAACTGACATAACTAAGGTTTAATATACGGTTTAACTTTCAGTAGAAATGCTGTGGAACCTTTGGTGTGTCACAATTTGTGCAAAATTGGATTTAACTTTCAACTATGTTATAATTCTAGTGATAGACCGTTCGCATACTTTGGAGAACGGGGCTCAGAGTAGCACAGTTGATAATACATAAGATGTAGCATGGGGTCAAGGCCGTAGCCTGAAAAAAGTGGTTACTTTAGCATTGTTTTTTTTAAGATGATTATGTTTCTACTTATATATTTTCTTTCAATAATTGGTTAAAATTTAATCTTCAATCCCAATTTCGGGAGCGTAGAACCCCCCTGACTTTGCATGGGGTCCAAACATTTTTTTAAATTTGGGAAGAATATCCTGACTTCAATGAGTGTTTTTGGAGTTCCTAATTTTGCACTTTATTTAGTTTTATGAAATTTAAAGAATATAATATTAACTTTAATTAGACTGACTAATTAAATGATACATTTTAGGGATATCAGATATCATTTCCATTTATTTTATTAACGGTTTACAACCGACATCAACAATTTATTAAATATAAACACTTAAAAGTAAGTAATGATGTTAAAACATATAGAAACTAAGACACTGACTTGAAAAAAATAATTTCGAGGAATGAATGTTAGTTTGTTGGTATAATCACAAATTCTTAATACAACACGATGTAGGCGTTTATTACAATTTCTTGGCAATTTTTCGTGGATAATTTGTCTAGTTTGTAAACCATTACAATTAATGCCAATGTTTAGAAACGATGATTTGAGATTGTACACACAATGATGCAAAAATTGGGCGCACTATTTGTTTTTTCACAAGAGATTAGTTTTAATACATAACAATTCGTAGAAACATAGTAACATTATGTTTTAGCCGACAAACGTATTTACGTCTTTGGAAAGTACGGTAAAAATGTATGATGCATATTTTTTGTTTGTAAGTCTTATTGTTCCACAGAGCGTTTTGAATGTTGTATCGCTGAAATACAAATTTGAATAATCATTTAATGCAAGCAATGCCGCATCAACTACTTAAGAATTATTAGTGACGTGATATGTACTGTCAATAGATATAATAATAACTCAGAAATATTTTAATAGGATTGAGATAATAGGATATATTTTTCGAGCAAGGACATTTTTACTTTTTTCTGCGTTGTTCTCTTTGATTTAAGCTGTGTAAGATTAAGCTAGCTATTCTTCTTAAATAAATGAAAAAAGCCCTAATAATAAATATGTTACAGATGATATATTTGTTATGAATGTGTTCAATGATTTTTCAGTACTTTTGACGTATGATATTGTTTTCTTAATTTCACTATCAAGAATATGTGCTAGTCGATTTTAAATATTTGTATTCCAAATATCTTGTATATTTGGGAGTATGTTTTAAAGTGTGGAACAGCTAAATGGAATAAATTCGAAAACGAATAAAGGAGTGCGTGTTGGGAAAAACGCTTGGACACGTCGTTTTGTATTTTTAAATGCGTATTTTTTTCATCAAAAAAAAGTGTCCTGTAACAATTGCCAATACCAACTTTCTTATTTTAAATGCAAGCCCCTGTATATTATTTATTTTTTGGATTCTCCTACACCTGTCTTCAACTGTTTCGGAAATATTACGTGTTTTTCGGATTTATTACAAAAATTAACATTAAATTATAAATTCGCTACATTGCACTAAAAACCTAATAAGTAATGCTGATTATTTCTTAATAATATAAACAAAACAATAAAAAATCATTAATGTCAATGTAGGAAATGTTCATAATGCTTGGCGAATGTCCTGGCAACATGCCAATCTGGTATAGAAATGTCTTCTAACGTTACTCAACATCTCAGGCGTGACTGATCTAATCTCAATCCTGATTCGTCTTTTTAGGTCTTCTAAGTTGAGGGGTTTAGTTTTGTATACAGTACTTTTGACATATCCCCACAATGGCGTCAAATCAGGAGATCGTGTTGGCCATTCTATCGATCCGCGCCTCCCAATCCACCGTTTTGGAAAAAAATTGTTCAGATACCGCCGGGCATTGATTTCGTAATGGGGCGGTGCTCCATCTTGCTAAACCCATATTGTATTGGCCGAAACCTGTGGGTTTATAAGTTTGTCAAAGTTGGCACGACATTATTTTGGAGCAGTTCTAAATATTTATCTCCATTCAAGTTGCCATCAATGACAAAGGGGCCTACGATATGATTTTCAACCATTCCTGTCCAAACATTAACTTTTTCAGGATATTGCGTATGTTTCTCTGTCATCCAGTGAGGATTCTCATTAGACCAATAGGGGCAATTTTGACGACTTACATGACCGTCAAGTGTAAATATGCTCTCATCAGAAAACAAAACATCTTCTAATTTGATCACATTGTTATCTAACTTTACCATCATTTGTTCACAGAAATACGTTCCCTTATCGAAATCGTCTTCCATCAGCTCCTGAGTCGGCATCATTTTATAGGGATGCATTTTACTTTCCAATTCTCGAAAAATTGATGTCTGGCTAACGTTGAGCAGTGCGGCTGCTTTTCAACCAGAATAATGTGGGTTTCTTGAAAGTCAAGCATAATATCCAATCGTATTATCACTTAGAGCATTGGCAGCTACTTTTTTATCTGTCTTACATGACCAAGCCCGCAAAACTGCTTTTCTATTTTGCTAATTGTTCCTTGGGATACAGGCAGCAATTTTGGAAAATTTTCGTGAAATACGCGACAAACTTCCATTTGTGTCCGTGTGTTCTCTCCATAACCAATCATTTGTAGAATGGTTATTTTGTGCATTTCTGTTAAATGAACCATTTTCTGATATTATTACGTACAGTTAACGACGATAGCACTGACACTGATCACCACTGTCATGCAGGCAGACAACAAGATGCTAAGGCTATGAGTTTTGACGAAAATATACAAAACTGTTTTTCTTTCATATCAGTAAAAAGGCAGGCAGGAATATTTTTTGTTTACTATTTCAATACCAAGTCCGGAATGATTGTCTTTCTGACAGTACAGAATACTGGTAATGCATTCATGTGGTTTATACAGCTTCTGGCATAACTTTTACAAAATTGATTTTAGACACTGCTAATAGTACCATATTTTATAATTTCTCCTAAAACAGGGTTTTGGGGAATCCTCAGGCAGTTATTAGATATGACCAATCTTTGGGTTGGAGTAAATTAATCTGACAAACATTTGCTGTGAGGACTACATACTTGCAGGTTATTGTTCGATTGGTAGTTGAAAAACTTTGATCTTTAGAGGGATTGAATGTTTGAGAAGGTAGTATGTATTTTGAAAGAGCTATTTTTTATCCTAGTAACAATTATTTCAGTTTTTTTCAGATATTTTGGGATAAAAGCAACTCAACTATTGTTGGTTAATTACAAAAGTCTGGTAACAGTAATTGTATTTTAATGGATTTTTTTGCTTCTGAGAATTAATTAACAAAGTAATTCAAATTTAAGAGCCCATCAAAAATAAGATTGTCCTTCTTCAAGTCATGACCGGAGTCCTTCTTCACTAATATCATAAGAAATAAGCGAACAACGTATTTATGACGTTCAACAACAAGTGTTATGGTACACTTAACAATAATTACACGTCTCGCTAAATAAATGTCTAAAACACGCAGTATTTTTCATTTAGATGTTCATTATCAAGAACTTACATCAAGAAAGGGCCACATTACTTCAGTGATTTTTATCCTATTACGTATACTAACTAGCTTGTGTTCTTTTGGAACAAAATTCGAAATATGTAAGTGCTTTTGACCACTGGTCTTTTAATAAGAAAATATAAAGTTTTCAATGTGTTTCCAATATAGCACAACAATCACTAAAACACAAACAACAAAAAACACTAATATTTAGATAAAACGTTAACAAAGAAGTATGGAAGGTAAATTTAGTAAAAATATGGAAAGTATCTGCAAAAGCTAGTTCCTTAAAAGACAAAACCTTAAATCACCCAACATGACTACAATTTTTATGTTATTTATGAACTTACGACTAAAGGTGAATCTATACGACAATCAGCCAGTGAATTTAATAAAATGATTTAGAAAACAAATCGGTATTTTTGTAGTATAAATCCACCTTAAATGATGTTTAAAACGAAAAATCATAATGAAAATGAATGAAAAAATGAAAAAGGCACATACTTATAAAAATACTGTTTGCACCCGATGGGCTTCAATGTCTTGGAGGCTGTCGGTAGTGTTCTGGAAGGTAGGCGGGCACAATTAGCAAAAATCATAAAATACCAAGCCTTTATCTGTCTACTTTAACTACTTCCCCACCAGATACCTTGATGAACTAATTCTATATAAGTACATAGAGGGCCTTTCAAAGCACTTATCGCTATACCCTGTATGTCCCTATAATACTACTTTTTTAATGTTCTGTTATCGGTTACGGTAATTTAACTGTAGGTTGAGAATGACTTTGTTGAAAAACACTTATTTAAATATTAATTTCTCTAAGGTTTCAATAGTTATTTTATGCTTTGACAAAATTCATTTAGGGAACGACATTTAACCATAATCTGTGCAGATGCACCAGACTACAGAGCAAAATTGAAGGCATTTTGGGACATAAAATTTAACAGCAATTCAATACCAGTTTATAGTGAATAACTCATAAGGGTTCAACAATAAATTCGTAGAAGTAAATAATTTAAATTAATAACTCGCAAAAATATGGATTTATTCTGATTATTTCTGTAATTTAAATAATTTAGAGATATTCTGCAATAACAGTTTAGTGAGAGCTGAAAGAAATCCCAATTGCTCTCATGCATAGTTCGATTTATAACTCACATTATGAAAGGGAATAGAGATCAATTTTCATGGCAGAGCTATTTTTGATATGAGTAATATGTGTTAGTAGGACATGTTTGTGCTGTAAAGGTACAGACGTCAATTTTATTAACTGGCGAAAATGGGAGACAGAAACCCTTCTTAACCAATCCCCGTTAGCCGAAGGATTTAAGTCCGTGTTTTGAGATTTTCATAACATAAATGAAATAAATGCTCTCTAGGGGAGCAACCTGTTACTAGAACAGGTTTTAAACTCTAATCTCTATCATTGTACCAACTGGTGAACCAGACCGAATTCATTGGATGGTATTGAGGTACCCTACTTTCTATATTTACTATTTGTCAAGGGCGTCGCCAGCTTTTGGTTTAGAAGAAATTTGGCGTTTGGGATATTGGCCAATTTAGGGAAATTGGCAGATTGTGGCTTTCAGGGAAGGCAAGTCAGTAGGTTTTTGGTCTAGAGCGGGCAAATCTGAAAACTTTGTGTTAACTTAGACATTTATTACGTTAGTTACTAACTATAATAAATGATGGTCGGACAGTAGATGCCCGGGGGGCAGCATTCAATTGATTTTGAACTTTTATCATATGAAATGATAAAACGATGAAAATAGAATGCTGGTACATTTTAGTTTTCGTATTATTTTTAAAATAAATCTGCAAAATGATGGAAGATATCTAGAATGTAAGAAGTACTGCAAATCTTATATGAATGCTAAGTTTGTTACTTAGGTACTGATGATTTTCTTAACTTGCTTGTTACTTTTATACCACGAGATACGAAATAAGAGAGAATCGAGACATCAGGAAAACATGCAAACATAATTTATAATCTTAGTAAACTTGTTTATACCAGAATTATTCTAAATACCTCAAGAGTGTTTGAGGAAGGAAAAATTAAGAAAATTGCGGAGAAAACTGGAATATTTTAGAAAATTTAGCAACTAAGTAAGTTATATATATTTTTGTTTGAATCTTAAAGGTTGAGCCGATTTTGATGAAACTGTTTATGTGAGTTAGAGTGGGTCTATGGAATAGTTTAGATTTACGATTAAACCTGATAGTTGGTACTGTGATCGGATCATGGGGAAAAAAACTCCTCCTACGCGGTTGGCCCGATTTTGATAAAACTTTGAGTGTTTGTGTGAGTGAGTTAGATTTACATTTTGACCCGGTAGAGGGCCATGCAATCGGATTGTTTGATTTTATTTCATTCCTAAAGTTCGGGCCAATTTTGACTAAACTTTTTGTGACTTTGAGTGAGACCCTAGATTGGTTTAGATATACAGTTATATCGAGTAGGTGGCGCTGCGATCGAGTCCTAGGAATATAGTGGGATGTTTCAAAATCATTCTCAAACATATACATTTAAAAATTTGTTTCACTGTCATGTTACGATTTTATTACATAGTTAAGCCATGCTGGAATCCAGCATTCAAAATTTAAGGCCGTGCAAACTTCCAAACGTATTTAAGAAGCCCAAAAATTTGCGATAATGGTTAGATGAGTAAGTGAACATTTAAACTTGAACAATACCTCAAAAAATGTTTTTAAACTCAAATTATACATCCAGTGTTTAGACAATGAATGGTTTATAGATAGAGGTTGTTAATTTCGGTAAAAACTTTTGAAAAAATCCGTTATTCCATATTTTGAATAAGTTTTGAATGGTTGGGACTGTCGACTTATTTTTTAGAGGTACTGTCATAGTTCTTTTTGTCTAGTCTACGAAATCAAATCTACAAGTGAGGTTAACACAAAAACGCCAAACGTGCATGCACTAGTAAGCACAAATGGAAATGGTATACATACTTGATGAAGAGAGCTTATGTTAATTATTAGGTTTTTCGGTAGTAGCACTATAATGCTGAATGAATTTTTTGTTTGTTATTTCAAACGGTAGTTTGTTATATATCGCAGAAGTTAATTTTTAACAAAAATATAGAAAAAGATGACAGAGTGTAGAGTAAAATACAGTTCAAGAAAATTATTAGAATAGAGTTTCGGAAACAAAATTAATAAAGAAAAAAATCAGTTCAAAGATCCAAATGTCTACAGACTTTACCATGAAAAATGCATATATTACAGAGTCATTAATGAATGATATCTCTTATTACCTATCCCAAGGGCCTGATCCAGATTCAGCTTGTAGAAAGCGTTTTATTATGTACAAAAGTCTGTCTAGAAAAATCAAAATCACTTTACACTTATCTATGAACAAACTAACAAATTAAAAATCAGTCGAAACTAACTTCTGCTAATATAGGTATTGTTGTTTTATCATATTCAACCCAAAAATCTCATCCTACCTGTTTCGTTATCTTCGTTTACAAATGCCCATTTCGTAGCGCTCCCTTCATCAAGCAACGAGCCTCTGAACTCACTGGTGCCTACTGTTCCAGACGGTGCGTCCTTGCACCCGAACCACCAGTACGCTGTCGACCTTGGGAATGCGGGATTCGCCTTGTCTACAGCGAACGCCCTGTCGTTGAACCTAAAAGAAAATTAAATATTAATTGCAAGTAAACAACATATGTAATGGTTATCACTGTCTACCAAGAGCTTGGGGGGGGAGGCAATTTCATGCTTTGGATCCTCTCTAGTCAGAGTTACAAGTAAATTGTTACATCGACTATCACAAGAGTTAATACAAAATATTTTTATCATCACAGCTGATTCAGAAACTCGCAGATCGACTGTTCTTCATTTTCGTGTCGAATTCATCATCTCAAACCCTGACCGTGACGAGGCAGGAAAAAAGTCAAGAACCCAAGAGTTAAACTCTCCCATCTACCCACATCGGAGATGGTCAACAATGCTATCAAAGGTTTAACGAACGTGATGGATCGTCTTGGCAAGCTATCAAAAAATATGCGGCCAACTACAAGGTCAATGCCAAGAAAGGCATCAAGAAATAGTTGAAGTCGGATGTCACTTCAGGAGTTTTAGTTTATTCTAATGGAAAAGATGCATCTGGTTCTTTCAAATCGTCCTCTATAGGAGCTTCAGCAACGAAACCGGCCAGCGGCAAAAAAAAACTAGAACTGGAAGTAGAGTGAAAAAGTCATCTGCAAAACGAGCAGCTTCCAGAGATAAACGTAAGACGACAAAAGACTACAGCTGCAGGCAAATCTAAGAAAGTTGCCGCAACTGAAAATATTTCAACTCATAAATCCACACCATCGCAACAAAGTCATCGTCATCATCATCTGTTTCGCTTGCATATAAAGCAAATTCTTCATATACAAACATAAAAATCAGTAAGGGCGCACAACTAAAAAAACAAAATCTCCTAAACCGAAAACAATAATATCTGCAGGAAAAAATCAGTTTCTCCCAAAAAGAGGAAATCAATACGACACAATTTTATTGTCATTATCTTCACTCCAAGTAGAGTAGATGTTTTGAGCATATTGTATTTCCTGGATAATTACATTAAAATTGGACGTTCTGAATTTTAAACCCATATTATCTTTGTTAATGGTCAATATTACAGAAGAGGCCCCTGTTCAGTACTCGAAAAAAATTAAATTAAGATGATGCATTATATAAAATTATAAACATGTACCTGTAATAAGTGCCTCCTTTATAGAAGTACGTATATCCATTCGTCCATGCGAAAGCTGCATCTATATTGTCTGGTAATCCCTCCCAGTTAGAGAAACTCTTTGGGTAGTTCTTCGTAACTGGAGGCCTCTTCGATGGATCAAACCTCCAGAATTTGCTACCTTTAATGAAATAAATTTTTCCGTTACCACTCCACATAAAAGCTGCATCTATGTCATCCGGAATACCAGTGAATCCTTCAGATATCTCTTTAGGGTAGGCTCCATCCATTTTTGTTCCTCTATACCTACACAAACAAAGGGAAAATTATCTTCCAAATTCTAAATGTGCCATTATTCCGTATCACTTACCTCCAGTACTTGGATCCTTTAAAGAAATAGGTCTTTCCGTTTTTGTAAGTAAAAGCTGCATCAATATGTCCGGGCAAACCTTGCCAATGTTCGGAGATCAGTTTCGGATAGCCGGGGGCTACGCTTTCTTCAGTCAGCCTCCAGTACTTATCACCTTTGAAAATATACGTTTCACCATTGGCTGAATTGAAAATTGTGTCTATTTTTGGATCTGCACACAGCAGTGCGTCAGAAGTAGATGTCTCAGGGGGGCTGTTATTCGCATTGCCCTGGCTGTTGTCGAAATCGCCATCTTGGTCGTCGTCATCAAAAGAGGGTGTTGTTTTTTTCGTTTTCTTTCCATATAGCGCTTGAATACCTTGAATGTCGTCAGTGTCTAGGCTAAACAATGGATCGTACCCTCGGTAGAAAGGTGCCATCAAAGCTTGTCGTACATCGGAGTGACTTAAACCTAACGAGTGTCCGAATTCGTGTGCGGCTACTTGGAAGAGATTGGTGCCCCTGTAACTGTTAATCGACCAGGACTCTGAGGCATCGAAGTGAGCATCTCCACCAAAAACCTTAAAAATTATGGTTGATTAATAAATATCCCAAATAATTTGTTAATTTCAACGAATAGCGTGTTAAATAGAATGATATAAATATGTTGAAATAGTGGTTGAAGGCCTATATTCATTTGGGTTCCTGAACGTTCAGGTGTTGGGGGCGAGGAGACGTGCACACATTAGCTAACATAGGTAGAAAAGTAAACATAGCATATAGATTCGAGGTAGATAAATGAGAGTTTTTACCTCCCATTAGAGACAATTTTAAAAAATATATGAAAGTGGAAGGGTAGATTAAATAACAAGGGAAACCACTATTGAACTTAGGATAGGGCATGGTAGATTCTTTGCCAATTTATAGAGGATTGAAAAAAAAAGAAGTTCGTTCTAGTTGCAATTATAAAGAGATCTAAAACATTAACAGGGTTGTATGCTAGATTGTAAGAATAAAGATTATCCTAAAGCTTCTTCCCTTCAATACATTAAGTTGACACGGCATTTTTTTACTTTTAGATGAATAGGAAAAAGTAAAAGTTTTGGTTTATAAATTAAGAGCTAATACAGTTTATACCTATTGTGCTTATAGGTTAAGTTATTTATTGTACTAATATAAATTTATGAGTAGCACAGTGTTATGATTCTTTAAGGTTTTGTACTAATTGGGTTTCAGCTTTCTTAGCAGAGAATGTGCTGCTTCAGTTGTTTATTCTGTAAGAGTTGGTAGTTAAGGACACTAATTTTTTAAATTTTATTGTTATTGGACTATTAGTTAATTTATGAAACACAGAATCTGAATAGAAGAGAAATAACAAAGGTTAAAAGATTGGCAAATCCCAGATATACTGTGAGGTACCTTTCATGTTTCCATGTTACAGCATGAGCCTGGCCAAATATTTATTCGAACAGCATACACCACCAAGCAATCAATTATGCTGATCATTGGTTAAATTCTCTATTAGTCAGATAACTGTAAACACACAGTGTTGGTTAACAAGAGTTCAATATGTAAATGAAAAGATAATGAAGATTATGTAAAACATGTAACAATTACATGGAATTAAACGAAATCTTGTCCGTTTTTCTAGAAAAGCAAATCTTCAATTTAAGACAGAGAATTTTTTTGGTGTATGTTTATCACAAGATTTATGATTTTTTTCAGTGGCAGTTCCTTAACCAGCAGATGTTACTTACTGGAAAATAAGCATGAGCTAGAGTGCCTCCAGGTCCGTCGAATGGATCGCCGTCTCCATGTTCGCCGCTTTCAAATCGGATTTCGATATGAATTTGTCCGCTTTTGGGAGTGAAAGTGAGATCGGTATATTCACTCCATACGTCGAACGCTCTTTGGATTTCTTTGTCGACATCAGCTCTTTTCAGTCTGGCAGGATATTTGGAGATCTTGTAGGTAAGGTCTTTGATTTTCCATCTGCTACCTAATAATAATATAAAAACGTTACAATATATTATATATAGTATTAACCAAAAAGTATTCAGAATCGAAAGGATAAATTGTAGTTAGTTTTTTGTCAAGGGCTTTATAATGTCTAACTAATGCTTTCTGTCAGCCTAAAGAATGTAAGTAAATTAACAATAACAATCTTATTTGAGGGCTTGTTTGGACATTGGCTCTAAACGTATAAAAACTGTTTTTAGTTTTCTATCTAAAACTATACTTTTTTAAAGCTTCTGGTTTCTTTTTAACTTTTTTTAAGGAAAATAACACCACATTAGAACTAAGAGTTGTATTTTAAGAGATCCAAGTATTCAAGATTTCAATTTGACCTAGTTGTCAATGGTATTTACACGGAATTAATAAAATATAAATTTTAAATTGAAAATTTGACTTTTCTGACAATTGTACTATAACATCACTAAGAAAATCTGTTGTTGTTGGATATACAGGGTAGCACAAAAAATTCCAATACCCCTATACAGGGTGTTTTATAGAGGGTTCGGCAAACATGGATGGTGATTATTTGCCCTTCTGCAATCGACATTTGACACAAATAATTGGTTGAAAAAATGATATGCGTCCACAAATCCCTTAACTGCCCTTTGGTTTCTATTTCTATCTCGTAAACATACAAAAAATCAACGTGAGTAAGGTCTGGGGACCTTGGAGGCCAGTGTATAGCAATATAGGGCCAGCTCTCCCAATCCAAACGTTTGGGAATGAATTGTCCAGGAACTCTCGGACAGCCTAGAAAATGATAGACAGCTATCGTTTTCGAATATTATTGATCTGTCTTCCAATGGGACTTATAAATAAAAATATAAACCAAGTAGCAGTTAAGAGAAAGAATAAATGTTGCGTTTGAAACAATCAGGAATGAGATGCGACTAGAGACTACGATTGTAGGAGTCAAAAAAAGATGTTGCGCTTACTTCCATAGCGGTGGAAGCCAGTTTGAACAAAATTTATAACAAATTATTGCAGTTTGTTGTATATTATATTGTTAGTAGTTCTAACCTTGTAAGTTACAATTTCGAATTTTATTATGATACTTATTACTTCCCAATACATGTGGGATATCATTGGCAAAAGTTGAAGTATAGAAGTTCTTGTAAGCATTCGAAATTCTCGTCATTGCAAAAAAATAAGACGCACGTCTTATTTTTGTGCAATGTGATAAAGAGTTTAACTTCGGGACTTTTTTATGGAACCTCGGCATTTCACCCAATTATTTGTGTTAAATAAGTAAGTTACAAATTTGATATGAAAAAATCTTGGAAATAAGAAAAAAAATCAAAAAAGGAACTAAAACCGTAAGAATTTCAGATGTTATATAGCCAACATAATATAGCACATGAGCCCACCTATTCCCCCTCCATGTTCGGCAAACCTTTTACAAAACACCCTATATAATAGTCAAGCTGCTTTGGAGTTGAAGTTGTCTTCAGAATTAATGTTGCGCTCTTAGCGGCCACTTTATATATTATAAGATGAATTCTGTTGTTACAATATTTTAAAAATGTTGGTGCCTTCTGCGTGCTGTTTCAAAAATGAAATTTACAAATTAATGGCTACTAAATGTTCTAAGAGACTTCATTTTTACGCATACTTCGTGGCACCTGTTGCTCTTTGATAAAATTTATATTATTATTATAAAATAGGTTAAATGTGCAGGTTAGAGATCACTTCTCGTATAAGTATATACATAAAAAACTAGAATTTATGTATTCCTCGAAAATGAGAATTTAAAAGTTGTAAACGATGTTGAAACAACAAACAAAAACGTATTTCATCATTAGACTTGATCAAACTCCGCCTACCAGTTCTGAAAGTTCTCTCCGTGACACTGTTAAGATTTCAAATACCCCGCAAATTTCATAGATCTCGTTTTCCGCTCGTTTTACTCGAACCCGAAATTAAATCATCACCGTAATCTCAGTAAATGTAATCACGCACTTTAGAAACGCCTCTCACACCTAATTCCAAATAATGTTCAACAAGAGAAATTATCCACGATAATTGAATGAGTTCAGCATTAATGAGCTTAACATACGGTTTTTTATATTCAGACCGAATCCGTTTAGAAAAAATATTGACCAACAATCGATGGACCTTACATCCTGTACGACAATGGAAAATACCAACCGTTAGGGTATTTATTGTATGTGCGTGGGTTTCATGTTTTCGGAGAACTCGAATTGAAAGAATTATTTGAAAATTATTTTGACGTGAAATTATGACGTTTCAATTAACTTTTGTTTTGGATGTAGTTCATTTTAAGTCGATTTATTTTTAATAAATCGACTTCAAATGAATTAAAATGAAAACAGTTTAAACACCCTGTACAATCGATAATTATTTTCTGGTATATTTTGACATTTAAAATAATTTATATTTAACTGACTTAAAACAAAAACGGTGTGCAATCAATTTCTATTTTCTGACATATATACATGTTGCAATCGCTCTGTATAAGTATTAATCCTCTCCAGTCTATTGACTGTTTCCATTTTTCTATTGTTTAAATCACTCTGTATACCTATAATTTTACTTCGCCCCATATATCAAGTATACGCAACTACTTATATTCCACACTATATAACATTTTTCCTGCATAACTATAATTCCACTCCACCTTATATTTAAATCATCTTGCATATGCAACTGCTTCGAACAGTTTTTGAACCCTCCGGCCTATAACTTAATTATCCTTACTGCATATGCATATGCTTATTCAACATTTTTTTAACGTTTTTTTTATCCACTTTGTATAACAATAGTTTTGCTTCACTCTAATTTCAGCCACCTAGTATATGCAAACTAGATACTTATGTGCCACCAAATACAATTTTTTTAACTACCCTGTATAATTTTAATTCTATTCCATTTTATGTTTCAACCATCCTATATATGCAACTGCTTATGTACCACCTAACATCACATTTACTTGTAAGATTTTTTGAATCCACATGTATAACTGTAATTTTACTTCGCCCTATATTTCAACTGCACACATTGCTTGCTGTTTGAATTTCCATGCAGGAACACACACACTTACCACCGTATTCCGTAAAGAAAATATTGCTCACATAACAATTTTTCTTTTCGATACTTTTCACTTTAAGACCCGTAAAGTGAAAACCGTTACAAACACCCTGTACGACAAAATTTGACATTTACATTGATTATAACAGTAAAAATTATACGGAATCAAGCTGGAACATCTCTTTGTAAAATACAGTTTAAAATATCCAAATTGATTGAGCTGTTATAGTGTAGATTCATTGAAATTCCTTAATTCCTGTTTTTTCTGATTTTCTGGAAAACCGTAAATCTCACGTTATAGAAAATTATATAGTACCTTTCCGTAAGATTCCTTAATGCAATGCCGTTTAAATCATTGCCTAGACCGTTTTTGAATAATCACTGAACATACATAAAAAAACGTGCCGACGAATTGATAACCTCCTCCTTTTTGGAAGTCGATAAATTACAAATATATGTGATATTTACTTTGACGTTTACGAACTTTTGCCTTTATTTTTCCGAATTCCTCAATTCATCTTAATATTCATAATATTTTGTTTCAAAGCAACTGACTTATGGCATACCTTGACATCTAATTTTACAGATTTGCGTTATTTGCACATATTTTTCGGATTTACTGAAAACCGAGGTCGTTTTATCTTCTAAAAAAGTATCAATCAAGTCAGAATAGATATATTCCGGCTTGATTCCATATATAATAGAATACAATTTAAAATATTTAAACTGATTGAGCCGTTTTAGATAAATCAGTGAAGATTCATTGAACTGCAATCCCTTAATAATTGTTTACTCAGACTTTATGGAAAATGATAAATATCACGTTATAGAAAATTATATAGTAGAAACGTTTCAGTAATATTGCTTAATAGTTTAAATTATCAAAATTGAATAAGCGGTGTAACTGATTAGTATACATAAAAAAAGACTTTTTGGAAGACTGGTAAAAAGTAGTTTGTAGCCATTATTTATTTGTTTAATGGTCAAGTTCAAAAAGTCAAAATTATGTTCATTCTTGCCACTTTCCAATATGTATGAGGTGTCACTGGATACAGAAACACTTCTAGTAGTTGAGCATAATATTCACATCGACACGTAAAAATTAAAAAATATATTAACTAATGGAGATTCACAACTTAAAAACTTAAAAAAAAAACTAGAAAAATATTTTGAAATGCTAAAAATTTGTAATTTGAAAATCCCAACTCCCATTCTACTAATAATTTATATTTAACTAATATTGAAATAATTTAAAAAGACAAAAATATTTACATCACAAGGTAAGTGGGTAACTAAGTATTGTCAGAATTTTATTCACCGCTTGCAGTATGTTATAATAATGTTGTTAATATATGTATATTTTTTAGAAGACCAATATATAGGCAATTTTAAACAACAGTTTTTTTTTAAATTACTAATATACATATTTTTGTGTTTTTAATTATTATTTCATTTAAAGTATTTCATTTAATACTAGTTGTTAAGTTAATGGTTAAGAATGAAAGCAGAAGAAAAAGTAGTCTTATAGATAGATACCTAAGTAATAGGATTACTAATTTGTATAATTTCAGGTTATTCGGATTTTAAGTTAAAAACGATAAAATTAAAGAGAGAAGGGGTGACATTATCTTAGTAATCCCGACTTGACCATACGATGTATGCCATCACACTCCCTCTAAGGCACGCTATGAGTGCCTTTAGGGGAAAATTCACTAAACCCCAGATATCCTAGATATCAAAAGGGTTTAGCTCTGTGGGAGCCCTTGCAGGGTTTTCAGGCCCGTGGTTGAAGTCGTGGCGGCAGTTTCCCATGAATTTCCTAACAGTCCGGGCTGTCTCTAACAAGACGGCCTTTTGCATTTGTTTGTAAAGATGTTAGTCCAGATCGTGGTATTTTCGATTGTTTAATAGATGTTTTGGAACTACTCCAGTTGTTGACGTAATCTCTGTATCTAAAGAAAGTCTAAATCCCTATATTTGGCTATTTTTTCAGCCTGCTTAATATTTAAATTATTGTTGTTAGGAAGTGCTATGTCAATTAAGGTTGTTTTTCTAGAGACTTTATCTAACAAAACTATATCTGGCCTATTGTGAACAACAGTCCGATCGGTCAATATCATCCATTCACAGTACAGTTTGTAGTTATTATTTTCTGAAATAGATTCTGGTTTGTATACATAGTAGGGTGTTTTTACCCACTGGGATAGCTCAAGTTTCAGCCCTAGTTCCTGGTGCAGTATTTTTGCCACAGCATCGTGTCGTTCTTTGTATTCAGTTGCAGCGAACGCTTGGCAACCTCCTGTGATATGCTGGATAGATTCAGATGTTTGGCAACCATATCTGCATCTGTCGTTGTTGGTAGAAGGGTCTTTGACGATGTACTTTAGATAGTTCTTAGTTGGAATTTCTTGATCTTGCAATGCCAATATAAAGCCTTCCGTTTCAGGAAACATAAGACTAGAGATCAACCAGTAGTTCGACGCTGAACTTTCGACATAATCCTGGTTGACGTCATTTATATGTCTTCTATGAATGGGCGTTTCTTTCCATTTGAGCAGTTTCTAATCAGTTGTCTGGTGGTATACTTGAACTTGTTATTCTGTCAGTCGCAGATGTGTTGAGTCATCAACCTGACATATGACTCTGTGTAGATCAGAAAATTCTGCGAGTCTCTGGAAATGATTACGCAAATTAGAAATTTCTTGATCACGTAACTTTCCTATATCTGCCAATCCTCTTCCTCCTTCACACCGGGGCAATGTTGTACGTTCGACACAGCTCTTTGGATGGTGATTTTGAGCTTTTGTTAGTAGTACTGGAACTTTCCGTTGTAATTGTTCAATGTCGGTCTTGCACCAGTTAACTATACCGAAAGTAGTAGTAATATTAATTATTTTTATTATTGGAGTTAGAATACGTTACTTTCAAATAATTTGTGCTATTTATTTATTTCATTTGATAGAAAAGATGAAATCAATAAAAATAATTCCTCTTGCGTTATTTGATCCTAATTATATAACAAAATCTAAACAAGTTTCACATATTAATCCGTTCCGATTCTCTAAAAGATCTTATTTTTTTTGTCAAATATACAATTTGTTAAAAACAATCAACGAGTATCTTCATATTTCTAAATAAAAAAATAGCCAAATAATCACATAATTCATATGTTCGCAAGAAGGTAAAATAATAAGACAAAAAAGTTATATAATTAATAATTTGGGAATCTTTAGAAAGTGGTATTTTGTTTGACTATAATTAACTTTTTTATTAAACAAATAACAGTGGCCCAATATAATTTTATTTTTAGCAAAAAATAACCCAAACTAGAGTATCGGCAAAATAGTTAAAAAAGTATTTCATATTTTATTATAAAAAAAATCAGTGAGGTTTTGTCTATTCAAGTGCCTGGATCATACGAAAAATAATAGTAATAATAATAAATAAATCAAATCCTATGATTTTAAATGAAGAAGAGTTTATTATTATCACTTATCACCTCACCTCACTAAGTTGTTCAAAATTCTCACAAATATTTTACTAATTTTTTTAAATAGATTGCCAAAAAAATTCAGTAGTGTTCCTTTCATTCCTCATTATGTAAATTATATGTGCTCATATGATCAATGTTATTTGTCTAGTTTTCATTAAAAATATATTCCATTTTCATCTGAAAGATGCAACATAAAAGCGATCAAAGACCATTCTGTTCCATTATGTAACACCTGTTATAATAAGTAGATTTCTATAATAATTATTACATTAACTATGACCGTGGATAATTGCGGTTTTTTTACAGGAGGGATATTACTTAAACGTTCGGTTTGTACATGAATGCCTAAGCAACTCACTGGTTAATTGTTAAGTAGACAGAGACGTCTACTTAAATGACGGAAAAGATGTTACTGTATAACTATTAGGAATTTATTCCATAACCAAGAATGTGATAAATTTGCATAGTTTAATAAGCTTAAAAAGACTGAATTTTATTTAAAAAAGCGTATATG
The DNA here is from genome assembly GCA_034190945.1 of Octodonta nipae. Classification (NCBI taxonomy): domain Eukaryota; kingdom Metazoa; phylum Arthropoda; class Insecta; order Coleoptera; family Chrysomelidae; genus Octodonta; species Octodonta nipae. The sequence continues at coordinate 35,746,427 of CM067218.1, read as the reverse complement.
CCTGATATCTAAGATTTTTAGTAAAACGACTATCAGTCGGGAGCCTTTCGGTTTGTAGCATAGCTCCATTGCTGTTACCTTAAGATTCCTAATATAATAAAAGTCGTAGGTTAATGAATAAAAAATATCACTAATCGCGTCATCAAAGGGATATCTAATACTTTTAACCAACTGTCAGATGCTGTACAAATTAAAAGAAGTATAGTACAAAAACCTGTCAGTAATCTCCAATTTAATATTGCAGTATGACATGGCCTAACGTGGTCCCGGTTGTTGCTTTAGAAATATGTATTAATATATAATTATATAAGTCAAAAACTTATTTACTGGAAAACATTCAAAGTGAAAGAAGGTGTCAATATATTACAGCAATTTTTTTGATACACATAATTGCCCTACTAGAAAATAATGAAATTAGTGAAAATTAGTCCCAGTTAGTATAAACAAACACAAAATATCATATTTTTGAAAAAACTATATTTTTAGTTGTATTATCTATATCAACTCGTATTTGATAGAGTTCTGTTTAATAAAAAATGTCACTGTTTATCTTCCTTAAGAATTAAAACTAGTGGTTAAAGTGTTAAAGACTCACCTTACATATTTCATTTTGTGGTTTTGATTTATAAATAATAGCCTATACCCAATTGGGATTAAGATATCTATTTATTCTTGTTCTATTAACCTAACCTAACCTAACTTGGACATAGTTCTCTGAACAAAATATACAGACATGAATTATATTAACATACTTATATATTTTATATATATCATAACTGATATCCCAAACAACATACAAGTCAGAAAAATTTTATTATGAATTCTTTTCACAGACATACTCGAAAAGTCCTAGAAATTACTTCTTAAAGGTGTTGTTTTCAACAAGTTTTTACTAATTTTCGGAGACCTGAGAAATTCGCAAAAAAGATCATCAACTTCTTAAGATCGGAAAAATGGTATCACAGAGAAGTCTATTACTGAATGTCTGTAGAATGTGATATAAGATTATTTCGGGCTCGACATCTGAAAAGTACAGAATACTTGGTGAAGTCTGAAGGAGAGTAATTTATTTGTGAGATTAAATATGACATATTTCCTGATATTAATTGAAAAATCATATATTCACTAAGATAACATATTCAGATATCATAATAATAAATCTTTACAAGATTTAAAAATTTTGTTTTTTAACAGAACATGGAGATGTCAATTTAACATTATCCAAGCATATTTACTCAGAATTGTTACAAAGTTATTTGCTTAAAAACTTAATAATTTGAAAAATAACATCTTTAGGTTGCTTATTCGACTTCCTAAGGATCTCTTAAAAATTTAATTTTGGCACTGACTTTGATATCCAAATCTTACATTTTTAAGATTTCATGACATCATCTTGCTCGCTGAGATAGAATTTAGGCCATACCAACTTTCGTCGACTATTAATGTGTAAACAAAATACTTAAATCAAATGACGGCCTTTACTAAACCCAGTATTTTTTTTCTTCAAATATTTACACTATTCAGAATTTAAAACTTAAATTATCATATATTAGTTGACTAAGCCATATGACTCAAGTCGTCATTTTATGGTACAGAAGGTTATATGGTGATTATATAATTTAGCATTTCCGTTTTATAAAACAATATCACGTAACTATTTTCTTTCTTTTATATCTTCTTTATCTAATAAAAACAAATGGACACATTTTATAACAGTAAAACATATTGTTGCATTAATCACAATCTCGGCATTAAATTATCCGTTTGAGTGACAACTTGCAGACTTAAAGCCGCTAATACAATTTGAATATTTAAACAATCTGACTCACACTATTATCGACTTGACTTTCTGCCATACAGGACAATTAATTTCTGAAAATAATAACGTAATTTAGCGGGACAATTCGCGGCGTCGTATGACTCATCGGTATTGCTTTGTTTATTTTGCAATGTCCAAGGGGTCAATTCCAGATTATTTCGTAGTGTCAACATATAACATAAGAGTGCATAGGTTAAAATGTTTTTATATTATCTATCAAGGAGGTATTACTCACTTACATGGCATAAATGTGGTCAGTTGTGTTAATAAAAGAAAATTGTTTCCGCTAAAATAAAATCTGAAGCATATCTGAAATTTATTTTTTTATAATTCATTTATTGACAAAATGAATGTAAATGTAAAAAAACAACATACGTATACACATCATGTTGCCTGAGACATTTGAATACACAATAGTCTCTGCAAACTGTGAGTGCATTTTTCAAGTTTCAATTTACATATCCCTTATTGTCTTAGTACTAGAAGATACAGTGATGGGCAAATGTGTGGAATCAAGTAAATATCTCTGGAATTATTAGAGATATCAAAATGAAATTTGGAAGGTGGATACTGCAGTAGATTGCCTATTTGTTTCCAAATTTTTTTACAATTTTGAACTTCCTGTGTTACCGGAAGTAATGTCGATTTTAAAATTTGTAATGAAACACCCTATATAGTATTTTAGTTTCTGATGAAACATTTTATTGCGAATACAAAAATATCGGGTTTAATATTGTTTACTTCAATACCTACCGAGATATTAACAGAAAAGTAACTAAGGAAAGGAAAAATTCGATGGTAGGTAAACTCCGTTCAGATTTCATTTACGCCCGATATAAACAAACCGCTCGGTAAGGATTTGTATTTCTATTGGCCAATCCAAGTAGCATTATACCGTCACAGCCAACAGCACTGCTTGTTCCATAGTCGAATACACGTGCGTTTGTTTAAATCAGGCGCAAATTAAATCTGAATCAAGTTTAGTCCATGAAATTCATTGCAGAAGTGACAGTAGTTGTCAAAATAAGTTATTAGTTTTTTTATTTGAACGTAAAAAGATTGTCTTGTTTTAATTTGATCGTAAAATGGCCGAATTAAGTGAAAAAGAAAGAATAGAAATATTAATGATGATTGGGTATGGAGAGAGGAAAAGGACGCATCAAGAAGTTTGTGACCTTTTTAACATTGTTCATCCGAATACACAAATATCCCGTTCAGTAGTGGCGAAAACTTTGTGAAGGTACGACACAAGTGGAACAGTTAGCAATTTACCAAAAAGTGGACGGTTAAAAAGTGCAAGTAATGAAGTTGCTATATCTTTGGAAGAAAATCCTCACTTATCCACTACCGACCTCGCCAATATGCATGGAATTAGCCGTCGTTCAGTAGGAAGGATATTAAGGCGAGAAAAATATCATCCATACAAAATTCGCCTCGTTCAAGAACTCTCCGAAGACGATTTCGACAGACGTTTGCAATTTTGTGAAACGATGATGGATATTCGTAACTGTGATAATAATTTTATAAGAAATGTGGTGTTTTCAGACGAGGCTACATTTTGTTTAAATGGTACGGTTAATCGACATAACTGCCGCTACTGGTTGCAAAGTAATCCTAATTGGGTACAAGAGGCTCATACACAACATCCCAAAAAATTGAACGTATGGGCCGGCATTTATAACAACAGAATCGTGAGACCCTTCTTCCTACAAGAAACTTTAAACGGAGGTATTTACAGCTCTTGGAGACACAAGTTATTCCGGCATTGGAGGTAAATGGACAATTACCAAATAATATCTGGTTTCAGCAGGATGGAGCACCACCCCATTACGCTCGCATTGTTCGAGATCATTTAGATAGGGCATTTCATCACATATGGATTGGAAGAAGGGGTACTTATGAATGGCCTGCACCAAGTCCCGACCTCAATCCACTAGATTATTTTCTGTGGGGTTACTTAAAGTCTAAGGTTCATGTTAATGGGCTAAATAATTTGAAAGAATTAGCTGCAAGAATAACTCAAGACATCCAGAGAATTACACCAGAGTAATAGCTAATGTTACTAGAGAATTTAAAAACCGACTTGCTTATTGTCAAGAAGTAAACGGTGCTCAGTTTGAACGTCTAATACATTAACTTTAGTTAAGTTTCAATGTTTTGAAAATCACTTTGATTTAGTTAATAATTATGATTATGTATTTCTTTAATGGATATTAGATTTTTCCTTTCCTTAATTACTTTTCTGTTAATATCTCGGTAGGTATTGAAGCAAACAATATCAAACCCGATATTTTTGTATTCGCAATAAAATGTTTCATCAGAAACTAAAATACTATACAGGGTGTTTCATTGCAAATTTTAAAATCGACCTTACTTCCGGTAAAACAGGAAGTTCAAAGTTGTAAAAAAATTTGGAAACAAATAGGCAATCTACTGCAGTATCCACCTTCCAAATTTCATTTTGATATCTCTATTAATTCCAGATATATTTGCTTGGTCCAACACATTTGCCCATTATACTGAACAACAGTTTTAAATCCGTATCAGTTCAAACAAAATTTTTATAAATTGTTGCCTATGATATCTTATATTCCAAAATATTTCAATCTTAAATGTAAATTGGCTTTAATTTCAGCTTATCTGGTAGCATATTCATTATTTTTGGAGCAGGATAGTAAATACTTCTCTGCATAGCTGTATGTGTTGTTTTTGGAATTTAATATTTGTTATTTGGGGGATTACTAGTTGTTTTATTGTGCTGTATGTTAGTTAAGAATGTTTTATTCTTCAATGTATATCTAACAACAGTTTTAATGTACATCTGATTTAAGTTTAATACCTGAGCTTCATTAAAAATACTACCAAAAGTTCTATTTTTATTTAGAGTTGTCTCCACTATGTATTTTGGAGTTATACTGACTGATTTTAAAATGCTGCCATAAGAAAGACCCAATACTATAATACCATAATTAAGTATTGATTCTACAAGTGCAATATCAATCATTTTATAAAATATTTTTATTTAAGAATTGTTTTAATTGGTAGAACTTAAAAAACAGTTTGTAAAATTTTTGCACTTATTTAATCGTGAATTGTAATGTTATATTTTACATAATTTTTTTTGTTCATTATAAAACAGATAAATTTGGTTTTGCTAATATGTAAAGTTATTAAATTATAATCTATCCAATTCTTTACTTTAATATTAATTATTAAATAATAATTGAAGGAACGTTTAAATTTTCATTGTGGGCGGATTTGGTGTATTCTGAGTATCATGAAAGATCCAGTATTAAGAACTCCAAATTAAATATTGAGGTAGACAAGTAGAAATGAAGAAGACGGGACAAAAACCTATACTTGATATGGAGCAAAAATGTGATAAAAAAAAACACATTTTAATGGGGACAAATAGACTGTAACAAGAATATTATAGGCGAAATATCTGGAAAATTACTACCGGACTTATTACGTCAATGTTGGCCAAAAAAATGTACCATTTTCAGAATGTTTTTGATTTTTTGAAGTAAAAATTAGATAAAACTTTAATAGAATTTTTATGTTCAAATTTTTGGAAATAATCTGGGTGAAGTTGTGGCAAATACGACTGACTACTTATTTATACAACAGCTTTTGACGAACAATTTAAAATATATGGTTTTCTAATCTAAGTCGCTTTCGGCAGATTAAGTCACGTTTTACAAAGCCATATCCTAATGTGCCTAAAACGAAAAGTGTACAACCAATGTATATTGATCTTGCTGATATAAGGATCGAAAACTCCCACATTGACTCAAAAATCGGCCAAGACAACGAGCTATGGAGCATGCAATGTTGGGTATAAAGATTCCAAACGGGAATACGGCACAGAAGTTAGTCCAAAATGTCATAGAGCAAATAGCCCTATAAAGTTGAATTGGGCCAATCATATGGTCAAGATCCATGATGGCAAGTGGACAACAACATCCTAGACTGGAGACCTTGAGTTCAATTAGAAGCCGAGGAAAATGAGTCACTAGGTGGAAACATAACCAGGACTAGATCTAAAAAGCTCATAATCAGCATTACTTAAATAAACTGAGTCCTATGTCCCGCAGTGGACGCGACTGACTGTATGATGATGATGATATTGTTTTCAATATCAAGCTATAAATATATCCAATTTCACTTTTAATTGATAAAACAAAGAGGTTTTGTGAAATTTCTTATACTGATTTTCTTGTTTGTTTGCATATATACAGGATGTGCCGTAAGTCAATGTCAAATCGGAACCGCGTAATAGGCCAAGTCACAGTAGTAATCAAACAAAATATTTTAAAAATCTAAGTAATGTGTTTTCAAAATCGTACGCATTTAAAATCTTAATGAGCTGAATTTATTAATAACGACAGATTCGAGGGTCTAATAACCCGATCTTTTTTAAGATGTCGGGTTTGCATTGCGGCTAAAGGAAGATTTAATTTGAAAATTGATGTTTTCTCCCAGGTAACAGTTGGTTATGAATTTTGGACAACAGTTTACAGAAGCAATATTCAGTTCCTGCTTGACGTCCACCTACGAGAAACCCTGTACAACAATCCTAATCCTAAACTTGATTCTAATCCCATAATATCCCAATGGAATCAAGCAGATTAATGCCTCTCATTTAGCTAAATTTTCAATATAGACAATAAGAGTTGCCCGAAAACATTATCAAAACAATATTCATTTAGAGGCATTTATGGCACACGATGCGGTGAACTGACAACGACAAAAAAATAAATATATCAATTTGAAACAAATTATCAAAAATACTAATACCAGACACAAGCAGAATTTCATTATAAATATGTATAAATTATTAGAACTACTAATTTATGAATCATTTTGTCATAATTGACTACACTGAATACCAGTGCTACAAGCTTATACGTCTGGAAGTAGCCGGCAATCAACAAATATCGTGAGAAGGCTAGAAAGTGAAGGCAATAGAAAGAACAAGAGAAATTGCATTCGATTGGGGGCTGCTTCTAATAAACTACGTATAGTATGTAGCTCATTGGCTGTTTCCACCCACCAAGTGAGATGACATGATGCTCTTTTTATTGGCTTCTCTTTCCAGTCTTGTCACGATATTTGTGCATTGCAGGCTACCTCCAGAATAATATGCTTTAAGGCTAAAATGACGGTAAAATGGCAATAATTTCTTTAATTAGAAACCTATAATTGCAATTTATAAATGGTGTTAAACTGCTATATCTCACATATATAATCTATGCAATCCTTATTTTCGAACAGATAGTAATCCCAATTTAGAACTATTTGATAATTTAATTTTTTCTCCAGCTTCTAACCAATGAGCCCAATATGAGATGGCTCTATATATTTGTGGCAATAAAATAACAAAAATAAGAAAAATTCACAGTGAACAAGTAGCTCCTTACCTTGCAAAGCGTATCTTTTCGCCCTGTTGTCTTCAGTTCCTACTTTATCTTTCACACCACATCTTGGCAGTGTCATCGTTTCCAGCGTTACTTTATCGAGTTCACCTGTAAAATAACAAAGTTATATTGTTGCTAATTACGAATCTGATAATTTTCAGCTTTTATATACAACAGAAATAAGTTTTATGAAAATTATGTTCATATTGACAACAGGGGCTATGGTTACCGTCGTGACCTTATACCGTCAGTGACCCGTAGTATGTCTGCATCTTATTAAAGCGCATTGTCACCATTGGACAAACCACATAAAACACTCTAAACACTCTCGTGTAATCCCGTCTTATTTAGTTCTTATCGTTGTATGTAGAATCTACCACAAAGAGGCGACATATTCAATATGGGCTCGAAGATTTGAAGTTCTGCCAGCTCGTAATGTGTTGGGAATTTTTATCACACATTACTAATTTTTCTCTGTAGGATTTGATTGAATAAAAGGGTAGTTAATTGAAGCCAGTCGAATTTTGGGGGCTTAAATATAGTTTTAAACGCTTAAACACTAAATGTCGTACATCACCAAAATTTATCATAACCTCTTTTATGGAGAAAACTGATTCTCAGCAAATTTACTAGCTTCATGGCTGCACAACAGGAGAGCGTGTCTAAATATATAGGGTACTCGCCTTACATGACTCGCATGCTCCGTGGTAGTGTAACTATTTGAGATTTGTTATTATTTGTTGTGAATAAAATGAATTGTATATGATCAAATATTTCACCCGGGCTAATGATAATGAATGATCAGAATCTAGGCTGTCTGAGCAGATGAAAATTATTGCATTCACTCGGGTCACGAAATTTTTTCTAAAGAAGTAACATAAATGAAGTATTTACCTTTTCGTACAGCTAGCCGTAGATACTAATGAAACAGGGCCTATTTTCTTAAAGTTATTTGTGGCATCTACTTTGTTTTTATCGTTTTTTAGACCAAAAATGCCATGTGGCACAGAAAACATTACAACGGTAAAAAATGTACAAGAATCGGTAGAAGACCATTGAGAATAAGTCAAACATCCTCATATAACATTAATGTGTCCATTGGTAATTTCCGAGAGCTTAAAGAATCAAAATTAAAAACTACAAAACTAATATTACAATGTTTAACAAAAATATATCAACGCCATTGCAATCCTAATCTGATGGACAAAGTTACTGTTACGTTAATACGTTTACTAGATTTTTGAATATTAATGGGAGTATTCCAACCAAACGATGAAAATATAAACGCATGGATTTCGATTGACAAAATTGGTATAAATATTTTTAAGAGAGTGCTGTTTTCTATGAATCTCATAAATTTTCGATTCAAAGAATGTATATTCACTTGCCAACAGTACAACAAAACTGAGAAACTATCACAATTAACCAACTTTAATATAATTTAGAAGTAGATGTAGAAGTAAGAAATATATATTAGTCTGAATCTGGTAGACAATGTCCATCGTTCCTCGAAGTTTCCTTGGACTTCCATCGTCTTGAAAAGGTTGATCTCACAACGTTTCAATAGCTTTGTATCTGCTATCGTCATCAGGTGACCTCTCAGACCGATTACTAGTTCACGCAACTCGCCAACAACAGCACTATCAAAATTCCTTCTACCAATCATCCAACCTTTGGAGGGCAAAACATCATCGCACGTCAAGGATTCAAAGCATTTTGTTGAAGTCATCGGTGCCATGGAGCTTGGACCAGAACATCGCTTAGTAAGTTTCGACGTTGAAAATCTCTTCACGAACGTACCACTAGACGAATCTCTCAACATAGTGAGGAAGAAACTTACTGAAGACGAAACCTTGATGGAGAGGACGGAGCTACCAATAGACTCAATCATGGACTTACTTGAATGTTGCCTCAAGAACTGCTACTTTCAAGAGAAGGACAGGTTCTTCATGCAAGAAGATGGATTGCCTATGGGCTCCCCGTTATCGCCAACCGTCGCCAACATCTACATGGAGTGGTTCGAAGAACATGCACTGAAGAGATACGAGAAGCAGCCCAAGCTATGGTTGAGATATGTCGATGACACCTTCATCATTTGGCAACACGGAGAGAAACAACTACAGGCATTCCTGGAGCACCTAAACCGATGCCAACCATCCATTAAATTCACCATGGAGATGGAAGAAGGTGGGTGCCTATCATTCCTAGATGTAAAGTGTCAAAGGACTAGGACCGGAATCCAAACAACAGTCTACAGGAAGGCTACCCACACAGGACTGTATCTACATTACAATTCTAACCACCCATCAACAACGAAAACTGGCATCATCAAAACTCTAATCCATAGAGCCAAAAATATCTGTAGTACGCCAGAAGTCCTCAAAGAAGAACAAGTGAAACTTAGAAAAGACCTTTTGGCCAATGGATACCCGGAAACCATCATTAACAAGGCGTTTGAAGAACTGGACGAATCACCTAGGAGGGAAGAGGAAACCACGATAGCTACACTATTATTACCTTATACTAAAGGCTTGTCGGAAAAACTTAGACGAACTGCACACAGATATGGAATCAGAATGATTTTCAAAAGTAGCAACACTCTATGGAGCATGATTACAAGAACGAGGCCGGACGCTCCAGCAATACCAAATAACTGCATATACAGTATAGCTTGTGAATGCGGCAATCTTTACATTGGAGAGACAAAGCGACCGCTGGACACCAGGGTTAAGGAACACCGCACAGCTACTCAAAGGACGGAGCTGACGAAGTATGGGCTAGCTAACCACGCGTGGACCGAACACCACAACATCAACTGGGACCAGGCCAGGGTAACTCACAAGGAGGAGCATTGGTATAAAAGAAAATTTATAGAGACAGCATATATAATCTCGAACGAGAATATAAATAGCAAGCCCAGCGTCCAAATTAAAACATGTGGAAACCACTTCTTCGGCCACTGTCGCTACGCATGACCGACAACCAACCGCCAGATACGACGACGCTGATTGGACCGGATGAGAGATGTCCGATTAAAGGTATAAATACCACGGATAAACTGAATTTCCCATCATTCACCTGATGACGATAGCAGATACAAAGCTATTGAAACGTTGTGAGAACAACTTTTTCAAGACGATGGAAGTCCAAGGAAACTTCGAGGTGAGAAATATATATTTCAAAATATTAGGCAGCCTTTTCGATGAAAGTTCCCAGTCGGTTTGACTTTTTTCGACATGTGCAATAATCATCGTCATAACTCAATCAATTTTCAAAAAAATTAAATTTACACCCAAAGCTTTCAGAGAGACAGCCGCGGCGGGAGTTGTTTTATAATATGTAAGGATTTAATTTATCCTACTGTGAAAGCAACAATAACCAAGAACGACCCACATTTATTGAAATGTCACAAATGCAATTATACATTTAGTATAACTGTTAAAGAATTTTATTATTATTAAAACTATAAAATAATAATACGTGGACTCTAAAGTATTTAGGTAGGCATAATTTCGAATATTTTTTCTTAACTAGACAAACTACTGTTATTCCTTATTAACACCATCCTGTATAAACGAAATCTCTTTCGCCAATTCAGAAATTATTCAATTATGTCAATTGATGTATTGTGATCGAAAATCAAAGTAATCAAGGAAAATAAGTACACGATTCATCGAAGGTCACAGTAAGTAAATAAACCCATTACATGCTATAAATCGTTAGGTAGCAATAATATTTATAATTGTATTTTTTTCTTTATAAAACATAAAGGTTTTATGGCATCAGTAATTAGATTTGATTTTTTTTTCCAAACCATAATATTAGCTCATACGCTACTTTTATATCTACCTGTAATATTATTGTTTACATAATAGCACTAAAATACCCGGTGATGATGCATTGTTCTGTTGATCAAACACAATACTGTAATGATTGAGTTCTTGAACGCTTCCGATAATTTTTTTGATAAAAGCACGGGTTAAGGTCAAAATTCATTGCTGACCAGCATATCCTCGTGCAAACCAGGTTGGTACTGATACTCGTACATGTTAATGCGTATACTTTATCTCTTTAATGTGATCTTGATACACTAACATAAGGGTCTGGCATTCAAAAATTAACAAAGACGTTCATATACCATGTGTCCCCAAGAAAATAGTATAAAATAAATAAGAAATTATACTATACTAATTTGTATGTACGGGTTTTAAATTTTATTAGTCTTCCAAAACAAATTCCACAAATATGGTTTTAACGTAATCAATAACCAGAAAAAAAATATTTTTAGTATATCTCAACAAATTAATAAAGAAAACTGCCCAAGACGAACTGTTGCTCATAATTTCTATTTTCACAAGCCATTTGGAAAATTTTAATCAGGCAACTCATATTAATATAATAAGGTTCCACTAAAGAAATAATAGTCAACATTATTTAAACAGTCGATAATTATGTCAAAAATGGTACATAGTAACATTATTTTCCTCTACAATTTTGTTAAATTTTAAAAATAAAAAAATATGCTGTAAAAACATTTTTAAGGTTTTTTATATACGTTTCTCAATGAAAAGTCATCTAATCAGGAATTTGAAAAAACCCTTTTGAAGCTTCTTTAATTCTCTTAATATAAAATAAATCTTCAGTAGGAAATAAATTTTTTCATAATATCAAGTGAAGATCTAGATGATACAGTACCTGAAGCATTTGTTCGAAAAATTGTAACAATTATCTGGCGACCTTTATTTAGTTCCAGTTAAGAAATTAATTGAAAACAGAAACTTTATGATTATTAACCTAAGACAATATGTACGGTGTTTCAAAAAACTTGACGTTCTTGTTAGGACTGATAGAACAGCCAAAAATAAGTGGGGATTACTTAGTGAAAAAAATTTTTTTTTCGAGATACTGGGTTTCAAGAGAATATTATTTTATACATATTTTTTACAATTACTTGGAAAATACATGCATAATGGTAATGAAATTTGTTGAAAATATTTCCATAAAGCTGGTATATCCGACCACCCCATTGTTGTATCTGACATTATTAATAGACAGAACTGGGAAGTGTAACTATTTTGAGATTATGCTTTTAGCTCTAAATTTTTAATAAAATTATTATACCGTTTATTTTACACCAAAAAGGTACATCCGCACTTTGATAGACGATGCCACAATTGGTTAACTCCACTGGATTGATTGGTAGAGATGCAAAAGCTTCTATTCATCCTTTGGTCATTTCTTAAAAAAAGTGTAAGCTATAAGGGCAATTCGCTTCAAGGGTTACAAGACAGAATTGAGTTTCAGTTTAATATTTTGATGAATAATGCTTAACAACTCAGATCTTTGAAAATGGAGAGCACTTACTTGTAAATTGTTCAATTACCTATTGTTTTTTTTTAGAACATATTTTAATTTCATCGTGCTATTAACTTGGTCTAATGTCTATTTTTCATGTTTTTTGTTAAAGATTATTTTACATAAACATTTTTGTTTAACATTATAGAGGGTCCAATCATTTTTAAATCCACATATTTGGAAAACGTTACACAATATTGAATTTTATAAGGAGTACATTTTTGGTATAAAGTTGAATGAATAATTTTATTAAAAATTTAGTCCTAAAACCATAACCTCAAAAAGGTTACAATTACAAGTACGCTCTATTAATCATGTAAGTAGCTCTCGCTTTGAACGTCAGATGTAACAATGGAGTGTTCGGATGTGTCACCTTTAACAAAACATTCCTAACAAATCTCATTACAATGTTATTAGTATTTTGCCAGTAATGGTCAAAAAGTCTATAAAATAATATCCTTTAACACCCTGTATCTTAAAAACAGCCTAGAAAGCATGACATGTTTTTTAAACATCCTGTATAATTATCTTTATCATTGATAAACTACAATCTAATATGATGCAAAATAATAACATGTGAAATATTAAACCCAAGTAAAAACATCCTAGACCAACAACATTATTTAACAACATCGAACATTTTATTGAGCTTTTCTGTTTCCAAAACATTGGCGTCATTACTTTAATAATGTACCTCTATTAATAACGATTAATACATCTTTTGTTTTGACTGACCTTTTACTCCAAACTTCCAACAAATGGTGAATCATTTCTCTGGAATTTGATGAACTCTGGAAAATTTCTTATTGATTATTTCGGTCTAATAAAAACGCAATAACCCTGCTCGTTCACCATATCCAGAAGTAGGTAAAAGTTCAAGGGAATTATTTATTGATCTGTCTTCCAGATACTGGAGAATTACAAAAATCTATTCCCGAAACCCGTGAATCATAGAGATCACAGAATTTCATGAAAGTAATCCATAAGTATATACATATTTTTTATTTACATTGGTTTGCACAATATGAAACGACAAACAATTCCTGCGATAAGCTGATAACAATAGATTAAGTAGGACATGTTTCCGATTGTTTAAATGCGTTATTAGAATATAGTAACAAGACTAGATTATATTGCCAATTTTACCTGTAACATCAAGTCCAGCAAATGCTTGAAAGTCTTCTATAGCTCGCTTATATGAATTTTCGTCGATTAGTTGGCTAGAATTCCCCCTCGCAGGACCAAGGTAACCATATTGTGAAAGGTAAACCTGGAAATAAATAATTTATATAACATTTGTTTGTAGAGGTAGGCTAAGTAGTAGCAGGGACAATGAATAATTACACCTATACCCAAATCATAACTAAATGTTTATTACTCTCAAAAATTGGATCATACATCACCAACATTTTACATTCTCTACGTAACAAATATTTTATAATGAATTCTAACATTTCATGACTAAAAATACTCAAATGCAAACATTTTGAATTTAAGTTTTTCGCAAAGGAGATTTTCCCAATTGTGACATTTACATAAAATTAAGTTGGCTATTTAAACAAACAGAAATAAATCCTAACGCAAAGGTCACTTCCTTTTTCCTGACTATTAGAATATTATAATTTTAACCTATTCTATGCTTTGTGTTTTCTTCAAAAAGAATCTCGTCGTACGTAAATTTACTCAGTTGCATGCTCTTCCCGAAGTGACCTTTTCACGCATTCGATGTCATGAAAGTTCGAAAATGCATGTTAAATATTTCCCTGGCAGATAGTCTCCTAATTAATGGAATCGAGTTGCATCTAATAACGAATAGCGTCATATATACGAATACCCATTACTATTTATTACAGTATTTTTATGTACTTGTTTATTAATTAAATTAATGAGTTGAACATCCATGGAGAGCGATCCAGTAATGAACTCATTTGGGTATGCCTCTAATGAGGTGATCGTTTTCCTCCTTTACCTGGCGAGAAGGTGCCATGGAGTTTGTGGGATATCGAGTAAATCTTGCAATCGTATACCCATAATACGCCAGACATGTTTAATGACTGATAAATCTGACCATCTTGGTGCTCAGGTAACAAATCAATGTGATTATCCTCAAATCAGTCCAGGGCCAATCTTAGCTGTATGAGATCGTGCATGGTCTTGTGAAAAATGAAATGCAACAGGATCCTAGTTGAGTGCAGATCTGTATTGTTGGATAATCATATTATTTCTGATATTTCAAAAAAAATACACCCCCCTCAGATCATAACTCCCACATAGGAAGGAGAAAACTAATTATTACGACTTTTATTACGGTATTTCGTACCTGAAGGTGAATTTTGACATCAAATTCAGTTTCAGTTCGTCTATATACCTTATGTTCCTATTTTATTTGTCTTCAGCTCAACAACGGCTTAACTATTATGGAGGATTCCGAAGTAGTCCCATATTTTTTTTCAAAAAATAGCATATACAGTTTTTCGTATGAATTTTATATTTCAAAAATGGCGGAAGAGACTGTATTAATTGAATGTAATTATCGATATTCGAAATCTGTGATAAAATTAATTGAAAATATATAGGAACTAAATCAAACAAATGTTAATTAACGGGTTTCAAAATATAAATTCTCAATTCCTCTGCCTATACAGTGTGTCCAGATAAGTTTGAATCATATGGAAAATTTATAGTAATATTTAGTGAACAAATTATTCTTCATAAAGATCTACATGGGTAGGAACCAAAAATTAAATCACTGCATGTCACTTTTCCAATTGTACAGGTTTGTCAAAAAATATAAAATTCGCTTAAAAGTAAAGCATATTTTTTAACAATATCGAAAATTAGTAACTAGAATTGGAAACTGCATTTATTTATGCCATTATATCACTAAAAATTGTAAATTAAAAAAATGCTACCGTTAAATACCTTTAAACTCGATACAAAATTTAAAAGATATTTAATTTCACATATATGTAGGAAATAGATAAATAATTATTCCAGATTTCCATCAATTGAGGGAAGTGCAACTGATGAAAGTTTTCGACTAGAACCAATATATACTTATAAAATCACTAAAAGACAGTTTTGATATGTCTTAGTCAAATCTTACACCGTGGTCTGAGTTAACCTACGATATTTTTCGTGTTACTTTTATTGTAGGTATCACAGACAAACGCCTTACTGCCGATTTGGGATTATGTGAGTAAGCTTCCCCTGAAACTCTTTGATGTTGGTTTTGCATTTTGCATTAAAACATTACATTCATATGTACGAAATACATAATATTTATTTGAAATTTCAGTCCGAAAAGATAATATCATGAGTTTTCAATAATTAGATAGATAATTTTACTTTGCACTAACTTCACAGTATAGATAATTGAATTGAAATCATTTATTTTTTCATTTTCTTTTATTTATCTGTGCTTTTATAGCAAGCACCAGGGCCTCAATATAATATGATTGTTCGTGGAGTAGGGTGTTATTAGTGGTAATCCTTCATTATAAACTGTGATGTGCTCCTTGTGGGTTTTTTCTTGATTGTACTTCTTTAGTAGGCCACAGGTCGACCTGCAGAGGGCAGATGTGAAACGTCGTCATTTTACCATCGATCCCGGCAGGGATCAGTTATCTACGCGGATAATGTTCTATCTATTTCATTCGCCATTTTGGCCATGTTTTTGACCTTTCTAAATTTATCTATTTCATTCGCGTCTCTAATGAGTCGATTTCTATTTCCGGTAACAAATTATATATTGCATTAACTCTATTTTGTGATCCTACATATACATTTTGGCTATATATAAGTATATAAAATATACTTTATTTTTAAATTATGTCTTACAGGTTTATGAGAATTTTTGTTGTTTTTCTGGATTTAAATATCGATTTTATGTTATGCTTTCTTCATTATTGTTTAGCTGATTAATTAACATATCTGTACTGTATTTTCACAAATTCCTTTAATGTGCTGTTACAATTCCTATCTTATACGTAATTCGTGGATTTAATTCTATGTATATAATTTATTTCCGGCAGCTATAAACGTTGTCCACATAATTAAAATAATATTATAAATAAAAACTTAACATGTAATTTTCATTTAACAGTCACAGAGCCTACAAGAACCATCACCTTTTAAAGACTTCAATCAATACCTATAAAGAACATATATGCCATCTAAGTGTTTCAAAACCACGTGTTCAATGAACTACATAAATATATCAACTGGCATGTTATTCAAAACGGAAATGTTTGAATTTAAAGAGTCGTTTAACGATTCTTGCAAATTACTGACAATGAGTGGTGTTTATTGTCTCTACGCCCCGGCTGTATGATTCATCTTAGTGCACATTTGCAGAACATATATAAGCTTAACTTTGAATGAGTTATGTCCGACAAAAATATACACTTGCTGCATAAAAGGTGTATTTCCAGTTTTGAAAACATTAGTTTTAATTTATGTTCAATATTATGAAAATGCTATACATATTTTTAAGTATATTATTTTAAAATACACAGCTTTACAATTCTCCACCTAGTAAATCCGAGTTACAAGTTTTTAAACAAAGAATTTTATATATTTAGTCGTTTTCACTCAAAACTTACTCAATAAATGACAAAATAATAATCACATGACAAAGAAACCAGGAGTCTTTAATGCCTAGACGTGTTTGGTCATTCAATGATTAGATCACTCACAATATTTTGTGCAGAGTCGTCTACAGGGTCTATCAGAACAACTGAAAAAATTTTGTAAGTGGAGTTACTTAAGAGCGAAATGGTGGATTAAGTCAAACAAAACTTAGCCTAAAAGTTGTTACTTTCAAGTATCAGGTCTCCGAGTCCTTTTTTTTAATGTTGCTTATTGCGTGGAAAATATTTTAAATTAGCTTTAAATGGGGTATGTTGGGATTTTTCATATATCTCACAAACAGCAAATACTATTTCAACAAACAACCACCCATAATTTTTTGTGTCAGTCTCTATGCCATCATACAACAACAAAAAAGAAGCCTACTACTAAGAAGCGTATAACATTAATAGTTTTTGAAAAAAATGCATTTCAGTGAGTTAATGCATTTATAATCTGATGGTTAAAGATTTAACACTTTGTGATTTGGGCTTCTCCACTATTGTATTACCCCCTTAAGATGGACGGATAAGAAATGACAGTAGTGACTACAACATAATGCTTACATTAATTGCTTAAAAAAGAGCACCTCCTGGTCTATACACACTTCTGACAACAACAAACTAACGCTGACATTCTCTAAAGCATTTGATGGATTATAATTAATTTTTGGCTATGTCATACATTTTTTCGTGTCAGTTCATCTGTAGATTACCAAAACTGTTACACCCGCTGTTCTAATTCTCCAAAAAATGTTCATTGTATATTTTTCTCATTTATACACAAACATAGCTATGAGATCAAGCAGAAATTTTCATTTTTATCCGACTTAATAACAAAAAGTAGACTAATATAAACTAAAATATTACTATTTCTCATTTTGGTATATATTTTTTTAATATTATTTACATATTTCTTCAGTGATAATGCCAGTGGCATTGTAACTGGTTATCCGTTTCGTGGTCCGAATTTAGCGGCCTCATGTGTTTATCTGAAGGTTTGCGATCTCACATTATGGATCGATAAATAACCTCTGAACGTGCTAAAACGGTGAAAGCTTACTACAAAAAATGTGATAACTATGTATGTTACATGCATAGTCGATTTATGGCCGGCTTATTTAGACACATCAGTCACGTCATCTCTCCGATTCGTCAGATACGGGAAGAACTAGTGACCAAAAAATGTAGTTTTATGGAAGTTAATTGGGGCTGTCTACACTGATCCGGTGCAGTCACGTATCAGAGCCAACATTCACGCGTCTCGCTGCAGTCCCCAATCCACCAAGTGCTGATTTCTTTTTAAAAATATTTTAGTTTTTAAAAATTTATGAAAAATTTCTAGTTTATTGTGTAGTATATTAAAACAGTATGCACTCATTTTAAAATTTTAAAAAACGTTTCATCGTCTATCAATTTCGTGAATAACGTGAAAAACGGTTCTTATTTTCTTCTTTTTTTCCATGCCCCATGAATTTCTTAGGTAGTTTCTCCTCTTAATGCAAAATTACTACTATATAGCCAAGCATTTCTCAGAAAACGCCATCACAACTATATAAGTGCACTTGAGTGAAGATTTGAAACAGAAAATTATTGAACGCAGTCAAATCATTGAAGTAGATGTGAATACAGTCGGTATTTTGACTAGACTGGACATTAACGGTCCTAATTCGTGACGTGGACTGAACTGTGACTTGACTGATATGTATGAATTGATCTTTCATTGTCCATCTGAGTACAACATAAGTAACACCATTAAGAAATTTGAAGAAACTGAATCTGTCACAGAGGTATTAAAGCCTAAACATCATTGAAAGGCACGTCTGGTCGAAAATGTTATTAGTGTTGGTGACAAAAGATCAAAATTTATTCATTAGAGCGCTTGCACAATATCTGGGTCGGCATATCTTACGGCATCTTATGACGGATTTTACATACGTTGATGTGGTACTCGAATAAAAAAATCTTGAGAAATAGTGTATATATCGCAACGGGCAGTGGAAATCCACAAATAGCTGTCGAAAGATTATTACATTCATAAAAAGAACTGCTGCACTTCATTTGAAAGTACTTTTTTGAATATGATGAAGATGTGACAGTGTCAGTTAATACTGGTCGCTTCAGCTACATGAAAACCGTTTGTTTTT
The DNA here is from genome assembly GCA_034190945.1 of Octodonta nipae. NCBI lineage: Eukaryota > Metazoa > Arthropoda > Insecta > Coleoptera > Chrysomelidae > Octodonta > Octodonta nipae. The sequence goes on along the minus strand of CM067218.1, from coordinate 35,727,058 downwards.
CTACGTAAAATTGAAGATGTGGATGAAGAGGATATGTGATTAAACAGTGCCACAAACCATACATCACGTCCCGTTTTGGAAACAAAGAATTTACAGACATGTAATTTCATATTTTGGCAAATTGACAAGAAGATAAAGCGAATTGGCACCGCTGGACTTTCATTACACAAAGAATAGTATATGATGGAGCTAATCTCTTCTATATACCGATAAGACCGAAGAGTACCTCGAAAGATTCGGTATTGTAAGTTATCTTGTGGAGGCCATTTTAATAATAATGATGATGATTTCACACATACCGGCAAGTCCAAATAAAGTCCATAAACCACAATTTGATCAAAATGTTTGATGCCCTCTGTGTATTAACTTTTATTTTTTTTTTTTCACTGCAAACCTATTAACACTCTAAAAGTATTAAAACAAATTCAGAAAAAAAAATAGTTTCAATATGTTTACTTTACAGAACCACCAAATGAATTCCTACGTTTATATTCGTGTTAGTGGTAAAGATAAAATAAATAACAAACATCATCTCTTCTAACATTAACTTGTTTACAATTTTTAATACCTTCAATAAATTCTCTAATAATTCAATAAACATCAATTAAACGCGTTTCGTTATAGGCAATTATCCACCGATCGAAATAGTGATTTTTTTTTCATGACCGACGAGTACCATTATCCGAATTCATCATCGTGTTCTGTCACAGAGGAACAATTTGGAATTCACATAACGGACGGTGAAATTCAAGGTCGCAAGAGGAACAAAAGCGTTCAGTACTGCTGAACGCATTCTGAATATCAATTCAGGGAATTATGGTTTTCTGTCAATGACCAACGATAAAATATCAATGTCTTTGTTCCTGCCATGGGAAGAGTAATCGATTAATGTGGATGAGGAAGTTCGTCAGTAGTTTTAATAGCAATAATAATAGGCGGATCAAAAATGCGTTTAATATTTACCGAGTTAATTGCTTTTACTTCAATTAATTCAGTGAGAGATTGACCTGAAATTGATACAGGTTGACACATTAGACAATTAAGACATCAGATCTAATCTCTTGTGAGAAAGTCAGGTATCTGATGAGATAAAAACAGCAGCAAGCCTCAAGTACTGACGGTTTTAAACCACCGAAGACGTTTTCGATGTATCTTTTAATTTTTAAAATCCCATTTATAGCGTTATACGCCTTTGGGTTCCTAACCGCCATGCCTGTCTATTCCGCCAGTCATTGTTGTCATTGCTTTCTGATATTGCTTTACTATCCATGTTGTAGGTGATCTACCCTGTTTCCTTTTTTCAGGAGGGGTCCATTAAAAGATTACTTCAGGCAGCCGTTCTTCGCCCATTTTTGTCAGGTTTCCATACGATATCAGTGGTTGCTTTTTTATGTATTTTACTAATGTTCTTTCTAGTTTCATGAGTTTTCTCATGTCTTCATTTCTTATATGTTCGACTCTAGAAGAGCAGCTTCTCTAAAAATCAATTCTATTTTTTTCAAACATATTACTAAGTTTAAGACTTCTATGAGATTTTTTTTAATATTGTGTCTTTAGTTGTCTTCTCACTTAGTCCTGTTGATGTTAATTTTATGTCTAGGTACATACATACATCCATACAACTTCTAATTTTCCCTTCTTTATCTAAGCTAAGGCTTTCCTGTGAACTATTAATGGCCTCTTTTTAAAATCTTTCGAGACATCAGTTTCGGAGTTAAAGTGCGGAATTCGCCATTACCCTACATTTTCTTTACTGTCATTTAAACCATTTATTTTAAAATTTTAAAAAATATATTTATATTTCTAATATAGAGGTTTTATCAATATGATAATCAGTATTGAGTTTTTTATTTATTTAAAAAAAGATATGTCTTAGCAAATATGTAAAAGTTCACTAAACCAATTTACATGCTTGTAGCTCCTAAATACCTTGTATCCCGTTGTCTAGGTAAGTTTCCACATGCCGACGATATCCAGGAAATTGTATTTGTTAGAACTGGAATGTGAGTATCTGTTAGCCTATTTGGGGTCCGAATATTTATGACAACGAACGTTTATATTCATTTTTCTGAAGGTGTTTAAATTAAAACCAATAATACCGGTACTTTCATCCATTATTAAGGTGAATTACTTAATTTGAAATCGATTTGTTTTCATTCAGAAGTCATTTGTTTACACATGTCAGAATTATCAGGTTAAGATGTAACAGGCAGGTTCAGTATTGAATTCTTCTTCAATAAATGCAATTTATTTGTTTAGGGCATATCGTTCTCAGTGAATATTTTGAATTAGTAGTGCAGGCAACTCTGAGTGCACTGAAGACACAGCCCCAAATCACTCTAATCATCCAGCTGAATGCATGTAGATATACGAAGTCTAGCTTTTGGCATAAAAAAATTTGGTTCGAGACTATTTAAATAAAGAGTATTTTACGTCGATGGAAAACAATAATAATAATGATTCATCGCCATGAATAATAAATTTCATAACTGTTATATTTTCCTAATATTTATGCTCAAGTTAATAACTCAATAAACAGTTTTAATTTTAACATTGTTATTGTCTTGCTAGGTTTTATAGCAAACGGAACTTTGAAATGTTTGTAAATGATATGCGACATGTTTGTCGGCGAATATTACATCGTTATACGCAAGGATTGCTTGAAACGCTTTGATGATGCATAAATGTGCATGTTGATCTATAGTTGAATGTACCAAAGGTTTATAGTACGCTTATGTGTATAACCAGGAGCAATTTCGCATGTTACGCGGTTGTAATACAGTTTTTTATTTGTATAGTTAACATAATAACACTTTATATATTTTCTATATACTACACAAATGCATAGATAATTATCTGTTTGGTGTGTCCAAAACACGTATGTCCTAACTGACACAATACTTGAAATAATTATATGTATAATGTAGCCATATAATCAGAAAAACGGGTTTACTGAGTTTTTCTTTACTTTACCTAAAGTCAATTAACCATAGTATGCAATAATTATAAACAAATGTGTAAAAATGGAAAATTAACATGGACATTACAAGACGTTCATTACGTCAATTTTTGACAATACCTGTTATTTGTGACTGACGTCGATTCAGGACCAAATAAACGATTTTCAATATATACCTACTACTGACAGAAAAATCGCCAGAAGGCTATGATTAAATTTAGAAAATATTTTTTGGTAACACACAGAGTAAATGATTGAAAATTTGGTAAAGTTTGGTGAATGTTTTTTCATGTAAACTGTTTTTTATCAATATTATTGATATCGTTTTTGCATTTTATTTTAATTTCCCAAAAACAAAATGTTTGATGGGATCCAAAATCGATGTGTAGTAATGTTAAAATGCCTAAACTACGTGTACACCCAACGTAGCGCCGGCTAATTGAATTTGAAATAGGTCGAATTATTAGTTTACGGGAAGCGGATTATTCATTTCGAGAAATCGCTAACCGCACTAACAGAAATCCAACTACTCTTATGAGATGTTGTTTGATAATACCCCAAAATCTGAGAAGAGTAGGTAGCGGACCTCGAAGGATCACAACTGAAGTTCAAGATCGACGTCTAAAGCCGGGTCCAGATCTATAAAAATTTGCCCCGAATGCGTTCGCCGCAAATATTGGTGCCGAAAGTTGAGATAAATTTTCACATAAATATTTACGTCGTGTGTCGTGTGTTTGTGCTCCAGCTGTCTGCAGAAATTTGACAGCTGATTTCAAATATATTTATTTGAGGTTAAGTTTTAACTATTGTGTTACTTAAAATAGTTCAAATAAGTCACAGTTAATATATCCAATACACGGTTACCACCCTCATATCTTCTCTCTCTGTAAAGATCTTTTATCCAGTAGCGTCTTCTTGACCTTTGTTTTTTCTGTTTAATATGGCCATACAAAACAATAAAAGCTGCACATATTCTCCTAATATCGGACATCACAAATTTGTTTATAAACACAACATGTCAAAAGTCAGGTGAAAGTGAGGTTAGTTAACAAATTCAGAAATTTCGTACGGCAGAATTTGGAAACGCGTCCACATCAATAAGTGCATGCGGCGCGAATCCTTTGATGTTCGTCGAAAAACCGACTCTGTGCGGATCGCATGCGTTGAATGTCGAATAAATTCTTGCGTGCGTCAAAACGTCCACATTGACACAAATTCTCCCGCACACACAAAAATTTACGTTGAATTTGCCATTCGGCGCAAATTTTTATAGCTTTAAGACTTATAGCCTTTAGGGGCCGATTTTCGACAACTCGAAATTTGGCTGATGAGTGGTTAGGAGAACAAGACCATCTTGTAAGTGTCCGAACAGTTTACCGCAGTATAAGGTCTTTTGGTTTGCATCATTATCGACCCCATCTTGTGCTACCTCTGACCGTTCAGCATCGACGGCAATGACTGCAGTTGTGCAGAGAACGGCAACATTGGAATGTGGAATGGCATCAGGCGGTCTTCTCTGATAAATCTCGTTTCTGCTTGGGAGAACATGATGACCGAAGAAGGGTTAGACGACGTCAAGGAGAAAGACGTCAACCTCCATTTTATTTGTGCGACATGTACACCGAACAGAAGGCGTTAAGGTATGGGGTGCTATTACACATGGAAGTAGGTCAGCTTAGTCTTTGTTCGAGGCAACGTTATCTCCAGGAAGTAGTCGAGCCGTATGTACCCCCTTACCTTAATCGGTTCATGGATCCCATATTTCAACAACATAATGCTCGACCTCATTTTGCTCGAGTTAGTTTTAACAAACTTACAAAAAAATTAAATTCCTTAGTACTTTTTACTCAAATTTTTATCATTTACTCCTTACTATAGCATCTATGTTTTACCAAAACAATATTAAATTTAAAAATCTCCTGCTGAGTTTTGCGATTTCCTTGTCAGTGAGTATATGAGGGATGTCCAAGACATTATTTTGTTTATGCCTTCTGAGTTTTAGGTTTCGTTTATGTTTTACTATCAGTTTTGCCAAAAAGTCTAACCCCAATTTCATATATTATTGATATTTTTTACTTAAATATTTGTATACTGTTTAGTTTTAGAATGCCCTTCTTTAAAAAAAGAGGATTTTTGGGCTCATGGTTCTTAAAGAACCTATTTGCTTATTGTAAGACTTAAAATACACATTTTTTATTATATTTGAAGGTAACTAAAATTTCCTAAAATGTGCTGATGAGTCAATCTGTAAATATTTTGTGTATTGATCGAATTAACCAATTGAACAATCTATGACTTATTGCATTAATTAACTTTTCTTTTATTTATCATAAAACAAGTCAGGAATTAATACAAAGTAGCCAATTACTTGAATGTCTAGATTCTCTGTATTCACTCTGTAAAAGCTTCACTTAGTAATTTCCTCGATGAATACCACTGCGTGCAACCAATAGCATCGATCAAGGCCGTGTACCGACAATAAATAAATTCAAACCCGCAGTGATTCGTCACTTCTCAATTTAATAAAACAAAACACATACGATGATTTGTTGTTTTTTGCGATTTTCTTCCGTGAAAAATTCATCATTCGCACACCTCTAGAAAACAATGAACCATTACCGTACAGGACAGTACCAAGTATCAATCTTATTTAACCATAGAATTTCTCTCAAACAACAAATAAAATTTCATTCTACTGATACTCTAAAATGTTCAGAAATTCATTTGAACTGAATATAACCATCAGTTGATAGCTGTTCTTTGATTATGTTAAACCTTTTAGAATATTGACACTGAGCTAACCATGGATTGTGTGCAAAATTTTAGCTCAATCAAACACCACTGGGTTGTCTAAAATTTACTTGCAAGAGATTCGATAACAGACAAGGGGACAGGTGAAACTAAATAAAAGTTTGTAATATCTAAAACAATTTGCAAGTTTTACTACGACCGTCTCTGACAAGCACTGTTTCTATCGTGTCGTACCTAAAAGTTATTCCGCCCAATAAACGACGTACTGCATGAAAAATCCAACGGTGCATGCATTTTATTGAAATTTTGTTTTCGAAAAACAAAAGATAGGTGCGCCGAAGGTGTTTTCGACCTCTGATCGCCGTCGTTGTGCCGCCGGAAAAACACGAAAGAATTACAATTGAACCGATCAGGATTTAGCAATTGAACATAACAAGTAACGATTTAGCGATTATCTCGGACTATAAAAGCACGTGATTGATCAATATAATTTATTATTATACTTTTATTCATTCAATTTATTATTATACTCCTCTTTATATATGTAAATATATATGCACGTGGTTCTCAGAATTTGCTAAAAACGAAACCAATGCGAAATTTACATTGTTGTTAATATTTTATAATTTACGTTTTAAAACAGCCGAAACCCTTTATTCGCTCAAGTTGGTTCAGCAAGTTTCTACTAGTCAAGTTCTTATTTATATAATTTGGTGCGAGTTGGATAGCATACTGAGGGTTCTCTATCACCTTTGAGGTTTGTTATAATCTAGGTAACTCATAATGCACTCTAGTCTTTGTCAAAAAATCATTTATTTTAAGTAGTTACCGAAAATATTGCTTAGGATGACAAAAAAATTATATCAAAATTTGAATGCTTAATTTTTAATATTGAGAGGTCTATCATACGCATTTTTCACTCAAATGATCTAAACCAGGGCCGTCCAACACAAGGCATCCGGAGCATGCGGCTGTGGAAGTCCTTCATCCGAGCCGCGACCTAGTTCACACTTTAGAAGACATCAACAGACATTGCGCAAATAGTTTAAAAGTTATAAAAATACAAAACCAGGTCCTCCATAAAAAAATATAATTATAACACCTATGATTTCTAAACAATACATCTGCAAAATATAAGCAAGCCGTTTCAAAGTACTTAATTATGCATTAAAGCTTGAACATTTATCTGTTTTTAGGATTTAATTTTTCAACTTTGGTATTTAGTAACTGATAAACCAATTAGTTCCTAAGATAGAACGATATACATTTTTGGGAAAACTAGACGTTCTACAAATAAGGTTTGATTATATTTTTCCCTTTCAAAACTTGTCGACATTCGAGAAGAAAATTAATTTTAGGTTTTCTTTGCTTTAGACATTATTGAAACGAAACCTTCTTAACAGAGGCCAACACTTACACATATGAAAATAGATGCGTATGGCGATGAAATGCAAAAACTGAAATTGCGTTTGTTTCGAAACTTCGTTCACACCGACACCACACTTACTTGATCTTGAAATAACCATAATACTTAGTTTTCTGTGTAAGAAACAGGGACCAGTTTATATATTAAAGTCTCTTCGTTTATAGAAAATCAACGAAATATAGTAAATAAATAAATATAACATATAATTAATATACAACACCAGCACAAAATTAGTTTTTCATTCTAGTAAACATTCTGTTTGCGATATATTAAACTAGAAAGTTGACATACAAGAGAACAACACAAAAAGGGCAAGTTTATGGATGTTAGAGGCAAGAATGACAAACTAGAATTCAGCAAAGAAGGTCAAGTTTATAGAAAAGAATGGTAAACTTATACATTAACCTGAAAAAGTGTCCAGCTGAAAGCATTAAATAACAAGCTTAAGAAGTGACCAGAATGGCGCTGGTGTAGAAAGAGGATATGATGTTTTTTGTCTTATTTTCAACCACGGTATGCAAAATTATAATTTTTCCTACATATCTATAGGATATTTTAAAACTATCAGCGTGATGTTCAAAATCCACCCTCTTGCTTCATCAGCGCCATCCTAATTTAATACATTTTGATGGAGAGATTTTTAAATATGTATATTAAAGTACATTACAACATCTGTTTTGAAAAATAATATGGACATACTTACTCTGATATCTAAAAATATCTATTAAATAATGTTTCCATACTTTAATCTGTTATAATTACAATGTCTTCGTTATGTATTGTCAAAATACTAAATAGACGAAACATGTCTCAAATATTATAATTCAATAAATTTGATATTTAATTAAAAATTAACTTACACAGCATAGGAACATATGCATTTGCAGTTACATTTAAATTATGAATTAAATTTCACATTAGGATTAATACGTGAGTCGTAACAAAGTAGTGACAATTATTTTAATTCTCCTGAAATTTATATCAGTTACTAAGAATGACACAAAGAAAGAGAAACAGAGACAGGGAGATAACTAGAGACGAGAACTATGATCCGGAAGAAGCTCTTTTTTAATTTAATTTCGCTTTAATAATTGAATGTACTTCCCCCACGCTCAAAAGCTTCTATGATAGACATGCTTGAGGAATTGTAAGACTTTTGCTTGTAAAGCTGCGAGTAATTCTCTCACACGGCAATGTGTATGTTTAGTACACTAAGTACACAATAAGATTCAGCCGTCCATTGGGAAACTTATTTTATTTAATAATTCCTTAATAATAACGCATTTGATTCGTATAATCAACTAATTTGCTGTTTGTTTATGCAAACCCAGACACATAATAAGCATGGTTTTCGAAAACACTATAATGAAGTCACGATTGTACATTTCTCAAACATTTGCAATAATATTTAAATTCTTCTTGGAACGTAAAACTTTGTGATGCAGCATTTAATTACTACCATCATCAGTTTTTTTTTCGACTCTATTAATCATTGCCTTTAAACCGCAAACATGTGCTCTTCTCATGGTCTATTAAGAATTTCAAGAGAAAAAAAACAGCAGTTTATACTTTTAGATTCATAACATATGATTCATACGGAAAAATAATGTATATCATATGTGGCTTATGGTGTGTCTTTGAAGTAAATTTACTGGAAAGGTATTTTTCAATTAAAATTTCGTTTCACCATTCAGAGATGGCGAATAATGCTGACTATTGTTTAAGTGCATGTAAGGAGTGTAAACGAATGAAAGAATGTTGATTTTTTTCAAACATAGTATGAATAGCTTTTTGACGTTGTGCACCAATAATGTACATGTATTTTATGTTTTTTTAGTTATTCAGCGTCACCATCATGTGCTACATGATTATATTGAACCAATTTTTCATGGTGTATCCTCCCGCAAGAATTAGAAGATTACAGAGGAACTTGAAGAGCAGTGGAAATGCAGAACTTAATGTCTTAAGACGACACCAAAAAGAAGAGCTTAAGATCTGTAAGAAATGGTCTTCTTGACTGATTGAAATGAAGAATAAGAAGTGTAGGACTGAAGAATAGCACCGAATTTCACTAGGAATGAAAAATTTCACTTTGCAGCATCGCCAAATAGAGAAAACTAAGAGAATGTCGTATAAAATGTGGGGTCATACATTGTCGAATAAGAGGTCATTCCACAGTTCTTTAACTCCATCAAGGTTCTCGAATAGCTTTTTGAAAGGAAAAATGTTTTTGGTATGCATTTGTTTGTTTTTCAAGTTTTCAAAAAATTGTAGGGATACATTTTGGTCCAAACGAGACAAAAAAACTTCAAATAAATGAAAAGTATCAAAGATATTAAAAATATTAGGAGAAGAATAATATCGATATGTTTAAATTAATTTATTACATTTATATAGACATGATCTTTGCTAATAATAAAACATTTAAAAAATAATGAGAGACCCCATTAGCTGCAAACCAGTTATTTTTTGATATATTGCAAACATGTTTTTCGTTATTAATGTCGCTAACTTTATTTCATACAACTTCAGAATTTTACTCTTCCATCGATTAATCCTTGTTTATTAAAAAATATTTCAAACAGTATTGCATTTTTTTCCTCCATACACATGTGGTGACAAAATTGCAATAATTTCCATACTCACATTATAATTTGTAGTAACCAGCAATTCGACCTTACAGAATCAAGGTTCAACATGAACAAAACGAAGGTAACGGTAATGAATATGAAGCTGGTGACGATAGAAATGAAATAAATGACTGTATATTCTATTCGCGGTATTCTATAGCGGAAATAATGAATTAATAATGTAATGCTACTAAAAACGGCGTTGAATAACTAATAGGTAATTAAATACGATTCGAATCCATAGTAAAGTCAAGATACTATTGAAGAGATACCAATTATACGACATAATCGGGTCGAAACTTTGTAGTAGAAAAAAGACCATTCCATATAATACACATAAACAAATAACAAATAAAAATTAAGGAAAAAACTATATATGTCTAAATTGAAAAATTACAATTCTTTGTATGAAGTGTACCAACTGGACTAAAAAGAAACTGAATGATGGAAGCGAAAGCTTCTTACGAATTATACTTCCCGTCTCTTATTATCTCCTGTCTCTGTTTCTATTTCCTAGTCTTATCATTAGTAATGGTTATCAATTTTAGGAGAATTAAAATAATTATCACTATTTTGTTATGACTCATGTATCATCCTAATGTGTAATTTAATTCTTAATTTAAATATATATAAGTGCCAAATAAAATTTATTGAATTATTAACTTGTAAGTTGAAGCTCATAACCGATGAATTGTAAATGCTTCAAAAAATTTAACAAAAGGTATATAAAATTAACTGCGTTCTTTCTGACTTCTGACATTTGTCAAGTCCGTAATGCAATATATTTTACCTGGTCTCTGTTTCTTACACAGTGAACTGTATTGTATGGGTATTTCAAGATCAAGGTAGTGTGTGGTGTCGGTGTCGAACAAATGAAATTTCAAGTTATCCAATTCGTTCCTTTACCCATCTATTTTCATATGGGTAAATTTGGGCTCCCGCTTTCGCTTCAATAATTCATTGACCACATATAAAATTACTTTTGAATTGAAAGGTATCCAATAACTTTTCTTGTGTATTATATAAAATAATATTTCCAAAATGTTCGAAAAATAATCACAGACAATGTAAGACACTATTCACAGCATTTGATAATATTTGGATTAAAGAATTACAATAAGGCAACATAAGAGTCAACGCAACTGAAACCGAAAAATTTTTGTCCACATGAAATTATAAAAAATATTTAACACCAAAGGTAAAAAATTATCGACAGTGCTGTAAATATATGTTGGCGATTCTTTAGATATTGTCGGATTTACAAAAGGAATGTAAAATTGATTTACAGGGTGATAGCTATGATATGCAACGAGTTACAGTCTGTGTGAGGTGTTTTCCTACTATCTAATCACAAAATTACCTAAAAAGGGCTTATAGCTTATTTGTGGTAAATACCACATTGAACCCCAAGAACGTATAAGTATCCATTTTAAGTGCACCCTTAGTAACTAATTATACCCATATGTGCTTTGACTTTATAATTATGATTTCAATTTTCACGTCTTTCGCGAAGAATGCATATGTAATCAGGATTCACATATGTTTATTGTACTTAATGAATCTAAAAAAGTAAAATTTGATTTGTGACAGATTGTTTGATATCAATTGCAATTCCAGTTCGTTCTAAACTCTTACACAGCGTGTTCGCTAGATGGAGCTCACCGGAAGGAACACAAATAATTGAAGGCAAAACTTCATGTCACTGGTCGTTTAAAAAATATTACCTTATTTAGTAAATTAAAAGAATTATTGGTAACAATAACATGTATATAAATAGTACTTATTCTTTAAATAAGAACATAGACATTTTGTGATATTACGAGTATGTAATATAAAACGTGTCTCTAAATCCACCCAAGATTCATGTTGATTCATAAATTATGTGTAGAGTTATGGATGTAAATCGGGTCAATGACCACTGTGGCTTTCCTGGTACGTATGCACCCTTTTGTCGAATTTTTCATGACAGTTCTGCATACATTTCATGAGGTAAATAAACTGGCTCTTGGGCTCTATGGAATGGTGACTATCTTGTTGAAACGAAATGTCCATAGCTTAAAATTTAGGCAGAAAAGGTTATTATCTTGCAGTGAAAGCGGTCATCATTAGCCTGACGATCGGAGTGTTCAAAGAGAGATTCGCGATAATTTTAACGCTTAACCAAACCATCTTAATGGAAATGAGCCCCTTCACCCAAAATCATTTTGTCCGAAAAATCAGCATCCATTTAGTGTTCCATAATGCATTGAATGATCTCTTTTTCGCTCTGAGTCGTAAGTAGATTTCAGTTATTAAGTTAACTTTATAATATACAAGTCCTCCTAAGAATATGGTGCAGCGATCCTAAGTCGACCACGGCTCCGGTAAATTTATGTGTCTGGACTATCACCAACACCGTCATCAAACTCGTAGATGTTTTGTGTTTAGGTACATATTGATAAATCTTAGGTTGTCTAAATACACTAACGGACCTAGTTTTAAATTAATCTTTTCACATACATTTTCTATGATAATTGCGAACGGACAGTATTTTTAAAATAGTGCTCATTATGCTTCCCCATTTCTGGATTTTAGGTGCAATCTCCAAACCTTCATCGGATATTTATTAAAAGTTTATAATATTGTGCCACTTAGTTAATACAACTTAATGTATATATTATTTGAAAGCCAAAGCTTCTTAACAGATGCCTGCCTAGCCAACACTTATACATACCAGAAGCGAAATAGCTTGTTATCTCAGAATTTTCAACAGTGACTTTTACACTTACACCAAACCATCTACCACTGCCCTAGAGAGTATGAGTAAGGGGGTTAGTAGGGTAGACAAATTAATGAAAAGCAAAAAATAATGACAACAAATAGTGTAGGTAGGTCTAACAACAAAAATGTCCAAAGATGTAAGACATTTCGATTACTCCGCCTGTATCAACAACAAAATGCAATGATGTTCTTAATTCAGCCGGTACTAACATTAATTGAATCATAAATGCCGAATCGAATAAAGTGATATCTAAGAACTGATCACTTTATAGGTACTGCAATTGCAAATCTTTCATACTTAATCAAATCATCATATTACAGTTAAGACATGAGGTCAGAGAACCCTCTTAAAATCCACCTTCATCTATAGAAATCCTGACCCACTGATTTTAACTTGACCCTGACCGCTATTTAAACCTACATCACAGGTACAGCATCTTAAATAAAATCAATGAGTTACAATGCAATTGATACATTAGAACCACCAGATCCATTCGAACCAGCAGGTGATTGGGTATGAGTCATACGCGGTTATACTCACGCGAAATTCCAAGAATCTAAAATTACAATTTCTTCGTTTTTGTGCAGCAAGACATGTGGGCAGGTTCAAGTTCATTCATTCATAAAACTGAACTGAATCATTCGTGGATTTCTCGAGAGAAGGTGATCGGGAAAATGAGTTACCGTTGGAATATTTCTTCATCGTGTGAGTCATAATATGATAATTAACATTTTTGCGTGGAAGATGTGTTAATTTTTTTGGAAGTGGTTTTCGATTGCGGTTATTTGATAATTGATCTAATTGTTGCACAGTGTCAAAGATCTTTCAAGATCATCAAACATCATTAACTGGATATTGACATTTTTTCTTACACTAAAAATACACAAATATTGGCCTTCGATTATTGTTTATCAGTTTTTTAAAAGTATTTAGCAATAGCTTCTTTCATGCTCTTCTACGTTTATCAAGTTTATTTGCATTTATTTATAACCTCATTAATAAACTGTAATTCTTGACTTTGGACTGCTTAAAAGTCAAACTGCCCCTACGTTTTCCACTGAAAAAAGTAAAAATTTATTACTTGAAACGTTAATTTACGATAGTTAAAGTTTATCTTAACATTACCTAATTTTTTCATTGAAAAATAATAGTATCAAATATTTTACTGCTATAGTGTTATTAGAGATTATTGCTACAGCTACACTGATATTGTTGGGTGCTCCGAAACACTTTATAAAACTAGATTTATGTATCACTGGTCTTGCATGCTATATACTATATATATACCGTCCCATATTTAGCGGAATTTTTTAATATTCGAAAGTTTCAAACGTTTGTACATTTTTTCCAAACTGAACAAAAATGCATCTTTTGCGAGCCATATTTTTTTATTTGCATTGAAATTTTTCGTTTGTTAATCCAATTATTTCTTTCATTCCCACGGCTCAACTCCCTTCAGCTCTTCAAAATTTTCATACTATCTTTCCAAAACTATTGAACGCAATACAATATATTATTATTAGACGAAAACCTTCAGTTGCGTTTTCCTCAAATGGCTGAAATCTGTAATACTCATTTATGTGGTTCGTACATACAACTGAATTTAATCTTATAACGTGAAATGAATATCGACATCTGGGAGTTTCAGAGAAAACTAGCCCACAGAGGCTCCTAATCGGGAGTTCTGCTGTGTAGAACTGCGATTTCTGTGATACAAATTACAGGAAAGAATTCATACCTACATTAACTATCAAAGCAGTTATGATAGGTACTATCTTTTCGAGATTTGACAATTCATTGAACGCATTATAATAAATTCCATCCAGTGGAGAACCTTCATCAGTTGCGCTTCTCTCAACTTGTTGGAATGTAAACCAACTACTTATGTATTTCAAACATAAACCTTAACTTAATAATTTAACGCAAAAGGAATATCGACTCGATATCTAGGAGGGAAAATTAGCCAACAAGGAAAGCAGTTCTGTAAAGATAGGAACATAATTGCTTAGATAGGTTATTTTTACCTATAAATTCTTTCGGATAATTTATATCACATGGTAACGGCGTTACACATAGCAAGAGTCCCGAATTGGGATCTGTGTGGCCTAGTTTTCTCAAAACAATGTGTTATGTATGTTCAGCTAATACATTGCCATCCTAATATTATTTCCTTAATCAGCGAGATTGATATTACTCTTGGTCTTCAAGTTTGATTGGGACTTGTTTTTTGCGGACAATTTTTAATAGAATTGCTCTCGTGTCTTGTGTTCAGCTCTCTATTACAGCCTGAGGTGAAAAAAAGTTAATTTTGGTAGTCAAAATTCGGTGAATTCGGGGATGCATGAGGTGAATAAACAAATTCTTATTTTGAAGGTTAGTTTTGGAGGGCAATTTAGAAAGCTAGAAGAGTTTCTAGTGCATCATTTGATTTATTAAATGAAAGCGGTCGTTGGACCAAATTCAAATAATGGATTCAAATTTAAAATGCATTGTTTAGAATGGAATTAAAAAAACTTCTAAATATCGGGCAATACTAACTTCCCAACTTTGAAAAATAAACGAAACGTATGGCTTCACTTAGACTTTTCATTAAACTTTAACAAATTTCTGGTTTTAATGTTTAAAAGGGGCTTATAAGAAAACTAAATAAACTTCATCACTCTGGCGAATCTAATTTATATTATTAATTTTTTATATTATTAAAATGCATACCTCATAGGATATTAAAGATAATATACGAAAATCGAATATCTCTCCCCTATTATCTTCGAAACTACTGACCCTAAAATATTGAAAAATACCTTCATTTACCTCGTTTTCGTTTAAGTTAATTTCGTTTTTCGGGTGACGAGGTACTTCTCACCCCTGATACAACTAATAATCCTCATTGCTTTCTCTATATTGCAGCTAGGTGTATATAGTTACGAATCACTGGTAAATTGTTAAGTGTTAAGTAATAGCTCATCCACTTGTTAGTTAGATGTATCAAAGATTTAACAATTATTTTTTCTAAGACCGAAGTAAAAAATATACATTCATAGGTACTGAGACAAACTTCAAACAGTATTATTATTAGAAATGTTACTAATAACAACCGACTGCAGGCATTCCTTCGTAAATGCTTTATAATTATCCAAAATTGTGCCATCGCCTTGTCACCATTTATGCTAATAGCCATAATTATTCAGAAGCAGAGGAGCCATACTGTTGAAAGTAAAACCACTTAAAAGATTTGTCACTGGAAAATATACACTCTATTAAAAACGAGATAATTGAAAATTAAAATATCAAGTTGAGTAATTATTGAATATTTCAAGATATCATGGGACTTCCGGTTAAGATGGCGAGACAGCCGCACGTGTGTGTTTCCTCGGGTAAGAAAAATAGGTTTAGTGAGCAAATAGTGTCTTGATGGTTGGAGAATTCAATACTTGTTTCCTCAAGTTATTCCCGAAAATTTAAACGCTTTGATACAAGTGAATAGTGATAATGATTATTTAACCGAAAGTCAAAGTCTGTCTCGTTCCTGTAAATTGCTAATTATCCTGCAAATAGATTTACCTTTAGTTGGAATTTACTAAACATAATTAGAAGTAATTTCTCAGTAAAGCGAATATAATAATATTTTCCCACTGAAAAATAAAGTAGATACTGTTCATGATAATATAGTGTACATATTATACTACTAGCTAATGGTCAATAAGAGACAGCTTGGAAGAAGAAGAAAATATCAAAAGATGTGCTAAGAGTTGATTATTATGTGAAAAAAATGGATAACAAGGTTTAACAAAGGTAATAATCACATCGGAATTAAAAAACAAGTTCTATGACAAAACTAAAATACATAGAAGCAGTTCATAATCATATATTGTTTGATTTTCCTAAAAGAAGTTTTAATATTCAAAATAAACTTATAATACAAGGTTTATTCCAATATTACAATAACCTAACCGGGCATAATTAATCCTTGTAAATGGTAAGTTGTCAAGGCACACGTCGATTACTGGTTGTGTAATAATAAATCTTTGTGAACTGTATTCTCTTGTGCCGTGGTATTATAATAGGTGAGATCTAGATTCTAGATATGTATAATTGTATACTCTAAAAGCTCTTTTTGTAAAATATCCAGATCCTCGGTTTGTTGATTAAGTATTTTGAAAAGGTTTAAAAACAAACTGTTGTAAATACCAACGCCGCTTTTTATGTGAATATTTATCAAGCTCTAACGATATGCTGATATGTTGAATGAATGTCTCCGAAAGAAATGAGAACTGTTTACATTTTCCTAGTTTTTGGCCATTCAGTTTTAACCTGCAGATGTTGCCCTATTTTAAATATATATATATATATATATATATATATATATATATATATATATATATATATATATATACTATATTGTAATAACTAATCAAATAAATTAATAACAAGAACTCATTCATAAAAACGGTGTTTGTCATAGTTTTTTCTTGTGAAATTTTAACAAATAGGTCACTATGTCAGTGAACACTCCCCGTATAAAGTCATATCGTAACAAATACGACATTGATTTTGGCGGTGATAAAAAAAAAGAAATATCTATTTCTGCAACCGAATTTCGTGTCGTTGCAAGAGTTTGGCATTGCAACTTGCGAAAAAAATTGGCGACCCATGTAATGTTGACGCTCCACCAACCTGCCGTGTGTTGTGCGATATATTGCGGTTTAGACATAGGCTTTATCTAGTTTCACAACGGACTTTGTAAAGTGACATTTGCTTTATTTCTCGGCCAATGTCTACATACAGATTTACACATTTTTTTAACAACGAGGTGAGAACAGCTGCGAGTTGAGGACAAAAGCTAAAGGGGTTTGAAATAAAAGTAACTTCATATATATATATATATATATATATATATATATATATATATATATATATATATATTAGAACAAGGCTAGGTGCCGGGTGAGAACGGCGTCTGAATTTATTATATACTCGACGTTTCGACTCCTGCTTTGGAGCCATTATCAAGAGACAAAAGTGAAAAAGAGTCTCAGAGTCTAGATCGAACTCGGGGCCTCAATCTGCCTACTCCCCAAGAGTCACTAGGTAGCTGAACAGTTCAGTTACCTTAATTCATTTGTACAGAATGAGCACCTTTTAATGTTTACATTTTTTTACTTCCTGGATAGGTATATATACCTAACCTAACCTAACCTAACTACATTGAATGTGTTATTTATTTGCTAGAGTTGTATTTTGTTATAATTATTTTTAGCTTTTTAGTTATAGGTGGAAGTCGGTTATATATTTTTTTAAATGTTTTATTAAATTTTCTATACCTTCTCTTTTTGATAAACGAATTATTGTAATATTTTTGATTAGGTCAAATGTTTAAAATTGAAAGTTCTCGAAAAATAATAATTACAAAGTATTTTTTATTTAGTTATCACTAATTATAACTAAAATTACTTCCTGTTAGTTCAAAAGAAGGATGAATAAAGGGGAAATCACTGATTTATTGTTAAACCAAGAATTGATTTAACTAAATTCTTTAAATAAATAAAACAGACTATTTACAATGTGGGCACGGAAAAGATGTGTTTTGTCTTTAAATTTATTTCTGTGTCTAAAATATTATGTAACCCCCTGATTCAAGTACATTGCCATTTGCAGAAAAATGTCCTCTATCTAATGGCCCAAAGGAAATTGTAGCTCACTAGTTGAAAAGAAATTCGATGACATTATCACTTTGACAAAAAAACTTTTTTGAAATCATCACACAGTCATCACAAGCGTAAAAAAAATAATAGTTCAACATGTTTTGGTGTTTTTCGAAAAGTTGTCGGATTTATGAATTTTGTGCAGAACTTTATTATAACACTGTACATTATCTGACATTTCATTTTAAAACTCTAAAATGGACACATTGAACCTGGAAGACTCCATAAAGGAAAATATCTTGATTCACTAACAATACCTTGCGCTCTTTAGAATCTACTTTTTCCCAGACTAGACATATTTGTTTTAATTTCGACCTTGAAAACGTAATCTATTATTACATTACATTACAGACAAGCTAACATGGAATATCTCAAACTTCTTAAAGGCCGAAAATTTTCCACAATATCTTGCTAAATCTTTAAACGAGTAAAAGTTAAGAGAGAACTGACAGCTAGCAACTTGTAAAAACGAATAGACGTTGCACCGCTAAGTATAGTGAGTCTGATAGAATCCACGTCAATAGTTAAGCATTAAAAGATTTAGTAGAACATATTCGAGTCATGGCTCGTGCGTATCAACGAAATTCGTTTGAACTTTGAAAGATAATACATATGCAAAAAGAAAAAATTAGAAAGGTTATCCAAGCAAGCTATAAAGAAGAAACGGATTGGAAGAACGTCAAATTAATTTTATAGAGAAAGTCATTATAAGCAATTGTTACAAAGTGAAACTTTCAGCGTTGATGAGCACGAAAGCTCAAAGTCTACAATTAACGCCTTTCAGCTTCAATATTGACTGCTTTGAAGTTTATAGTCTAGTTTAAGCTGTAGATTAAGACAATTCAGTGGCTTTTAACATACACTCGATCAGATATACATATTCTATGATCCATTCGTGGCGGGTTTTCGACCAAGGTGAGATACATTTGTTTCCGGGTAGTTCATTCCGGTGAAAAACCTTGACGCATTAACATGCAACGCTGGTAGTCGGTCGTTTATTTCGTTATTTGTTCCTTTTCGCGTTTCCCTATCACGTGAAAATATGCCAGTTCATTCGTGGTCTATGTTTTATTGTATACGAGGATTACGTAAAAATATTATTGTCTTCAATTATTCCATAAATGTTAAGCTTTATTATGTAATGATTTTACATCCGATGATTACATTACTTGCTGTTTTTTAACATTCGTCATATGTATTTTAATACAAGGATTATCTCCTAAAAATATTTCACAGAAATTATTATAAAGGACATGCGTAAGTAGCCACTGAAAAAAACACAAAACTTATCTAACTTTCAATTGAAAATCATGAACAAGGCTACAAATAATTGAAGACACCATTCTATACCATAACACGAATTGTTAAGTCATAATCCGAATCTTGGGGAACTAATATTGGCAGATTTACTTTGGTTCCCACTCACCATGTTTGAAATGGCTAAACAGAGAAATTTGAGTAGTAGATAATTTTTAAACTGAAATCCACGTTAATCAACGAATCTATGTAAGTTCCGATATCTTATGAGTTATGATATTCTGTATGTTGAGTCCACATAAATGGATAATCAGAATGTTTACCAATATACGATCATAGCCACAGAAGTACCTGACACAGTATGCTTATATATATATATATATATATATATATATATATATATATATATATAACCAGTCCGAAAATGGTTAATTGATATTGGATGAACCTCTACTGAAAGTGCTCATATAAAAGATACCGTAGGCATTTGAAAAGCTGTTGTGTTGGGTGAATATTTGGCGATAAGAAAGCTATATGTAGGTGTCGTGATTCCACAATGGAACAAAAATATCACCTTGATAATGTTTCCGTTGCGATTTGGCGATTTTACTACACAAAACATGGTGTTTTCCCATTGAGTCATAATCAAAGATAAAGCATGGGTCTACCACTTTATACACGAGCTAAAGGGGTAGTAAAAACAGTAAAACTATCGGGGAGATTCAACTGCAAAAAATAAGAGAACAGTTTCATCTGAATGCAAGGTCATGGGGTCAATTTTTTACACGCATGAGAAAGTTTTCATCTTGAGAAAGCAAAAAATCAACTGCGAATATTATTACAAGGTTTGACAAGTTTCATCAAAACTGTGCCACCAGTTAAGATATCTATTATCCCGATGGTCAAAATCAATTACGTAGAGTTTGGATTACTTTCTCACGCACCAAATGCGCCTGATTTATTATCTAATAAACATATTTCTAATAATATTGGGGCTTCAACCACCGGAATCGAAGGCTATCCTACTCTAAAGCAATTTTGCTTAGATACATGTGTTTTGTTTTTGTTGAATTAATTCGATTGTGCAGGATTTTGAGAAAGAATGGCATATGTTTAGCCACAACCTAAAATTATCCTTAAAAATTGCCCCCTAAACTAATCTGTATAAAAAAAACCCTTATTTCTTTGCTCATGGTTGATGAGTAACACATCACGTAAAAACAATAATAAACATTACTACACATCTCATTAGGCTTGGGTCGTTCCTGAATGAGTCGTTCAAAACGAACGACTCTTCTACATGTGCTACGAATGAGCGGCACAGTTAAGTCAAATAGCTCGTTCAGTTCGCCATTAATAGAGTCATTCGGCTCGAGCGAGTCGAGAGTCATAGGATGTGCTAAACGTTCAACGTTCAATCGCGAACTAGACTCCTTGACTCGTTCATCGTTCAATCTTTCGACCGGCACAGTCACCTCGGCTCGGAGCAGTGGAGAGAAAAGAGCCGTCAGCCGTCTGGTTCATGAGATGAAAGTTATTTTAAAATTTGGTCGGAAGGTTTTATTTTCAACGAATCGATGAATGGGTATTTTAAATTTTTATTATGACAGGGACTAAGGCACAGGATTGTTATTGTTTTGCAGTGTTTTTGTTATATAAATTTCTATTTGGGTTATAAGTAAGCATAATAATTTTATTTGTTTAGAGTTTTTTCTTATTTTTGTTACCAAATAATACAAAAATAAAAATTTTGTATTTACGTAAATTAATGATCTTTAAATTATGACTCAGCAAAACTTTAATATTCGTTTGAGCAGTAAACTAGACAAGTAGAGACATTATATAAATCCGCCTAAGGCTAAACGGCTGAGTTTTAGGAGATCGTTCAATTGAACGACTCACTGTGAACGACTCGTTTTGGTGAGCTGAACGAAATGAGCCGCCTCACTAAAAAGAGTCATAAAACCCAACGCTACATCTCATAGGTTCTGTAAATAATTTACTTTCAATTGTGTAAATTTTTCACCTTTAAACTTCTTTGTGGAAGAGAGGTGATGTTTATTCTTCGAGAACTGTCTCATAGTAATAATTTGAATAGAAGGTATTTTATAAAATTTTAGTGGAAACACTCAGATGGAATAATATGCCGATAAAGAACAAAAGTTACAAAATTTAGAGAGTTATAATTCTACCAACATTCTGCTGAGATTCACAGTCTCTCGAAAAACATTAAACAGGAACTTGACTGGCAGTAACTGGTGTACCAGTTATCAATTAAGTAAAACATTGTGAAAAAATAATCTTTATTAGGGGAATGAAGAACAGTCTTCAATATGTAGAGAATATAGTTCTTCCCAATTTGGCATTCAAAATGGAAGCACTTCAGTTTTATATATACCTATCCAAAAAGAAAAAGGCAGTTGAACATTGGTCTTCCATACATGATAAAAGAAAAGATGGACACAAAAACAGGAAACCTGTTAATAATTTTGGGGCATAACTGCACAAAGTATGGTGCTGACACTTTGGACCAAATTTATGTTATGTATACAGTTGCTAGATGAATCAAAAGATGACCTCCTGTATGCATGTTTCTCTTCAGCCATTATATAGAATATGCATATGCCTGTACATAAAAGAGGCAAAACTGAAACTTTTGCGCCAAACGCATAACGATTTTAGAATACAAGCCCAAATGTGAAGCATACAAAACATATTACTATATGACAACACAACATCCTGCACGAGCGACTGGGATAGAAAGAGGGTGAACAAAAGGAGGTTAATAATAGTCATAACAAATACTAAAACAAATTTCAGACAGTAAATCAACTTATCGATCCTATTGCTACAGAGACCATGTAGCCACAATCTTTCTTCAGAACTCTTATACCAATTAAACTTCATCTGCCTCAATTCGTCTTGAAAATT
Organism: Octodonta nipae; assembly: GCA_034190945.1. Classification (NCBI taxonomy): domain Eukaryota; kingdom Metazoa; phylum Arthropoda; class Insecta; order Coleoptera; family Chrysomelidae; genus Octodonta; species Octodonta nipae. The sequence goes on along the minus strand of CM067218.1, from coordinate 35,704,641 downwards.
GTCCCATTTACAATATGATTTAACACACACTCGAAACTGCAATCTGGCGATCGATTACCATAACCAATCTTGTGGTCATTTTGACGCATGATCGGCTATGAAAAATTTCAAAATTATTTAGAAAACCTAGATAAAAAACCAAATTATACAGAGATATTATACAACCTGTTAGTCTTACATCGTCTTATCGATTCACTTTCGATTTCGCGAGAGAAAATTGCAATATTGGTAACGGTTACGTTCTTGAACTTAGCAAAGCACATGTATAAGAACACGAACAGTAAATCGACCAAGAAGGTATCACGAACATGATGATGCAATTTTCATAATCGAATCGATAATTGGATCTCTCTTGAAAATAAAGAGCGTTTGACAGAAACCAGTCGAAACAATAAGGCAACGAATTTGAATTTAAGCTATTTACCTAAAGATATATCCACCAGGTGTATTTTCCAGTCATGTACCAAAAACCTATAAATACAAATTTGATGAGTTTATTCTTAAAACAAAGTATTGTACCTTAACGTCGAGTTTTTGTTTGAGTTTGAGATGACAGCTTGACTATTGAAACGGCGCTTGTGTAAATTCTAAGGGTTTGTGTTAAGGCACAACAATTAGTGTTTGTATATTTGCAAAACACGAATAACTACACAGAATTCCGTTAATCAGTTAATGATAAACGCCACATACCTATGTAGCAATCAAATAGATGAGGAAAGTACTAACATAGTACGAAAATTTAGTCTACTTCCACTTCTTTTATCTATCCATCCCCTTCAGGTTTCTTCGCTTTGTTCTTGTGTCAATCGGCTTACGCTTCTGGTTATAAGATAATTTACGTTTACTGCAACCGGCCTACCGTTCAGTGATCATGTTTCGAATATATTTATTTTATTTATTTATTTATTGTGCTTTAATCTCACTTCATTCCGGTGGTGTGTTGAACAATTTTTTTTTCAGTTTCTAGCTTACAAAGTCCAGTGCTCATCTTATCTAGTTTTAATTCTCCTGTAGCTTTGTCCCACAAAAGTGTTGTTGCAGCCACTCCATGTTAGTCTAGATCCAGTTTTCTGCATTCTCAAAACCATGATGGTTTTTCACTCAAGAATGTCAATGTTGTTCCTAAGTAAAATTCGTCAATACTGCTGATAGTTCCCATGGCAATGGTAAAGTACGTGTCACTTATTACATTAGCGTGTTATTAGTCTACAATTTTTGAGTTCGAGCCTCTTGTATATTGCTCTCTACAAATCCATTTCGAACTTGTCTTAGACAGTTCATTTTTATTTGATGTTATATTGTCAGTTAGCATCTGTAATCTGGTTAAAAATTCAGGTTGTAATTGAGCGGTGTGGTGATAAGAATATGGCTAGGGGTGTGAAATCAATTTCTTTATACGGGGTAGCCACGATATCAGCTTCTTTTTCTCTATTAAAACAGCTGGCTGTGTTTAATATAAATGTTTACCATTACTGATGTGAATGGGCAATTAAGCAGCAAATAGTTATTTAATGATAGAAGAATCCTAGAATTAAATTAGAATTATGGCAAAATTATGTAATCTCTACAATTGTCGAGGTACAATAAGATCAAACATGTTTAAGGCCACTCATGATTTATATTACAAAAACGAGAGCTGACAATAAAAGAACAAAGATTATTTGTCGAACGACAGATATTGTTACGAAATTTACGTAATTATAAGATACTAGCCATTACCCGCAGTTTCCCCCGGTACGTAATGTTCAAGCCTTCGCAAAAAGAAATAACTTATGAAACATAAGGGTTATCCTATATAAAAAAAACTAACTTGTTTGAACCACCCTACTTAACCATAAATCCACCAATCCCGAATATATTTCACCCAAACTGCAAGTACTTATGGGCCACCCTGTATAACTATTTTATTCGACATTTTTTGAATCACCTTGAATAACTGTAACTCTACTTCACCCTATATTGCAACCATCCTGTATATGCTGCTGTTTTATAATTTTTTGAACACCTGACTATAACTTTTCTCTACTCTATATTTCAGCTATGCAACTGCTTATGGTGTACCCTGTATAACAATTATTTGTGATATTTTTTTAACCACCTTTTAAAGTAAAATTTCTCTTTACTCTATATATTAATCAACCTTTATATGAGCTTTTTCTGACATTGTGTTAGACAATCTAAAATTATAACCTTGATTCTCCCCATATTTCAGATATTCCATATAGTAGAATGCAACTGTTTATGGTCTACCCTATATAAGAATTTTTTTAACTTTTTTGATTTATCCTAATGGAAGTGATGTGGAACCCTTCATGAGTCACAAATATAAAAACACAGTTTTGCACCCTAACACCAAACTTTTATTTAAACCCTCATCCAAACTGCAACTAACTCTACTTCCATCTATATTAAAACCATCCTGTATACACCGCTGCCAATTTATCAAACATTAGAACTTATTTTTGAACCACCCCGTATAACAATAATTTTACTCTACAAAATATACCAGCCACCCTGTATGTGCATCTGCTTAGGGGCAACCAAATAATTTTTTAAATACTTCTAATCACACTGTATGAACAATATTTTACTTCGATCCATGTTTCAGATATTGCAGATATGCAACAGCTCATGTTCTATCCTACAAAAAAATATATCCAACATGTTTGACTATAAATCTACTCTACCCACTATTTCAATCACCTTGTATTTGCAACTACTTATCGGCCACCCAGTATAACATTTTTTCTACCACCCTGTATAACTATAAATCCATCAATGCCAAATATATTTCACCAAAACCGCAACTGCTTATGGGGCACCGAAAATAACAATTTTGTTCAAGATGTTTTTGAATCACCTTGTATGTATTATAACTACCCTGTATACGCTACGGCTTATTTTCAACTAATATAACATTTTTTAAATAATTATCATAACACTTCTTCACCCTATGTTTCAACTATCCTATCTTTGCAACTTATTATGAACTAAGCTATTTCACATTTTTTCATTATATTTTTTCAACATATATTAAAGTACAATTTCTCTCCACACTTCATTTAAACCACCCTTCATTTACAACTTTTTCTAACTGTATAACTATAACTTTACTGTACACCATACTTAAGGTACTCTATATATGCAAGTGTTATATAACAAAATTTTCTAGCATTTTTTAACAACCCTGTATAATTTTAACTGTAAACCACCCTATATTTCAACAACTTTTTATATGCAACTACTTATTTGCCACCAAATATAACATTCTTGTACGAACGTGTATCCTTAGAATCCTACCCCACCCTATATTTCAACCATCCGGTAAATGGAACAGCTTGTAGATCATACCATACTTTAAAATAGTTGTAAACCCACCTGTATAGCTGTAATTATACTCCGCTACATATTTCAACCATCCTATATATGTAACTACTTGTGGAGATAAAACAAGTTTTTAACCATAACATAAACTATAATTCCACTCCATCTTATATTTCAAACACCCTGTATAAGCAACTGCTTCTAAGCTTTCTTTAATCCATTTCATAACTATAGAATCTTATGAACATAATTCAAAGATCTTAACTGCTTACTTAAGACAGTTTTTCAAGTTTTTTTATTCACTTTATAAATATTCTACCCTTTTTCAACCACTTGGTATATGGAACTGTTTATGGACCACTACGTATAACTAATTCCACTCCCCCTTATTTCCACCACATCGTATATATATCCACCTGCTTATAGGACATCAAACATAACTTTTTTAGATTCTTTAAATCCATGTAATTCTACTCCGCTCTAAGTTTCCTATATACAGAACACCCTGTAAAATTACGCTTGATATATGTCGATTTTTGTTAAATCGAAACATGTTACATTTGCACATTCCGTTTTTGAATAAAAGCTAAGCTGATGCCAGTATATAATATTTTGTGCGTGCAGTTGAACCAATTGCGTAATTGAATTACACAACATGGTAGAATTTTTTCCGCTACATCTTCCGTTTCTGTCAAATTAGAGAGATAAAAGGTCTACCAGATTTTAACTCAAACTATAGGCTTCGCAACAAAAAAAGATTCAGCAAAATCAGTTAAGTAGTTCTTACGTGATGCCCGAACAAACAAACAAACAAACAGACAAACTTACAATTTTATAATAGTATAGATACACTCTAAGACACATGCAAGTGAAAGTCGGAATTAAAAGAGAATGTGAAATCCATGGTGACATGTGGAAAAAGAGCTTGGGAACAACTCATTGCAAGAATGTCAAATGAGAGAATGGTAAACAACACAACGACTGTAAAGTAAATCACCTAAAAGGTGAAAAGACATCAATATCACAAGAATGCTTAACTGGAAATAGAAGGCCAAAGTAGACGAAGAAGAAGAAGAAGAGAGGATAAAAAATATTACCCCATTTGTCTAATTGTTAAGACTTACCACACAGCAATGTGAAAATCCATCTTTCTGATTAAAATTATTCTAGAATTTTGTTCACATGGTCGTCTAAATTTACTAAATATTGACAAATACACACAGTTAATCGACATTTGTACTGAAAAAAAAGTAAAATCATGTCTAGCTAGCATTATCCCTGTTATAATGTTTCAAAAATTCAGTTTGCAAAAATCAGACAATAATGGAATTAATTACCATATTTGATATGTTTAGAGACAGACTAATTTGAAAAATGAAAAAAATATTTTTTAGCAAAGAATACTACGTAAAATAAATCTATGGAAATAGACTTCAAATTGGAAGAAAGATCCCCGCTGTGTGACAGTTATGTAATTCTTTAGGAATAGCGCAGCAACCACTAAATTTCAAAAAATAAAAATATTTGCAGTTTAGAAAAATTAACATCACACAACATCAACTGAAAGAGCTGAGTTTGCTTTAGATCCAATCACTTCGTTATTAATTTTAGGAAAGACCCCCCATCATCTTCCACAGAAGAATGCAAGGCTGACAAGATCGTTTACGTTATTTTAATTTTTCATATTTGCGAAGAATCTTTTCGAACTGAATATATTAATTCGTGATTACATTTTATTTAGAATGCGTAAAATCCTGATGGGTGTGTTCGTATTACCAAGAATTAACGTGGTTTTACAATTTATTGTTATTTTATCTTACTCAAAAGAACATACCTACATGAGTTAATCATTCATTATATTACTCTCGTGAACGTGAGTTGAAATTATTGTATTCATCATCAGGGTATCGAGAACAATCAGCAAAATGAATCATAAAAGTACATATTGCTGTATATTATACTTATCACATTCTTTTAATTGCTATTTACACAGATAAGGTTCTAATATGTCATATGCTAAGCAAGATTTATTTTCGTTACAACAATTTATTAGCAATACCGGGATGAATGTATTAGGAACTCTATAGGGCGAAATAACTGAACTATTCCTATAGGATTCATCAATGACTTGGCAAGTTTAGGTAAAAGCAATAATTACAAAAGGTATTAACGAATAAATTATTAAATAGAGAGTTTTTTTCTGCAAATAAATCCCTGATCTAAACCTGTGTCGTTAATAATTTCAATTTAAAATTATTCAAATATCGTAATGACATTAACAACACTTTTATATATTAATTTACACTATTGCTTATTAATTTAAATTTTTTTAAATGATATGAATGTATCTGAAAGTAGAAAGTCCCGTTCAAAAAATGGTGTGTTTTCAAAAAAACTTTCAATTTTGCAATTTACATTTTTATTATATATTTTAAAGCCATTGACAACGAAGTCAATTGTGGTGTTATTCCCAAGAAAACTTAAAAATAAAAAAAAGGTTTATAATTAAGACATATTTTGTGAATTTTTGTTTATATCTCAGGTTGGAAACATTTTGAAAGCTATACGTGTTAGATTATGACAATGGTTTTGTTTCAGTCATTATAATAAATTACTTATTAAATACAAATACTAACAATTACGTAAAACAGAAGTTGACTGTTAAGTATAATTTATGTTTTAATATGTGAATACTAAAAAATGCTAAAAGATTACATTAATTTTAAATTGTTGGTGCGGAACTTATAAAAAAATACTATAAACAAACAAAAGAAAACATAAAGTGAAAACATATTTTGGATAATGCTATTTAATACTTGAATGTTCATCATTTGTTGCTTTTTTAATTTGATCAAAATCAAGTTTTTCAGATAGCTAAAATAAATAAAAACCACCAGATAGGAAGATTTGAAAAAGTACAGATAGATAATACTTACTACTAAAATATAAAAAATTTAATTTTTTTTACACGTTCGAAGATTGTTTATGACAAATTAACTAACTAATAAACAAATGTATTATTATAGATCAAATAACTTTACCACTATGAACACAATTGCAATTGATAAGAATATTTTTTTCTGATTGTAATGGATAAATAATGAAAAAAAAAAGAATTAATGAATATAAAAAGATAAATCTTTTTTGTCCTAATTACTTACAAATGAAATGAGAAAACCTTTAAGACATATCATAATCTAATAATTTATAACATTTGCAAGTAATAGTAAAAACTATAGAATTAAAGTAAACATATAGTATTTTTTATTAATTTTAATTTCGTAGTTTTTATTGGCCTCTATAATCAATCTCTTGTTTAAGAATTATTCAACTTGAAACATAACAGAAAACTCAAAAAATTATAATTAACAAGTCCTTTATATAGCCCATTATTTTTAACATTAATTTGAAATTATCACCAGTATTACCAGTAGATATAGAGCTTTAAGAATTAGGAACTTTTGAGTGGAAATTTCACTAATATTTTTCCTATCAAAAATTAGCACTTTCCAAATTTGTAAAGTAGCAAATATGTTTAATTGGTTTCTTGATTTATATTTATAACAAAAATATGTATAATTGATGATTTTAGATATTGTTAATAATTATGAGCTAACTGTAAAAACACACACATAAACACTTTTTACACACACGCACAAAATTTTGTACAAAAATAAATTTTCACTTTAATATGATCTCATAATCCTTCTCGTTTAGTCCATTTGTGTGCATAGACCTCCCACATTTTTAGCCTTTATCTCATCGCGTGGCACTCAGTTCCACATAAGTCTGACAATTATCTTTCTATTATCCATTTATCATATAGGGAAGATCCTTAATTATACTAGGAAGTAAGGCATTAGTTTTACAATTTAGTCATATGCTTCTCGAAGTTTCCTTGGACTTCCATCGTCTTGAAATGATTGATCTTCAAAGTTACATTGTCTACCAGCTTTAGACTAGCATTAGTCATATGCATTTTGTTTATTATTTTGATCATTTCAAGACAATCAGAAAGATAGAAATCTTACCATATTAATATCTATAAATTGACGACGTTTATCTAGAAAAATATTTTCGATATCATTTGCTCGGAAATCTCATATCCGTTTTATTTCAAGTTTATGGCATGATTATAATAACTTCCGAATCCTAGGTACAGTCACTGTTAGTCTTAATAATCCGCCTTTAAGAACTCGATTAAAGTCAGTAATGGTGTTCTTGGAAGATAGAAATTGGGGTGTACACCAAATTTTTAGTATTCAGTATATATAATGTGCTGTCTAAAAATAATGTGATGTTTGACATATCTACGTGGTAAGCTATCATTTTTATGCATAAATTTTTGAACACCAGACGTAAGAAATTCCGTATTATCAGAAAAATATTATTCTCCACGTGGATCCCATTATACCCCTAATTAATATTATCCATATACCAATTTGTGACCATCAACGGATCTGTGTTCATGGCCACCAATAACTTCCTATGTCACCTGGCATACCTGTAATATAATTTTAACAACTTCCGATGATGCACGTATATATAGTCATTTTTTTAATGATCATCGATTTTAATGTGTTGTTCCTCAATGATTCACCAAATAACAACATTCAAAGCTTTTAGCATCATTTCATAATTTTGTAGCCGGTTTAAATGCGACTTTGAAATCGATGACAATACCGATTTCCTTCGGAAAAGTGACTCATTCAACCAATACCAGATCGAATTGTATATTCTGTACAAATTCAAGATGCAATTTTATTTACACCACTGCACTATTTGAACCATGCTTTATTTCAGAACCTCTACCTTTTCGCTAGAAATAATAATTACAATGATTTCAAAATGGATAAATAAAGAAATGTTATTTACTTTAATAGACTTTAACAAATTTGAATTACCTAAAAATTATTTAGGAGAAATGTAGATGTAGTCGGTACAATTTTACCGCATATTGATAAAACTGCTAAAAGTAGGTACCTACCTAACCTCAATCACTTGAGATCAGAACTATACAATATACTGATCACAAATAATAAGAATTGAAAATTCTGCTTAGTCGTAAGTAAATAACTCTAATACAACTTTTCAGATACATATTATGTCAACATAATCAAAAATTGAAGACATTCTTCTCAGAATATAAAAAAACTTGAAAAACTGTTCAAATACACATGAATGTATATAAAACAACAGCAGGTCATCAATAGTAGGCAAATTAAATATTGACAATTTTTTATGATGTAGAAATGAATTAATTGTAAAATGCAAGAACATACCGACAGTTAATACTTCAGGGTGTAGCAGTACCATTTGGACCAGGCTACTATGTGCCCAAAGTGTTCGAGGAAAATTGAGGATACTGAACATGTGTTCTTCAGCTGCCAACGATTTCAAGAAGAGATAATTGCAGGAAGTAACACCAGACAACCTCTATAGTCTGATGATACACTGTTGAAGTAATTGGGATGCAGTACCGGATTTGAAATCTAATGTTGAGACTATAAGAGTGATTTAGATGAGATCGTCAAAGTAAACACAACCTAGAGAGAGCATGATAGTCAGACTTTGTGAAGTAATGCCAGAGGGCAGCTGCATAGGTGCTGTTGCAAAGGCAAGTAATTTGATGGTGGTCTTAACGGGTACGTCTAGAATAAGAAGAGCCCGACACTAATGATGGCCTATAAGAAAATTCCTTAAGTGAAATTTTATACAGGTAGATTCGCTGGCACAAAATAATAAAGACCGGGAGGATTTAAAGCCTAGTACCAATAAAACAATAAAGTAGACTTATCATATCTGGACATGACTAGCTCACGAATAGGTGTCTCTTCTAAGAAACGATAGAAAAAAAAATAAATGAAAAATGCCTTTTGTCTGAGCGACACATAAAAACCATTTATTTTGGAGAGGTAGTATGAAAAATAGGTGCAAAATACTCGTCATCGAGATTCAATGTGAACACTTAAATCTAAAGACAATACTAAGCACCGTAAGTGAAGACGCTTTTGGTCACTATAAAAGGACAAATAATAGAACATTATTCACCATTACTAGCCAGTCTTTCCCACTTTCAAGCACATTCCTGACCCTAACAGAGGAATGCTTTTTTTCAAAAGTCACCATTACTGTTGTTTAAAATGCATTAAGAGAACTAAAGTAACTAACTTACTATTCTGGATCTCCAAAAATAGAAAACTCTCAGACCTAATAAAAAGTATTAAGAATCCAGACCAGAATATGCCACAGATACAGCCTTTGATACACAGAACTAGAATTTACAAAATTATTACACTCTATAAGCAAATATTTCACATCATCTCGTATTGTTGATTATATTCTTTTTATTATATGATTTTTCTTTATTTGGCAAATATTTTTGACAACTGATAAGCATGTTTAAAAGTAAATAAATTTTGACCAACTCAATTTACTTTTAAAATATAATTAATATGTTCGCAGTCTTTCGTAAATGTACTTAACCTACTAAATTTTTTACGAAATCTATCAATATTTGCTATATAAATCATCTTTTATCTGTTTGCTTAAAGACATTTTGGAATTCAATCGTTTAAAACAAATCTCATAGAAACGAATACTTACCAATGCGTTACTTCCGCTGCTATACGCGCTGCCAAAATAACCAAAATAATTGAAACACAATGCAGAACAGAAAACAACCACGAATTCCTTCATTTTGCTCGATTCTATTCAAACACCGTTCACGAACTAATTAATCTATTTTGACGAAATTACGCTTTACTATCTTATCTACTTTGATAAAGATCAGATAAACAAAAAATTGTGGTTCATCACCGAATGAAAAACAATTGGTACCTCCTAGAGCGGTGCTTGTTTGAAAAATCGTAATAAATTTTTCCGAAATTAACCGATACGACGTCGATCATGTACTGACTTCGTTTAAAAAAAATAAACAGAGAATTACTTAAAAAGACGTGTTTATATCGGTCAAACGCGATACCGTTTCGGACGGTAACTGCGAGTGCACTGAAACAACTGAAACATGCCGCGAAAATAGTTGCGCTTTTATTGTAGCAATCCGCTGAAGCCTACCACAACTGTCATTTGACGAACGATCGCTTTTGTTTTAAAGTTTATCGCGGTTTGGTTTCGGGACGGCCTTTTAAACATTCGTATTATTTGGGGTTTTTCTATTAATGCATTGAAATTTCCGATAGGTTTTTGAATAATTTCTTAAGCTTAAAATAATTCGGAAGACTTTGACGTCTTAATACCGACTTTCCTGCCCATGTTTCAAACTTTACGCATTTTATTTGGGAAAGACAACTAGTAAACTTACTCACTAAATTGTTAATATATTAATATATTAATTATTATGGGGTTTGTTAAAGTTACAATAATATACATAATTGTATTTGATAAAATAATGCAAATTCGCATATCCATGTAAATTTAACCACATAGTGAAGCTAATATTATAAGTGAGTAACAAAGATATTTTAAATCAAATTAAATTACTCATTCCACACTTTTTGGCGATATGCATTTTCTGTTAAATTCTCTTTGAAAGAGGATATCAAATGTTCAAGCTGCTTAGCTTGCACTCCTCGTAGTATATTTGAAAAGGTCACAACGACTTTATCACAAGTAATTTTCTCTTGTAAAAACACAGTTTGGCATCCTAACCAGAAACCTTTATTTTAAACACTCAACGCCGTTTCAACAACTCTAAGTTGGCATCATCAAGGAGTAAATCGGTTTGGTGTTAGGGTGCAAAACTGTGTTTTTACATTTATGACACACCAAAGGTTCTACAGCATTTCCATGAATTTTCTCTTTTCCCACCATCTTCAAACTAATCCACTGATTATTCAACACAAGCTATGACATCAATTTTTGGTGAAGCTTCTCGTCCTGGAGTCAATGTGGGTATATTAATGGTGAGAGGCGATTTTTCTTTGAGCCACTTGTAAAAGCTACACGATGTTGACCAGAACTTGATATGACAATTACATGTTACAAACAATCTGACATTTGTAAGTGTTCATGATTGATACGATTTAAGTAAATAAAATGCTTCGCTCAGTTAATTTTTAAGAAGCTCAATAGTTATATATACAAAAAAGTTGCATAAACTATACTTCTATAGTCGATATCATAGTAATTTCAAATATTTTCATTGTGTGGAAATGAGACTAATTTTGGATGCTGCGAACGTATTTTTGACGGTGTATCATTATTTCCAGCGCCTCTATCTACCTGCAAATTGTAAGCGATATCAGTGGAATGGATAAAAAATGGGCAGATAACAAAAATACCTTTTTTGTAGTTCTATTTTTCGGGACCCTCAAATGTAAAAGTAGTGAAATTCAGATAAGCCTGTGATAGCAGGTGCTCAGGACATTCTCCCTGAGCATCCAGTTGTTGGCAACTTACATGAGAAGAACTTGTGTATACTTATATAGTGTTCCAGTTTTATTCGGCAAATGGATTATTTGTCACAACGCCAAATTACCGTTTATAGATGATTGTTTGGGAAGCACTTCTGAAGCTTGAGAATCACCTTCATATTATTGAAATACTCTAGTTAATTGTACTGGTAGTAAAAATAAATTCTAAAATCCTAAGTCTACAATATTTTGACCACGGGTAGCTGGTCAGCACTGTCTGTAATTCACATGAACCTTTGCTGCAGCATTATCGTTTCCTCTTTACCTGTTTTTCTCCAACGCCATAAATCTTGTTCACATTAAAATTAGATAGGGTAGGTATCTTCAACATAAAAACAATCTCATTGAATCAGTTCTTAAGGTACTCACCAATGCCGTTAATATCAAATACCCATCGATAGTGTTCTCAGGTCTAACCTACAATACTGGCAAATACCTAACTAACTCCTGAAACCTGTCGTTGTAAAACCAAGTCATACATTAGGGATTCCAGCCAGTTCTCAAGATTGAACCTAGCAATGTGAATGAGTTTCAACTTACTTTATATACCATGGTCCCGGTAAATGAAACCATCCAGCATCTAAAAATGTTCTAAGTGCTTTCAGTGGAATCAAGAATCCCATCAGCAAGTTGATTGTGTAGCCATGGAAAGTTCTTTCACTTCGGTCATTGCTAAGTTGCGTTTTACACGGAGTTGTTCAAGGTCAAAGCCTTGAATACTGATATCTGCAAACTGCCAAGTTGGTGTTGTTACGCTGACGACACGTTTGTGGTTTGAAGCCACGATGAAGATTCTCTAATTGAATTTGTACAACATTTGAACAGCCTTCATCCACGAATTCAATTCACCATCGAGAAAGAAAGAGATGGACAACTGATTTTTCAAAGAATAACGACGGTATCCCAATGAATATAGGAAACCCGTTACCCCCACAAGAATTCAAATCAGAGTTCTTTGGGAATAACACCACATAAACTTGAAAGTCTGTATATTTCAAAAGTCCAAACGTTTTTTTCAATGGTAATAACACAAAATGAATAAGAAATTAAAAACTTTTAAAAATTAAAAGGATTCGCAATGACAAATATCGTAATCACAATTTGACTTTAAAGTTATATTTCAAAAGTCCAAACGTTTTTTTCAATGGTAATAACACAAAATGAATAAGAAATTAAATTTTTTTAAAAATTAAAAGGATTCGCAATGACAAATATCGTAATCACAATTTGACATTAAAGTTGACAATAAAACTGATGTAACTAAGGGAATTTACTGCAAATTTGATATATACAGGGTAGCACAAAAAATTTTAAAGATCATGTGAAATAACAAAGCTTCTTTCAAACTGGAAGAATTTGAAAGAGTTCTCTTTAGAACTTCATGTGGCGTTCCTAGGTACTACTTTGTTATATGATAGTGTATTCGCCAAAAATGAGACCAAAGAAATTCTGATGTTCCCAGAGACTCATTAAAGGGAAAACCTAGGAAAAACCTTATGAATTATCCCGATGTAGGGTTGTTCAAAAGGATATTACCATTATTAATTTCATACTTGATTATTGGCAACCAGGAACGACTGAATTCTATAGAAGTGCTAGCTATACAATCGCTTTCATTTAGTAAAATTAAAGCAAATGCTTTCAGCTTTCGTTTTGTGTTGTGTTCTTCTTTGGGTAATATGGCTGAATTTTGAAATTGTATGTTATGACCAGGGTTCCAGGCATGTTCATAAATTTTTGACTTTTCGAATTGTCGTTTTTTATATAATTTTTGTGTTCATTTATTCGAACATTTATGGGCCTAGAGGTTTTTCCAATATAAAATTTGTTACACTCGCAAGGAATCTTATAAATGCAGTTTTTTGAGTTTTGTGTTATGTTATTTGGTTTAGTTTTTGATAAAATTGATTTCAGTGTATTTCTTGTTCTGAAAGTTGTTTTAATATTAAATATGTTTCCCACTCTTTTCAGTCTTTCTGAAAGCCTTGTATGTATGATATGATTGTTGTAGTAATGTGGTTATCAAGGGTATTAGTATTGTTTGGAGAAGCTTGGTGTTGAATGTTAGTTATTGTTTTGTGTTCAATTTTATCTAACTCTTTATTGATGAACTTTTGAGGATAATTATTAGCAGATAATACATTTTTGATAAATATTTTTTCTATATTAAATTTATCCATATCAGAACAGTTGATTTTTGCTCTATAATATAAAGATTTAGTGATGCCTTTCTTTACCGTATTTGGGTGATTAGAGTTAAAATTGAGATATCTGTTAGTGTAAGTCGGCTTTCTGTAGACTTGTGTATCAAATGACGATTGTGTTTTTGTTATTAGGGTAAGATGGGGGAATGCCAGTCAGTGGGAAATGCCAGTCATTGCCAAATTTAAAACTTCCGCGAATATCTAACTTAAAATACTAGTGCCACCATCTATTAGACGACCATGGAAGCTTATTGGATGCGTGCTGCCAGTTTTCGTAATACGCTTTGGGTTTGATAGCGGAGGAAGAGTTGAATCGTATTTTGTTATTAAAAATTGCAAATTTCAATAGCTTATATGTTATCATAATCTGTTCCTATTAATATCGTTTTACTTGCCAATTATTACATATGTATCAGTTCACCAATCTTGCTGTCTTGATTATGTGCAAGTTACTTACGTTTCTAGTAGTGGTCCCAAGAAAAGTTTTTGTAATTTTGGGGTTATGCCTAACATTCGAAGCGGGTAATAGCAGTCACCGACCGGTATTACCGCCTATGAGAAATATACGTTAATTATTACTATTGTTGTTTTATTGATATATGAAAATTCCTATTTTGTAATTAGATGCCGCGTCACAGACAGAAGTCTACAATAAAAGTACAACAGACTAAGGAAGATCTAGAAAAAGCTATAGAAGCCGTGCAAAGTAGAGATTTGTTGCCATCAGTTCCGAAACAGTTTAATTTACCTTTCAGTACTCTATTTGAATTACAATTGTTTTGTATTCAAATAGGTATAATAAACGTGTTGTATAATTGATATATTTCGGCAATCGCTATATTTTTTGGAAGCCTAGATATATTGTTTCCAAATGACCAGTAATGACCCAATCGCTGACAGTCATTTCCCGCAAGGTGAGGGCAATGGCGGTAAACGAAGGTGTTTCGTTTGAGTATGAAAAAAATACAAATGCGAAATAGTCCGGCAATTTGAATTAAATGTTTCTAAAGTCAACTAAATAGGCTATGCCTAAGATAAGTTACTTTTGCCGCAAGTCCTTAGAATACCGATTTATTCTGATTAGCGTTCATTTGACCACAGTTCCCCCATCTTACCCTAAGATGTCTAAGAAAGGTAGTGTGTTATTTTGCTCAATTTCTAATGTGAATTGAATAGTTGCTTGTTGTTTAATAATTCATGTAAGTCCTTCAAGAGAGTGTTCCCAAATATATCTCTTGAATACTTACATGAATTATTAATCGACATCAATAACAAAGAACCAACTGCAACTGCGTGTTCAACGTACTACCATTGTATAGTCACAAAAAATATTAGTTGGAACGCTTTTCTGACAAATTTGTGGTTCTAACTCTGCGACCTTCGTTCCATAACCTTAATTTATTGAAAGTTTCTACTGCGCATGATTAATAAGAATCATCTAACAATTCTAGCTCTTTACCAAGGATTGAAATGACGATGGAAGAAAGGGTACGTCATTTGGTTGGAACACCGTGATGCATCGTTTACTGAACAGTCATAACTTGGTTGGAATAGGTTTTCTTGAATGCGCATGAAGGTCATCGTCATATGTACTGTTTGGCATCGGGTAGGAACAAACCTTTGTGTGTACCCTTGGTAAGCAGACAAAAATATGTACTGTAACTGCAAATGAACCTAATAACTGAAACGAAGAGGACAAAAAGGTACTTTTAAAAACCAATGAATAAAATCATAAAAAGAGAGTAATTAATAGTTCTAAATAACAGAAAAAGCAAACGTCCTTTTTCCTCTTACCATATCTCTTACAGTGTTTGAGCAACATGGAAATGTGTCCACACTGTACAACTAGTAATAACATCCTATACTGCATTATTTATCAAAACGTTAATGTACAATAATATTTGCTTGATTACACTCTAAAGTATACTTAAAATAATTGCAGCAATAATAACAAAGTAAATATATGTTACACTATAATTGTAAATTTTAAAAATGTATTGTGATTATTTTTTCTACATGCTCCAAAAAAGTCCTATATCCTGAATTTACTATTATTGAGTGATACTGCAATAACAGCGGGTAGCATTGAAGTTTTGATAGCATTTTAATCAGTAATATAATGATTATTTTTATTATTTATATATACTTTATGTAAGAATGCTATTGAATATTGCATGTAATTCCCAGTGATGACAGGGTCTGACCTAGACATTGAACCGTTTTGTAATTTTAAAACATACAGATTATATTGTTAAGTTTGGTAGTTACTCCCAAATATCTGTAAAGAAAAAGAAAATATTTGTTTACGGTAGAATCCCATGCAATACCTATATTCTTCCATTTATTTCCATGTGCTGCGTAAACACTTGACCGATGCGATAACACAACACGCCAAACCACGTCGTCACACGTGTGACGATTCAAAATGTTCAGATGTTGTCGACGTGTGTTGATGTTCCGCCTTTCTCTATAGCCTCGCAGCAGTCTATTTCTCTTTTATTTGTTTAGTATTTTGTGGGGTATCGTATGGAAACAATGCAACATGAAAAAGGGTTACTGACAAAAAAGGTACGGCAGTACGAATTCCTCTATAATGTACATTCTGAGATATTTAAAAATCACAGGTAAGTTTCATTTTATTATGAATATGTGGCATTTATAAAACGAAAAGTAGTATTTAGTTTTGCCCCCTTCGAACCATTTCTCGCTGCCATGGTATGGTGCCGTGAGGTGAAATAATATACTCTCGGTATGGTTCCCTTATAATGAGTGTGCTAAAGTATGTTACAAATGTGCACACGACATAGCCCACGTGAGCCCACGTCGCATGATGTGGGATAGCATGGCGTGGCGTGACGTGTTGCTAATGGGATTCTGTCCTTAAAGTGCGTTCCCACATTCACGAGATTTACACACATCGCCACCAAGGTCTACAAAAATTTTGTCTACCAGTTAGTAGAGCAATTTTGAGGGCATTTTAAAACACATAATTCAACAGTTATTAAATGAAATGTCACCTGAAAACCGCTGGTGACTGAACTAACGGTATATTTACTTTCTTTGGACGTTTTCAGATATTTAATTTTGTACTTTCTTTGTATGGCAATTACTGGAACTTTATACCAGCAAACTACCCCAAACAATTCATTTCGTCCCTTAACTAGATGGGACAGGGTCAATCCAAGACGGTCCCAATCAAATAATAACAACTAGTTAAAGGAAAAAAAGGAATAAATTGGTGAATAATAATAGTATTCGCATCCTCACAAAATACTTTCTCTAAAGATTGGGTACCAATCAACGTTAATAGTCGTCGGTGCAAACTGACCCATCGTGAGAACAGACCTTTAGATATCGTTTTAGTAAAAAAATCTATTAGTATTTGAATTAATCAAAATCTGTTGAAAAATTAAAACACAATTCACATATACTATTTTTGTGAATAACTAATTTACTTTCAATAACAAAGCCATAAATGTAGCAATTAGTCCACTGCACTGGTTTAGAGATTTTTATTGTAAGTATAATCATTAAAATTCGGGCCGAAAAACTAACTCAAAATGATTTCCACAAATTAAAATTGTTTACGCATTTTTTGTTTATTTGTCTGCAAATTACACGGTACAAATGAAAGCACTGAATACACTGTTTAATGTACCAATGAATTCAGAGAAATATTGTTTAACAATTTTTATATTTAAACGTGAGATACTTCTTGCATACCTGACGTCAATTTTATGAGGGTGACTTATATAAAAAGAATTGTATGTCTCCAAACACGTTTTTATTAAGATATTTTTATGCTCCAACCAAGTCAATGTGTTAGAGCGATTTATATATTCAAAGTATTTTAGTTGTATGGTTAATACGAAAAGGGACGCCTCTGCAAATAAAATAAGATGATAACCTTACTTATATATTTTGTATAATTTAAGCTAATTATCAATTATACGTTTTTTTTCTTTTCTGTCAGTTTGTGTAGAAGTGCGGTAATGGAAGCCAATAGTTCTGCGAACCTTCTGTAATACAAATTCAGGAAGCTTGAAATCTCATGTTTATCTCAGGAACATAAAACACTTCTTAGTTGGTTCAACCTGAGCTAGCAAACTTCCAAAAAGGAGGAGGTTATCAATTAGTCGCGTATTTTTTTTGTATGTATGTTACCTGATTTCTTCTGTTTAATAGAGTATAAATCCGGATTGGTGAAACTCCAAATATGGGAAAAGAATTCTATTGGTAAAGTGATGAAATTTGTGAATGAATACATGAGTGCCTGGAAATCGACTAATATCCCTAACATATTGGTCGATTTTTCGAAAACTCCTTATGGATGTGTATAGTTTTTTAACGTTTAATCTATTAAGGAAGATCCTTAGGTGATCTCATATACTTTTCCTCAACGTACACTTGCAGTTATGCAGAAAATCCCGGAAAATTCCAATATTCTTATCAAAAATTTCATCGAAGTGACCAGGGTGTATTAATACACCCTCGAAGTGACGTAATGGAACAATTTCCTCATTTAATTTTATATTTTAATTCCAACGTAATAGTGCGGGAATTGTCGGCAACTGGAAGTTTTAATTGCAAATTTCAAAATGTACTTCTCATGCATATAGGTAGTAAAGCACAGTAATTTCAGCTTCTCAAATCAATGAGTACCAAGCTCGTTTTGTTTGTATACCAGGCAAATAACTATTTAGAATGAAAATTTTTCCATTTTGCGAAGACGGTGCCTTTGAGTGTCAACATTTTCCCGGCCTTAATAGAAAATTCAGTGACAACACATTTCAAACCCTAAACTGCTATTTGATGCGTTTATACACAGGGCGTTTAGTTATAGCAAACAAAATCACAAAGTAACGTGATAGAAAGACTTGCATTTATATGATGATTGAAATGTTGGACGGAGTAGAATGATAGTGGTCCATAGGCAGCCGTATATACAATATGGTTGGAATATAGGGTGGAGTGGACCTTTGGTGGTATAAAAATGTTGGAAAAAATGTGAAACTAAAATTATATAGGATGATTAAAAAACTGTTATATGATGTGGACGTAAACAAATCATATACAGGATGGTTGAAATATATGTTGGAGTTGAATTATATTTATAGAGTGTAATTAAAAAATTATTTATTTCAAGTTGCATAAAGTGTGGAGAGGAATTAATGTTACACAGGGCGATACTATAAAATGTTAAAAATGAAATAATTTATGGGGTAATCCACAAGGAGTTATGTACGATGGTTGAAATATAGGACGGATTTGACTCCGTAAATATGGGATAGATTATACTACTTCGCCCTATAATTTACAGAAGGCAGCTAACAAATTTATGCTTGTCCGTGGTACAGTCGTATGTACAGGATGGTTGTACATAGGGTGGAGTGGAATTATCTATAGTTATACAGGGTTGACAAAAAAAGTTGAAAAAAGAGGTACATGGCGTGGTCCATAAGGCATAAATATATTTTGGGCTTATTAAGTCAACGCGTACTAGTACATTTTGTTCGGAAACCTTTACATGTCAATTTAAATGTAAAAATATCATTGTGTAATGTTGGGGCTTTCGATGTTACCTGGTCTCTCTCTATTAAGTTTCTACGTACATACAAAATAAAAAAGTTAAGAATGAAAACTACCTGAATTCAAAATAACTAAAAAGTTGAAAGTACAACATTTAAAAATATATATAACCGACTTCCACCTATAACTAAAAAGCTGAAAATAATTATAACAAAATACAACTTTAGCAAATAAATAACACATTCAATGTTGTTAGATATCTAACCCAGAAAGTAAAAAATGTAAACATTAAAAGGTGCTCATTCTGCACAAATTAATTACCTACCAATCTAGTATATTTTTGAAGTCGGTGCCAAGCAACAACTAAGTTTGATGAAGATAAGTGCGCAATGCAGGATTTTAGATTTGCTTGGCACCGACTTCAAAAATATACTAGATTGGTAGGTAAGTAATTTGTACAGAATGAGCATCTTTTAATATTTACATTTTTTACTTCCTAGGTAGGTACCTAACAACATTGAATTGTGTTATTTATTTGCTAGAGTTCTATTTTGTTATAATTATTTTAAGCTTTTTATTTATAGGGTGGAAGTCGGTTATATATTTTTTAATGTTTTATTAATGTTGTCAAACGTGTGATCAATGGCTAGAATATTATCTAGATAAATCATACACATCCTCCATTTCAGTATAATTCTGTTGCGGATAAAAAATGCCGTTTTCTCTCTACCGTTTTGGTGAAGCCCAACGTGCCAATACCCAATTGTGAAATAACTTTTTTCGAAGCTGTTGTTACTAGTGGGACATTCAGAAAATCTTTAGTATAGAATCTCAGAACTTTGTACCTTGGTTCGAACATGAACGCTTGCTGGCTCCTAAGGTTCTTACCCAATATAAAACCGTACTCAGTGAGTGTCACTAGGATCATATGCCGGATTAGTGCTCAACACAACCGCAGCTCTATTTCTAACACCCTGTATTGGATTCGCCTGTTTCTGTAAGCAGCAAATGTGTGGATTTTGGATGAACTCAGAACTCTAGACTTGATGGTGCCCTTTACTGATGCCGTCTTAACATCGCGGGATGGATAGGTGGATACTGTCCTGGTCAGTCAGAATTCTTCCCTTTATCCTCATTGATCCGAGTTTTCCTGATTCGCGGTATAATAGTATTAGTTATCTCTGGTTGGTGATCATTCTTGTGGCTCCTTAAAGTTACTTGTGCCCTCGTAACAAAAACATTCTGCACTGATAGGCCTAGACTCATTCCTTTGAGTGTCTATTCTGTCTTATTTGAATGGATAGAACAACGCTAGACTCAGCGGTTATATCTGTGTTCCCATAGTTCAAGAAAACTTCTCTCACCCTCACTCTAACCGGTCGAACGTTATGACGGCGAGCAAAATGAATTGTGCCATCAATCAATATTTTAAGGAAGCTTCTTTAAAGTAATTACAGATTTCTTATTTAAAATAAATAGGTCAAAAAATGTTTTATATTAATAACTAAATTTATAATTATTTATGTGTAATAATATGGTGAACTTTTCTGTTAGACGTAGTAGTCTCAAAGGAAATAATGTCCAGAAAATCTTATTTCTTGATGGCAATCAAGATATAGTGTAATAACCTCTACCAACCTTGTTCTATTTATGTTTCTGACCTTTATGTTATGTTTTTATTTCAATTTGGTAATCTTTATAAGCTCTATTCATTCAATTATTTTTTATATTATCCATTTTTAATATTGTACCTGCTTATATTTGTAAGCTAGAACATGTTTTGGGGTTTTTAATTTGTATTTGTTGTACCTGCCAAATACCACTGGCGAATCCAGGGGGTGTGTTAAGCCGCTAAAGCCCCTCCCCAAATCATCTGTGTGGTATGCTTTTTTAGTGTTTATTGTGCTAAAATCAACTTTCAGTGACGTCAAGTTCCCCAAATGAGATCAAGCCCCCCCCCATCACAATTACAAGCCTGGATCCGCACCAGCCACATAATATATGTTACTATGAGGCATATTTTGTTTATTCAACCTTCGATTAAATTCAGTAGTTGAGTATACAGCTGTGGAACACGAATCTCTGGGGTCGGTCAAGATAGTATATCTGTCAGAGGGTCGGGTATAAACTTAGGAATCCCAGGCAATTTCGAATCAATAAGTTCACTACAGTACTACGTACGCATGGAGGGTATGAAGCCGGTGAGACGGCGGACGCGGCCCCGATACTTTATTTTTATCAACGCATTCCAAGAAGTCAAACATCGTCGTTGTCATATCTAACGTAAGATATTTATGGCTATCAGCATGAACGAGTTAATAATTTGGATAAACTTAAAGCCATAATTCGTCGTTTTATCAGTGAAATTACGAACATGTTTGAAAATGTCCAGAGAGAATTTCATGATACATTGGGATATTGTCTGGCTAAAATAAAAGCCTTTTTGACAATTTACGCAACTAACAGTTAGAAAAGTAATTGTCCGCAGTTAACTAATTATTACCAATTTATTTTTTAGAATAATACATCTTTTTAAAGAATCTCTAGGTTGGGTATTTTATTTTATTTTATTTTTTGGCTAGAGGCGAGTTACTTAATTTAATATGAAATCTAAAACTCTTCTTTGAAAAGAGATACGTAGGACCCATACACTGCTAAATACCGACATTCCAATAACAAATATAATGAGAATCATACCTACACCATTTACCACTATCGAAATATCCACATTTACTCATATGATCTTATCAAACGCCCTTACATCTGATACTAAATACCGAAATCGAGAGCCTCCATATTTACATCGTTTTACCCGAAGCACAGTATAATCAAACCTCTATGCCCGAAGCATGTACCAAACGAGTACTCGAGTAACGAATATTTAGTAATGAGTACTTAACTGAAAAGTAACGAATAGTTAAGAGTACTCAAAAGTTACGATACTTTACACTTCTACCAGAGTCGCAGACTTTTGTGGAATTCGGTGACTTTAACGCTATTAATATTTTTATGCCGACTGCTCTCTAGAGCTGGACATGCCTCAGTCTAATTTCCCACAAATATCCCTGGATTTTTTGCTAGCGTACTGAGTTAATAAATTTACCTTAAAGAATGATAGCCACAGTTTACATTAATGGCTGAAATTAATTTAATTAAAATCTCCGTTGTTGTATCCAGAAAGATAGTGTGGCATCTTTACTTCCCTTCACATAATATTGTCAAACATTTGAATTTTAAAAATTAAGATTTGTGCCTTTTCATATAGTTTATTTATTGCCATTGACAACGAGGTCTGACCTGGAGTCTGAAAAGTTTATTTCTCAATAAGTATATGTGATGTTATTTCCAGGGCCGGATTTAAGTTAGTGCAGCCCTGGGGCACAAAACTGGTAGAGGCCCCTGGGCTCAACACTAGTGAAGGCCTACTTAAGGAAATCAAAATTGGCAGTTAAATTTGTATTTTACATTTAATATTTTTAATAAAACATGCCATTTAAAAGGATTTTTACATACTTATATAAACAATTTGAAGTGAAAAATACCAAAATTTTAAAAATTACTTATACAAATTTTCAAATAAATCGGTTATAAACTCTTCGAGAAAAATGATTTTGAAAATTGCTTAGTTTTGCTTGAGTAGGTATTTTACACGGTTTATCTACAGTTACCTGCGAAATTTAATTACGTCTCATTTTGGTATTGTTGTAAACTCCGTGGGTTCAATTAATTAATTTTAAAAACTAATATTCATTGTCAGTTTCTAGAAACTTTTATTTACACATTAAACATCAGATATTTCCAACAGCTTATTCTAATATTATTTACATCAAAATCATAACAATGAAATAAGGTGCACGCACTAAAACTAACTACCTGCTGAAATTAATTCTCTTTATATATAGGTTAATTTGTCGTTCTCGATGGTACTGGCCGTTTTCCAATTACGACGCACAGATAGGCACAGTACGTACTCTGTGCCTACACAGCATAGCACACTGTGTGGTAGTCTTGGGCACAATCGTTCGTCTTTAGGAGCGCTCAATTTAGTTCGAAGTCCTATTGCGAACTAGTTCGTTCTTTTAGTTTGCTAGTTCTTTTGCACGACTCAGAATAATAAGCATTGGAGAGTGCTCTACGATCAAGTTTTTCATTATTTTAGGAGGCAATTGACAAATTTATAGTATATATACGTATTTACTTTAATTACAGATCTATTTAATTTTACTTATTAAATACAAAAATTACTTCTACATAAAACAATAAACTTAAATTATAATTATTGATACTCAGTCAATAAACAGCCTTATTTATAACATTTTTTTTCAAGATGTTGAGGGAAAATTACACAAAGAGAAAGGGGAAATGTACAAAGAAGAAAAATATTGACCTTTCTATACTCTGAAGCAACTCGCCCCCGCATATAAGTCGCGCTATCGATACACAACTTTCACAAACTCAGTAACAACTAAATATCTGAGATGAAGAAGTTAGTAAGTAGAGGGGTGACATTTTTCCATATCTTCATTTTTTAAAATTTGTGTAGCTATCAAATAGGATTATAAAGTTGTGGCCATAATCAAGAAATGTCTCCTATCGATGCCAGACAACACATTTTTATCTGTTTTGTGCCAATATTGTTTTCTTCTGAACCTGGTTATTCTTAAAGCCGTATGTTTGCTTCTTCTCTGACCGCTGCCTCAACAAAACACTTGGGTCTTATTGGTGTGGAATATAGAAAGGGATATTTGGTTATGACAATTTAGGTTAGGGACACGGCTACTTACCACCCGTATTAGGAAGTATTATCCCCTTCTTAGATTGTAGAGGGGTGTCTACTCGCTACCATACTCTAACATTATTACCTAGGTTAAACCCAAATTAACAAAATATGTAACTGCAAAGTAAGCATGGGGATTTAATTAATAAATTTAATACTCAATGAGGTATCCACGGAAACTGGCTGATTTTTTTACGGTGCTACTTAACTTGCCAATGCCAACAAGGACAGGTATTCTGCTTCTTTAAATTACTATATTTTATTTCTCTAAAAAGTTTGTATCATATTTCCTAAATATAATTATTCACCTCTTTAATTACTTACCCTTTAAGTTTTAGTTCTCCTTCAAGATATCTACTGTTGTTACCTTAATTTTGTTAAATTCATTCTTAAGCGATTTCACTTTTCTTCCAAGTCTTACCTTTCTTCTATTTATATTTACGTCTTTTATTTCCTCTAAATGCGTCAGATTTACATTCCTTAAATAGTTTATTCCTTAAATCGTATATTAGTGCAGTTTTTGCCCTAGAGTTTTTGATATCAGCAGCTATTGCTCTAAATCACTTTCTCATATTTGTTTTTATCTTAAATTTGAACTCAATTCCTCCTTTTTCATTTGCTTGTGTATTTTTGTCAGCAATCGGCTGAAAAAAGATATTTCTGTCACTATATATCGTTTCTGTTTGTTTCCTTAGCGACCTTATTGAAGATTGAATTGTGCTCTTAACATCCCCTTCTTTTTTTGTGAAATTTATTTCACGATTGTAGAATATTCCAGGGTACTCTTTAGTTTCTGGCTTCAGTCTACTCGCTACCATACTCTAACATTATTACTTAGGTTAAACCCAAATTAAACAAAATATGTAATTGCAAAGTAAGCATGGGATTTAATTATTAAATTTAATACTCAATGAGGTATCAAGAAATGTCACGGAAACTTTTTATCTGGCTGCTTTTTCCATGTTTGCTTTTTTTCTGAGCTTCAACAAAACACTTGGGTCTTATTGGTGTGGAATATAGAAAGAGATATTTGGTTATGACAATTTAGGTTAGGGACTTCATTTTCCCATTTTACATAGTTATACACCTGATCATGGTTGCCGGCTGATTCCTGTTATTTAATTCTATCCTACACCACCTCAAATCTAATACAGAAGATAGTCAAAGACCGTAAACTATAATGAGGACCATTGTACCATTAAATATGATAATAGTGTAACAAAAAATATGTTAATTCAAAGTAATAAGAATCAATTAACTTTTCAATAACTAAAAGAAAGACTATAATGTTTAAAACAATTTTAATTAACGGCAAATTAATATCCATGCTAAACAAACACACGTGTTTATACGCTTTAAAATCTTTCGCACATTTTTAAAATCTTACGGCATTTCTATTCAAATTTCCTACCACACATTTGCAGATAAACGTGATTCTGTTACATGATACACCTAGTGTAGTATTCTTCCATTTTAAAAAACTATTAAAAATTCTATATATACGAGACAGTAGTAGACATATCGTTGAATAACAATTATTTAACCTCCAATGTGCAAAAATTCTCTTCTTTTTTTTCTTAGGTGTGCGTATGTGTGTATATTAAATAAACAGGAACAGATAAATCGGAAAAATCCTGTGGTTTGGCTTATATTCTTGATGGTTTCGAGTTTGTCATCGTACGCTTGATAATGAAAGATAAAGAGTGCCAATGATATTCCATGATAAGTCATCTATTTTACATAATGAATGCGGAAGTGTGCGTGAAGCGCGTGCTTTTTTCCTTTCGATCGAGACATATGTATAATTTGAATTAATTGGTTTTAATTTTATTCGTAAAAAATGAAAATTGCATCATGGTATAGTTATCTGACAGTCAACCTTATTAAAGTTATTGTTTTGCTGACTGATTACTTGAAGGTTTGGTTGCTATCAGACTGGCTACCACACTTCAGGTACCAAATACCAAAAACTAGAGCAACAGTGTTGGTTAATTTCCACAAAATTGGTAGAGAGATGTTTTTGAGAACGCTGAAAACGTCTTTTGAAAATGTTGATACTACTAATAGTGGATGCAATATGTGTGTGAGGGTATTTCTGTAAATTGTCAAAAGTAGATACGCTATACAGATACGAAATTCCGATGCATTTTCTTAAGGAGGTTCAAAACCCCAAAACTGAACCACATTTAATGCTCCACTCCCACTTCTCTGGAGTGACATCATAAGACACGCCTCCACTAAAGCACTCTCATTTGTCAGTTGCCACGTGCTCTTTTCAAACTCACCAGTTTGTCACAAAAATAAGTTACTTGGCGGGTGACATAGTTTATGTTAGAAAAAAACCGGATCGTTTGCTTCTATGGTAAATAACATAACTATGACACCCGCCAACTTCTGGCACCAAGTTAATTATTTATGTGACAAATGATAGCTGACCATTTGATCCGGCGTATTTGAACATAGAGCAACTGCTAAGGGCAATGGAGCCGTTTTTTATGATGTCACTCCAGGGAAGTGAGAGTGGTCCAATTTCGGAGTCTTGAAACTCCCCAAGAAAATGCATAGGGATTTTGGGCTCGAATCTATATAGCTCATCTACTCTCAAACAATAAATCTATATTTCTGAGACCGATAATTAAAAATCTCTAAAGAAATTCTTAGATATCCGTCATTTATAGTAAAAAAAATATATCATTATATTAAGACCTGTAATTTACTTTAAAAATTAAAACAGCGAATTATACTTCGTTTCTTGTTATCTCCTGTTTCTGTTTCTATTTCCTTGTGTTATCATTAGTAATGGTTATAAATTTCAGGAGAATTAAAATAATTCTCACTATTTTGTTATGACTCAAGTATTAATCCTAATGTGTAATTTAAATCTTAATTTACATTTCTATACGTACCAAATAATATGATGAATTGTAAATGCGGCAAAAAATTTAACAAAAGGTATATGAAATGAATAGCCTTATTTCTGACTTCTTCGCAAAGAGAGAATTGGAGTTTTTATTAAAAAAGCAAATTTTGTGCATGTTATATTAGTTTCTTTCCTATATATTATTGATATTCTATAAAAGAAGAAACTCATAATGCATTTTACCTGGTCTCTGTTTCTTACACAGTGAACTGAATTGTATGGGTATTTCAAGATCAAGATAGTGTGTGGTGTCGGTGTCGTAACAAATGGAATCTCAAGTTGTCCAATTTATTCCTTTGCTTATCTATTTCCATATGTGAAAATGTGGGCCCCCGTTAAGAAGCTTTCGCTTAAAAAATGCACCTTTAACTGATTGCCTTTGTTCAATATCTTTTCAATATCATTTTCTTTCCATGCTGTATTGCGACGGCAACAGCGGTTTATTTTCACGTTTGGTACATGGAGTTATTGTGAGTTTTAGTCGTTTTCTATGTTGTATACTAATCTTTTCTGAAATACATTCGTGAAGGTTCATCTTTGTAATCGCCAACTTTTCTAGACCCACCACTTCGTCGTTCTTTTCTACGACTTACAAAATTTCCTCTGTTTTTACTGACCCTATAGGATTAAATAATGAATAAAGCAACACCATTTGTCATTGATTGTATCCTGGATGACAAAGCTCCCACTGCTTTACAGAATCCCTAGAGGTTTATTTTCCTGCGGACTTGTGGGTAGTCTTAGGTTCTTCCTATAAGCTCTCAGCAGAAACTCCCTACCCTGGTGTTATTTCTGTGGTTCATTTCTGTATTTCATCCGCTCAAGTGTCTTTCTCATGCTGACAAAAAACTCCTAAATATTTTTCTATTTGTCTGGTTGTCTGGGGACCCCAAGGATCTAATGTAACTGCTGTATCCTGCATCAACAAATTCTTCATGGCTTTCATTTATAAAGCACGTGTGTATCGCAAAATTCTCTGAATTTCAGTCGTGTTTAGAACTTGTAAATGTGACTTAATAAGCGGACCCGTCTGTAATTTTCAAAACCTGTATTATCTCTTTTATTGAGTAGGATGACAATTTGTTGTTTATGATGTTGTCCTCTTCTTTCTGCTTTCTAATATTGATCAATGCCCCCAAACTTTCTTCTTCATTTATCTCTGGAATATCTTCTAATTCCTCGTTTAATATTTTTGGAATATTGGTGAAGGGCTACAACTTTTTTAAATGCCGTTTGTAACGTTATACGCCTTTGGGTTCCTAATCGTCATGCTGTTCCTCGCCTAGATTTCTTTCTGACATTGCTTTGGTACTCCCCGATTTCCAGTTCATAGGCAGGGGCGATCCTGTACTAAATTTACCAAAATATAGTTTTAAACCCATATTTCTTGGACTATGTTCGGAACACTCTGTCTTTTTTGGGTTTAAAAGAGACAGCCTTTATACTTACATATGTATATTCTCAACTGCTTGGAAAAAACTCTCTGCCTTAGCGCAATCGCAGTAAGAAGAAAAAGGGACTCGCTATTCAAGGGAAAAATGTTTCCCTATGTGCTCGCTAGTTCAACCTCAAAGTACGTGTACAGCTATTACTCACTTATTGTAAACCCCCTCGTGAGTGCGCATTGCCTAACAGTATAACCTCTAGTTGTACCTAAAAACCCAGGGTTAAGGCCGGCTACACGCGACGAATGCAGACAAATACATGGATGGCAGATTTCCCGAGGCTTTTACTAGATCTAACTCGTAGACAAGGTAAGAGTTTTCTTATGAAGGTCAATTGAGTTTTTTGTCAAAATAGAACCACTCAAAACTACAGTCCACTTAATCCAATTCACTACAGTCTATTACATTAAAAATAGTTGTTATGTGGTTTAAACCCATAGAAGTGGCCTTCTTCTAGGCTCTTAGAGTTAAGATTACCTCGTTTTAATATTAAATTTATTACCTTTGAGGCTCTCGGTGGAGGCAATCGCCCCATCGCCCCTCCTCTTTTGTATCCGCCCATGGTCGTATGTTGTCTACCCCGTTTTCTTTTTCTATTTTCAAGTGTTTTCTTGTATGTTCGAGTCAAGATCACGTTACTGCCCTTTTGTGAAATACAATTTGAACCGCACATAAGTTGTTTTTTTGGTTTCTGCGACTTTTGACAAACTTCACAACCATACATAATAGTGAGTTTTGTGATGCTATGATATTTCTTCCTTTAGTTATTCTGTCTTTAAATGTTTCCCATTGATGTTAAGTTTATGCCAAGATGTACAAATCCCTTACATCTACATGCACATATACTGGTGTCTGATTGGTGTTAACTTGTAACCCCCACTTTCGGTATTCCTCTAAGAGTTTTCTAGATATCTATTCTAGGTCTTCTTTATACTAAGCAATTACTTCTTTTTGTTTAAGGTACATAGGCATTCCCATACCTCCGCATTGTTTGCTCCATATTCTTAAGGCTTCATCCACATATTATACAAAACTGAGAACATACAACAACTCTGTAGGGTCTACATCTTTTACTTTAATTTCTCTTTTAATGTTGTTATGTATCTATATAATTCTTTAAAAGCATTTATTAGTTTTACATGTATGTTGTTTTTAGAACGTACCTTAATTTTGAAACTGGTACTGTGTCAAATTCTTTCTGCAAATCAACAGCAGTATTATTTAGAACAAACAAAATCTACTATCAGTTGTTGACCGGCCTGCTCTAAAGCCATTTTATTCCTCAGAAGAATTGTAGCAATCTTGCCATTATATCTTCCTTCCTTCCCGATCAAAAATCCATGATTTTCCGGATTGTCGGCGTCCTACGTAACTATTTAATTCTATCCCAGCTTTGGTTTTTCGTTTCTTTCGTAGCGGATTTAAACCACATCATAGCTTCTCTGTATTCTTTCTTATCCTTGTCCTCTTTAGTAGTTAGCCATCAGTGCAATAAATATTGTTTCTGGTCCTTAACCTCTTGTATTTTTATCGTTCCACAAAAAAAAAATCGAATTTTTCTCATAAGTTTTTTATGTCCTAAGGTATCTTTTGATACTTGGTGCCCCATTTCGATTAATCTTTTTTTTAGATTTTCATTGCTTAATGTTTGCACATCATTCCTGTACTTTCGTTCTGAAAACTCACTAAACAGAATTGTGGTGTTCCGATGTTTTTTAGAGTGACGTCGTAGGCATTATTAATTTAGTTTTTACTAATGTTGGTCACTTGCACTTTCTGCAGATCTTTATACTCTGACGTCGTGCATATTTATTAGAATTTGTGGTTTCAGAATTAGATGGTTGATTACTGATCTTAGGTTTCTGATACTTTGGGTCCATGTATATCATAAATCGTAAAAACAATAAAACATTTAAAAAATATATATAACCGACTTCTACCTATAACTAAAAAGCTAAAAATAATTATAACAAAATACAAATCTAGCAAATAAATAACACATTCAATGTTGTTCCTTCATTGCATACTTATCTACTAATTCATCAAACTTGATTGTTGCTAACTCCTTGTGGGCTAACCCATAAATTATTTCATTTTTAACATTTTATATTATCGCCCTGTGTAACATTAATTCCTCTCCACACTTTATGTAACTTCTTATGGGCTATAAAAGAAATATTTTTTTAATCACAATGTATAAATATAATTCAATTCCAGCATATATTTCAACCATCCTGTATATGATTTGCTTATGTCCACATCATATACAGTTTTTCAATCACCCTATATAATTTTAATTTCACATTTTTTCCAACATTTTTATACCACCAAACATCCAGTCCACCCTATATTCCAACCATCCTGTATATACGGCTGCCTACGGACCACTATCATTCTACTCCGTCCTATATTTCAATCTTCATATAAATGCAACTCCTTCTACCACTTTACTTTGTGATTTTGTTTGCTATAACTAAACACCCTGACTATAAACCTACCAAATAGCAGTTTAAAGTTTGTCATGTATTGTCACTGAATTTTCTATTAGGCCGGGAGAATGTGACAACTAAAAGCACCGTCAAATGGAAAAATTTGCATTTAAGTAGGTATTTGCCTGGTATACAAACAACACGAGCTTGGTACTCATTGATTTAAGGAGCCGAAAATACTATGCTTTACTATCTATATGCTTGCGATGTACATAGAAAATTTTCAAATTCGCAATTAAAACTTCCAGTGCCTAAAATTACCGCACTATTACGTTGGAATTAAAATATTTATGAGGAAATGTCCGTTATGTCATTTCGATGAAATTTTTGATAAGAATTTTGGAATTTTCGGCAATTTTCTGCAAAACTGCAATTTGCACGTCGCAGAAAAGTATATGAGATCACCTAAGGATCTTCCTTAATAGATTAAATGTGAAAAACTATACACATCCATAAGGAGTTATCGAAAAATCGACTAAAATAGTAGGGATATTGGTCGATTTTCATGCACGCATGTGTTCATTCACAAATTTTATCACTTCATCAATAGAATACTTTTCCAAAATTTGAAGTTTCACCAATCCGGATATATACTCTATTAAACAAGACCATATTCATTCAAAACGGTGCACCACAGGAGAAGAAATCAGGTAACATACATACAAAAAAAAGCGAAAAAATACGCGACGAATTGATAACCTCCTCCTTTTTGGAAGTCGGTTAAAAAAGGCATTTTCTAAGAACAATTTCAATTGAACCAATTTATTATAAGAATTGTCTGTTTCATAAACCAGAATGTATTGCAAGTCTTTCTGTCAGTTAAATTATATTCAAGAGTAAAATGTATTTTCATATCAACAACAGCGATCTTTATTTGTTGACTAACTGAGACTGCATGACTGGCGTTGAAAGCTGCCGTTCGAAGAAGGGGCTCTGTATTATAATTTCTGAAATTTGTAATTCTCAGAATGCTCGCACAAGACATTATTTACGTAATCCACATCTCTGCTCATAAATCCATCATTACTTTCGACGAAACTATAAACAGAAATAATGTTGTTATTGCAGTTCATATTTCAGTTCATTGATCCGTTTTGTTGGTAGCAAAACATCGAAAGTGTTCGTATACAAGGCCATTTCATGTACTTCGCACGTATATTTAGTCTAACCAAGTTTTTTCGGCACATTACAGTATTCGTTACTCGTCTTCGGATGATGTAAACTGTGATGTTAAAAGCAGATATGTAAAAAATTCTAGTTGACATTTTGGTTCAACAATATTCAGTGTGTTCGAAGATTATAAACTTCTTAAAATTTATATTCAGTAAAGTAATAAAAATTATATAAATCAGTTTTACGAATTTAAGTTCGCCTTGTCTAAAATTTGAGATTTCAAATGGAATGGCATCAGAAAGTTTTTAAAAAAATCTTGAATGACTGCCAAAGAAATTGCATTGAGCATCTTTTTTAAATTATATCTTATTCAGATTCAGACTGCCAGTTCATCTAAATATGTAATCAAATCTTGGAACTCAGTTTTAATCTACTTCTAATTGTCATGTCGTATCGACATGAAACGTTGTGTGTATACATAGTTCGGATGTCAGTACCATCATTTGCTATCATAGAGCTCATCAAATTCAAATTCTTTATTTTCCTTTAACAAAATCATTTGTATAGGAATCTTCAATACATTAGAAGACTGCACATTTAAAATATCGAATACAATTTATCACCTAATATGCAACGCTAATATTGATCGAAACTCTTGTCCAAAAACACCTTCATTTCTTTGGCTTTTTAAGATTTCCTCAGGCTCTGTGGAAGAACAACAAAAGTTAATTTTAACTAAGTGGATTGTTTAATAACGAATTTCACAAATACCCGGATTACAAGAACGTATAAATAAATTTTGGCAGGTATGCTAAATTAGCACTTTTAAATTTAGAATATATTGTAAGGTCGATATAGAAAAATTTACAAAATTCCATGTACATATGGGACATCTTACATTCGCCAGACGAGACAGAGACTAAAAGAAAGGATAAATCAACACACAGGACACCAAAAGAAAGTGAAGACGGCACTTGTTACCCACCATTTCAACACAGGATACAATTTCTTATTTCTCGACGTTCAAGTTCTAGATACGGAAAGGCATTAGTCGAAAAGACACGGAGAATATCATGTATTGTGTTTCAGGGAGTCATTCATTTGGGCATGATTTAAAATAATTTTGTACTATTTAATCATTTCATTAGCATTCTATTATTATTATAGCATTCCTCCGTGGAAACACACTCCCTCTAAGGCGCGCCTTTAAGGGAAAATTCACTGTACTCCCAGATATCTTAGATATCGAAATGGTTAAGCTCTGTGGAAGCCCTTGCCAAGTTTCAGGCCCGTGGTTGAAGTCGTGGCAGTTTCCCATGAATTTTCTGACCGTCAGTAGTTTTGGGACTACTCCTGTTGTTGACATAACAATTGGTACAGTTTGTGTGCTATTCATGTCCCACTGTGTCTTTATTTGAAGTTCTAAATCCCTGCTTAATATTTATATTATTATTGTTGGGGATTGCTATGTCCATTAAGGTTGCTTTTCTTGAGACTTTATCTACTAAAACTATATCTGGTCTATTGTGAGCAACAGTCCAATCGGTCAGTATCGTGCGGTCCTAGTACAGCTTATAGTCGTTATTTTCTAAAACAGATTGTGGTTTGTTTTGTATACATAGTATGGCACTCTTACCTACTGCAACAGTTCAAGTTTCAGTCCTAGTACTTGGTGCAGTATTTTTGCCACAGCATCGTGTTATTCTTTGAATTCAGTTGCAGCCAACGCTTGACAACCTTCTGTGATATGCTGGATGGATTCAGATGTTTGACAACCCTATCTGCATCTGTCGCTGTTAATAAAAGGATCTTTAACGGTGTACTTTAGATAGTTCTTAGTTGGAATTACTTGATCTTGGATTGCCAATATAAAACCTTCCTCGAAGTTTCCTTGAACTCCCCCAATTTAGACAAACGCCTCGAATACCACATTGGAAAAGAAGGCTCGAAGGGAAAATCAATTCTTTTCGAAAAGACAGTGGAAGACTGACCGAGTACTAACAAGGGGTCAGGGACTACAGCATAGAAAGGCTTGTCAAGACTATCATGGACTATAACTGAATATACTCTCAGTGAAATGGACAAAATATCTCAGCAGTGTCTGGACAGTCTACGACAAAAGCTTTCCGTCTACACAAATCAATTGAGAAGGTACAGAACCAGTAACCAGCGGAAACTAGACAACACAGTATTCCGGTAATCAGAAAAAGGGTTTTATAGAAAACTCAACAACATTAATAATAATGAAGCCCCTAACTATCCCAGTAAAACGGCCATCGAGCAATTCTGGAAAACTCAGCATTCCACAACAATTTTCTATAACTTCAGAGCCAGCTGGAGGAGGCTGCATTTCAGAATTGTGATACTATGCAACACCAACCATTTATAACGGAAGACACATAATGAAACACCTCTATAACTGGAAAGCACCAGGACCAAATGGTATGGAGAATTATTGCATAATGTAACTTTACGCCACCCACGAAACATTAACAGCCCATATAAATGATATAATTATCCATCCACACAAGATGCCTAGTTTCCTTACGCATAGTGCTACATACCTAATACCAAAGGACGACCTATGTATACAGGGCCCAGCAAAGTACCGACCAATCACTTGCCTCCCAACCTTATACAAACTTATAACATCCTGCATTAATCATTGTGAGCTGAACAACATAATTACTCAACAACAAAAAGGAGGCGCAAAAAAATCAATGGGGTGCAAAGAACAATTGATAATTGATTCCGTTGTGTGCAATCAAGCTCACGCTAAACTACAAAATCTCTACATGGCATATGTGGATTACAAAAAGGCTTTATAAAATGAATAATTGAATTTTTGCCATGTCCACCTGGCAAATCAAAACCTCACTGAATGAAGCCGACCGTTCGATACAAACTGACCCCATTTCAATCAGAAGGGCTATATTCTCTTAGCTCGCTGTGGTTCTGCCTTGCTATGAACCCTCTCTGAAACAAACTGACTAACTTTGGGTTGAGTCTCAAACAAAACAATGTACCAGCATTAAAGATAAACCATTTGTTATACATGACCATTAACACTTACGCTTGTTCAGTGCTCAGTTACTCTTTCGGTATAGTTAATTGGTGCAAGACTGACATTGAACAATTACAACGGAAAGTTTGAAATCTACTAAAAAAAGCTCAAAATCACCATCTAAAGAACTCTATCGAACGTACAACTTTACCACGGTATGAAGGAGAAAGAGGATTGGCTGATATAAGCAAACTACTAGATCAACAAATTTCTAATTTTCGTAGTCATTTCCATAAGCTCACAGAGTCATATGCCAAGTCACCACTGTGACTGAAGGGACAACAAGCCAATTGCACCCCCAGTTAACTGCTCAGGTAGAAAGAGAAGCCCCTCCATGACATATAAATGACATCAACCAAGATTATGTCGACAGTTCAGCGTCGAACTATTGGTTAACGTCTGGTCGTATGTCTCCTGAAACGGAAGGTTTCATTAGTCTGAAATTGGTAGACAGTGTAACTCGTTCCTCGAAGTTTCCTTGGACTTCCATCGTCTTTAAGTGGTTGATCTCACAACGTTTCAATAGCTGTATATCTGCTATCGTCGTCATTCACCTGATCAAGGCAAGAATGGCTCAAGAATGGAATGGATGATGCGATATTACAGCTGTTGATAAGTATAATTGCCTTTTTTACTTGCTAAAGAAATGCAAAAATATTACTTTCATTTTTACAGTATAAGCATATTTAATAACTTTTTAATCCGTCTAGTTACTTTTTCTTTAAAAGACTAGTACTCCATTTATATATATATATATATATATATATATATATATATATATATGATCTGCGAAACCACCTCAACCATACCTCAGTTAATAAGACTCTCAAAGAATCCGAAAACATACGATCTACCTGCCGTCGTAATGAACACTATAGACTACCAGGACAAAATAAAGCAACTTCTCGACAATGACTCAAGTTACAAACTATCGCCCAGAGACCCGACCACCTACCTAGAAAAAATAATGGAATCCAAAATTAAAAATTCACCCATAGAAGAAGAACTACAGAAAAAACTGATCCTCAGAGAAAAGTCACTGCCTACTCTATGTGCAAAATCCATAAAGACGGAGTACACTTCTACCTAAGAGTGCTTTCAACTGCCGGTATATTGGAAAAATATCTAGTACCCTACAACCAATTGTGGAAAAAGCAGATTAATTAAAAAATCGGAACATTTCACACGTTACAGCATTTCCATAGACCAGAAGATTATAGCTAGTTTCGAGCAAGTCCTTATATCCAAGTACCGTAGAAGAAGCACTTTAACAAATTTAAAATGAAGACTCCCACAATTCGTGATAGATTTGTCACGACACTGCCTAAAAAGTGCCGACGGATTGGGGTCCCCAAACCAGCGGTGATTCTTTAGACCTATTTCGAGAAAAAGGCACTACAAACAGCAAACCTAAACCAAAGTAATGGCTAAAACGTCGAACGTATTTGTCATGGCCTTTTGGTAAACAAGAAATCCTCAAGTTCCTGGAGCACCTACTCTATACACCCCAGAATTCAATTTACATTAGAACTTGGAAATCAACCAGTCGAGGTTCTGTAAGAAAAAACCCCCACAATATTTCGACCACACCGTTTAGGAAGCCACACACACGCGTAAAACTAACAAACCCATCTCAAATACAGAGTTGCCAAACAATTTCCAGTAACGACTGACAGACGACAATAACAAAACACACGAACTAAAACAGATAACACCGCTCTAGAAAAACGGATACACAAACCACACTATCAAAAAAGCAATAGCACAACAAGACCATGAGCCAAAACCAAAAGATATACCGAAAAACCAAAAGTTCTTACCATACATCAAAGGGACAACGGACAATGGGCCATAAAATTCGAATTTGTAAACAGATCTCACAAACTCCTCACCAAAACCAGACTTACGAGAAGCTTGATCAAAACTGGACAACTAAACAAAAGAGACGACGCCCTGCACCTCTCTAACACATGGAAGATAAAACATCAAAACAAAACACAATTACCTACACAATTATACAAAATCTACGTTTTTCATACTGAAAAATTAATATTACAAATCATCAGTGGCAATTTTTCGTCTTCACTTTCAATTAACTTAAAAAATCTTTTATAAAAAATAGGACGCATATATGCGATAAAAGATATATGTCAAAGAAATGAAAGATTAAGTATTACACTATCAAATATCTTTAACAAAGATGTTTTATCAGAGATATTTTATAAAAGATTTAATAATGTAATAGCGGCTTAACTTGTAAAATACAGTTGTCTTAAAAGACCTTTGAAGTTAATAGCTAATAGACGTTTTTAGTGATAACTATTGTGCACTATTGCATACCAAAAGATTTTGTACACTTTGACTAATGTTTTTTTACTAAATTTAAAGTTATAAAAAAATATTGCAGAGACGGGGGTCACTGTTAAATTTCCAGCCTAATAACAAAGAAAACAGTAATTGAAGAAAATCCTGTGTTTCGAATTATTCACCATTTTGATCTGTAATGTTTTTTTTACTCATTGGGTTCTCGGATTTATTTAAAAACTGCGACTAAATACTGAATGAATCCTGTCGTCAGATCTCCGAATTCATATATTTCTTCTGGGAATTCTCTAGAATGTTTCTCGACCACTCGATGAAATTCGATGAATTTACATTAGCGCTAGACGTCGGCCTCGAGTCGACAGACCAACATTTCCGGTTCCATGAAATATCAGATGAATTCCCATCACAATACATTTTGACATGCGTACCAACCATAGCATTTTATCCATTATGTTTGGGATACCTCCAAACCATGGTTTTTGAACTCATCAACAGCTCCTTCTGCCGACGTAAATCGTTGTCCATGTATTTTATTCATGACATGGCAGAAGTCAGTGGATGCCAAATCAGGACTGTATGACATTGATTCGTTTTTTTTAGTATTCATAGCGGCGATTGCTAGAAAAGATGTGTGTGAGCTCAGATGGTCTTGATGAAAATGTTCCGACTGCCTTGTTTGTTTTCCTTACTTCATCGAAGACGTTCTACAAACAAATGGTTCTGTTATAATCACCATTTGTTTCGAACTGCTACCAAATTTTATTGGTTTTTGGAGCTTGAATACTTATCAGTCGAATGCTGTTTTGTTTTGGGCTCATATGCATATTCAAAAATGTCAAACTTTCCCGCGGAGGCGTCAAAACTTGTTATTGCTAAGGCTCAAAATATAAATAGTGTAATGTTCACACTCGGGTTCAGTTCGGCCGAATACTGTATAAATCCCATAGCCAGCTGTCCTTATTTACATATTTCTCTCGGAATTGTCTGGTAAGTCAACGAACCATCGGGACCAGGCTAGATTTTTCGAGAAATGCATCAAAGCAACAAGACGCCGACCTCCATGCGCCAACCGAACATTTCGACTTTCCAGAAATATCGGAGGAATGTCCCTTCTACGAATTGGTTGATGGCCGATTGCACCAGCTATCGGATAAATTCTCCTAACAATAGTGACCCTATTGTGGCAACGTTTAGAATAGATTGATAGTTTACATTTGAAAACGAAAAATAAATCCGTGTTTTTCAATTAATTAATGCTTTTGTTACTGTAGTAATTTATAAATTTGTAATTTTCTACATAGAACCCTGTAATTTTCTATATTACCAATGCTCTAAAACAAGTCCCGGAATGATTAATTTTTGGAATGAAAAAAAAATGCAAAATCAAATAGGTATATCTAAGAATGTTTCGACATATCATCACTGAGACATATTTCTCAAAAATATTTTTCTAAATGTTTTGCATTCATTGTTGCATTGTGAAAAAAGCGCATTTTTGATCAAAAATCTTTTTTGTTGTAAAAATGTAATACTAAGGAACCCATTTATATAATCTTGACTTCTAGTGCTCTTTCCTATTATAAAAGATTTTTATTATTATTTTTAGGGTTCCGTATATACAATATACGGATACCCTTATAATATCAGTCTGGATTTCTCCCTGTCTCACATCGCAGCAATTTTCTCCTAAACTACTGGACACAAAAACTTGAAATTTGTATTAGTGTATAGTTTGGTGATCCGTTCAGGAGTACATACCGTTAGTGAAGATTTTTTGATTTTAAGGGTACTTCTGGGGGGAAAACTAAAAAATCGACCATTCCCCCTTATCTCCGAAACTATGAAAGTATAAATTTGAAAAAAATAAAGATATAGGGCGTTATCTGAATTTTACCGGAAAAATAAGGAGAAATCTGTACTATTAATTTTGGGGGGCAAATTACAGAATTACATGGAAAATATAAAATTATAATTGTTTCTAACACATCACGTAATATATCAAATGAAAGGGTTCATTATGCGAAAACAAACATGTTTTTTTCCATATTTTTTAACTAAATGAGTTTAAAGATATTAACAAAAATATAATAATTTTTACCCATTCCCCGTATATTACCTGAGCTTTACCATAAAAATAAGGAGAAACCCCTAATATTAATTTTAGGGGGCACATTACAACTTTAAATAGAAAACATGAAATTAAAATTATTTCTAACGCATCACGTAACATATCAAATCAAAGGACTCATTATGGCGAAAGCAAATATATTTTTTTCTTATTTTAAAATTAATATTTTTAAATATATTAACAAAACTATTTAAAAATTACTCATTCCCCCAGAC
This sequence comes from Octodonta nipae, assembly GCA_034190945.1. NCBI lineage: Eukaryota > Metazoa > Arthropoda > Insecta > Coleoptera > Chrysomelidae > Octodonta > Octodonta nipae. The sequence continues at coordinate 35,664,673 of CM067218.1, read as the reverse complement.
TATAAGGTATACAATTTTTTGTTTACTGGAAAAATACGAAGAAATCGCTACTATTAATTTTGGGGGTCAAATTGTAGAATTAAACTGAAAATAAAAAATATTTTTTAAGGCATCATGCAATACACCAAATGAAAAGGCTCATTATGAGGAATACAAATATATATTTTTCATAATTGTTTACAAGATACTAACAAAAAGACATATTTATTTCTGGAATCATACTACCTTAAATTTTGAAAATAATTATGGGTACACTGGGGCTCACTTGAAATTTTTAAGAAAAATTATTAGAAAACCTCAATATTAATTTTGAGGACAAATTATGGAATTAAATGGAAAATAAAATTAAATTTTCCAACGCATCATAATATATCAAATAATAGGCTCATTATATGAATTGAAGATATATCATATTTTTAAATCATTTATTTAAAAGATATTGACAAAAATATTAAACATCGACTTAATTCACACTTTATAAACTACACTATGTAAAATTTTGAAAAATATATTTTATTTGAATTTTTAAATAATTTGTCTAACAGATTTAATAATTTGTTATTTAAAACTTGACCTATTTTCCTCTTTATATTCCAATCTACAGAGCCTAAAATTCAGACAGTAGTTTATAAAGGCTCCCCTGAAACTTTATAAGTAAAATAAAACTAAAATGTTAATATTGCGTCCCAAATAGAAAATTAAATACTTATTTTTATAAAAATGAAGCGGATCATGTAGCAGATAAAATAAAAAGTCTATGTGTGTAAAATAAAAGTTTATATTTTTTATAAATTTAAAACGTTCCCCTTAAAAAATATTAGAGTAAATATAAGAAAAGGCACTCGTTCCCTGCTTGTCTGAAACTGAAATATTAGAATCTTGAAGGTGGTACGGAACCCTTAGTAGGCGAGACCAACTCGCACTTGACCAAATTATTTTATTATATATTTAATAAATATTTTTGGTTTATTTCTGTTAGAAGTTCATTGCCCGTCTTGCAATATACGTATTTTCCTCAAAATGTCACGTATGCAGTATCAAACAGTAGAAAGAAAATTTAAAAAACGATTATTCTTTAAAAATGTATATTTTACAATTATTTTATAATGAGAAATTATGTATTTGTTTAGGTATACCAATTATTTAATTTATTATTTAAATAAATAAAACAATCAAAACCTATACAGGGTGTTTCTAAAATAGGGTTCCAAACTTCTGTTGTGTATAAAACTCATTGAAATAATCCAAAAAGTCCCTATTAATAAGTCCCTAAAATGCACTCTTAGGAAGTTATATTTCCTTAAAAGAGCTCATACAAAATCACCACTTTTTCTAATTAAGCACTGCAAAGCTCAATTGACTGTTTATCAATAACTCAAGTTGTTAAGTGCTGTGGCAACATCAGTCATTTATTTGCCATGGTAAACAGATTTTTGTAATTTTTGGCCTAATAACTAAGAACCCTTATAATGACATATAACTTCCAAAGAGTGCGTTTTAAGGCACATGTTCATAGCGACATTTTGGATTATGTTAGAAACATCCTGTATATATGAAAGTTCTATTTGATTCTTTAATTTTTTCAATCTTCAAGTTGTTAAAAAACTTGAAATATGGAAAAATAACTGCAGAAGTGAAAGAATGGTAAAATTTATTTTCGAGCAATTATTTAATTCAATTTGATTTTTAAGGGGATTCTCAGCATATCCTCAGTAGATTCTGTGGTAAACTAAAAACTACATTTTGCATGTTATTTCATGTAAATATATAATTTCAAACCACTAATAACGACCTTAAAATACTCACAACATGTAGACAATTGTAATATCTATAGAATATGCATAAATTATTTGCTCTATGGTTCATTTCCTGTTACACCTGACCCCACTTAATTTATGTCCATGTTCGTGTGTATGAGAATCGACTGGATGTCTACCAAAACCAGAAAACCACAATTTATTCATGACACATCGATTGTTTTTCTATTACGTTAGATATGAGTAAAAACCCTAATTAGTCAACATTTCTTGCGATAATTACTGTTTTGTTAACTACAGAAATACAAATTAATATCTTTATACAAGTAACATGATTATTGGGACATACAATTAGCAAGTCCATTGTTCTTGGATAAATTTTGATGGAAAATCGGCAAAGGTGCGTAAATTAAACTTACGACCAATAAGAAGGGATGCTAACAAATTTGTGAAGCGAAAACTTCTTAACGGAGGCCTACACTTACACATATGAAAATAAATGAGTTTGGGAATAAAATGCATAACTTGAAATTGCATTTGTTTCGTCTTGTTCCGAGCGGCACCACACTAGCATGATCTTGAAATTCCCATACAACTCAGTTCTCTTGTGTGAGAAACAGGACCAGGTAATATATTGAGTCTCTACTTTTATAGTAAATCAATAAATTATAGAAAATAAACATATATAACATCCAATTAATTTACAATACCGGCACAAAATTTGCTTTTCGTTCTAATAAACATTCCAATTCTCTCGTTAGGATATACGATATTAAATTAGAGACATGGCATAGGTCAGAAGTTAGAAAAAGCACCACAAAAATGGCAACGTCACTAGGTTCATATAATAAAGTAAACAATTTAAATTAAGACTTCGAAATAATAATTGAAGTTAATATAGAGAAATTATTTACTAGGGTCTAGTAAAATGGGAAACGACGGTAATCCCATCGCCATGCTAAAGCTATTACGAAAAGTTCGCCTACTTTTACAAAGCAACTGCAAAGGGCTCCAAGTGTCACATCCCTGCTCGTTTACTGCTTATACAGGGAATTCTCCCTATTCAACATGGAATACCCTATGAATAAAATGCAACATTGATGAATCTTACATATGGGACTCCCTGTAAATAATAAAAATGATTTTTAAATATATCTACATATAACAGATATCTATTGTTGATTCGTGTAACCATGCTATCCCATTTCGAGTAACGTGAATTACCCTATATATTGATGAGTGTGTGGTGGGTTGCATTGCTTTAGTGTAATCTGTAAACCTTTTTAGGAACACATTATTTTAAAACTTAATATGGTTTGGCGTTGGGCAGTAGATAATTAACATTAAAATAATTTGGTCAAGTGCGAGTTGGACTCGCATACTCAGGGTTCCGTAGCACCTTCAAGATTATAATATTCCAGTTTCAGACAAGCAAGGGAATTAGTGCATTTTCTTATATTTATCCCTAATATCTTTTAAAGGAAGCGTTTTAAATTAAAATATACACTTTGATTTTCCACAAACAGACTTTTTATTTTATCTGCTTCAGGATTCGCTTAATTTTTATAAGAATACATATGTATTTAATTTTCTAATTTGGCCCCCAAAAATTAACATTAGAGTTTTATTTTACTAATAAACTTTCAGGAAGCCTTTTATAATCTACTGTCTGATATTTTGAGGTTCTGTAGATTGGAAGATAAAGGGCAAAATAGGTCAAGTTTTAAATTATAAATAATTAAATCTGTTGTTCAAATTATTTAAAAATACAAATAAAACATATTTTTCAAAATTTAAATAGTGTAGTTTTTAAAGTGGGAATTAAGTCGATGTTTAATATTTTTGTTAATATCTTGTAAACAAATGATTAAAAATATGATAAATTTGTAATTCACATAATGAGCTTTTATCTGATATATTACATGATGCGTTTGAAAATTGAATTTTTATTTTCCATTTAATTGCATAATTTGTCCCTAAAATTACAATGGTTTTCTAATAATTTTTCTTATAAATTTCAAGTGAGCCCCAGTATTCCTAATTATTTTCAAAATTGTAGGTAGTATAGGTTTCGGAAATAAAGCCAGAAATGAGAATTTTTTAGATCTTTATGTTAATATCTTGTAAACAATTAATTTTAAAAATATGAAATATATATATATGTATTCCTCATAATGAGCCTTTTCATTTGCTGTATTGCATTGCATGATCCGTTAAAAAATATTTTTTATTTTCCGTTTAATTCTATATTTTGGCCCCCAATATTATATTAGGGATTTCTTCGTATTTTTTCCTGTAAACAAAAAAAAATAGGTCTTATAGTTTGGGGAATAAAGGGGGAATGAGTAATTTTATTCAAAATATTTATTTTCAAAAAAATTAAAAAAATATATTTGTATTCGTCATAATGAGCCCTGTGATTTAATATTTTACATGATCCGTTAGAAACAATTATATTTTTTTATTTTCCATTTAAATTCTATAATTTGCCCCCCAAAATGAATATTAGAGGATTTCTCCTTATTTTCAGTAAAATTCATGTGAGGGGCTATACCTCTAATTTTTTTTCAAAATTTTACAGCTTATGGTTTCGGAGTTAACGGGGGAAATGGGTAAAATTTTTTATATTTTTGTTAATATCTTTTAATTAATGTATTTTAAAAATATGAAACAAATATATTTGTATTCGTCAGAATAAGCCCTTTCATTTGATATATAACATGGTGGGTTAGAAACAATTTTAATTTTATATTTTCCATTTAATTCTGTAATTTGCCCCCCAAACTTAAAATTAGAGATTTCTCCTTATTTTTCCAGTAAACTTCAGGTCAGACCCTATACCTCTATTTTTTTCAAAACTTTACGTTTTATAGTTTCAGGAGATAAGGGGGGGGGAATGGGTAAAACTATTTTTTTTTAAATATGAAAAAAATATATTTGTGTTCCTCAGAATGGAACCTTTCATTGCATGTATTACATGATGCATTTGAAAAAAAATTATATTTTAAATATTCATTTAATTCTATAATTTGCCCCCCAAAATTAATATTCATGGTTTCTCCTTATTTTTTCTGCAAAGCTCGAACAACGTTCTATATTTTCTATTTTTTTCAAAATTTTAGGCTCAGTAGTTCCGCAGATCAGGGGGGGGGACGGTCAATTTTTTTAGTTTTTTCCCCAGAAGTACGCCTAAAATCAAAATTTCGTCCTTTAGGATACGTACTCCTGATCGGGTCACCAAACTATACCAAATTTCAACCTCTTCCGTCCAGTAGTTTAGGAGAAAATTGCTGTGATGTGAGAGAGGCAGAAATCCTTATTGATATTATAAGGGTTTCCGTATATTGTATATACGGAACCCTTAGGTCAGTTATCGTCTTTGGTGTTGAGGAAGGACTAAAAGTACAAGTAAAACATATAGACAAATGATTTTCAAGGTGCAGCATATGTCTTTGTAAGAAACATTTTTCCAGATGATACCTATTAGGTACATAAAGAGAAAAGATTGCAAAGTTATATAAATGATATAAAGTCTGAGTTATATATATACTAATACACTTTATTTGAAATAGAACAGTCCTAATAAACAAAAACACTAAATAATTACAAATCAAAAACATATACAAACAACACTTAAATGCACATGTAATAATGATAATATTGTCAAAAACAGTTCACCCTTACATACTCAAGAATTTTACTTTTAAATAATCTTAGGTTAGGACAAAGTTTCAAATACATTGGTTATTGATTATACAATTGCAAGCCTTTAACAAATAATATCTGGGCATTTCTGTTCGTGTTAAACATTGACACATATAGATTTTGTAATTGTAAGTGTTTTAAAAGAAATGGTGTCAGGTGGTAGGTATCTGAAAAATTATTCCTTTAAATTAAAAATTAAATTACACATTAGGATTAATACTCGAGAGGTAACACAATAGTGACAATTATTTTAATTCACCTGAAATTTATGCCCATTACTCAGAATGACACCAAGAAAGAAAAACAGATAGTGAAATAACGACAGACGGGAAGAATCTTTCTCTTCCATTGTTCAGTCTCAAATCACAGCTGCTCTCTTGCCAACTCGTTTTCACCAGAATGCAGATGGAGGGTATTGTTTTTCGCGCTTATCCATGTGTGCTAAGATTCTAATAATCTTAATACTTCATATCAGCGTTATGCCGGGTACACACGACTTTACTACTTTATTTTTCATTTGGACTCTTGTTTTCAATTAAGATATGGCTTAGGTGGACCAGCCAATTTTATATCTAGTTTGTTTTGAAACGATTTATTATTGTTTTTAATATAGTCAATGTTAAAGTTGATACTCATTTTCACAGTTATGTAAACACACATGCTCAAACTCTGTATATTAAATATTTTTTCATAGACTACGAGGACAAAAACAAAGCAACCACTAATTAAATCACGTAAAGAAAAATTTGAATTTTTGAAACGTTCGGATACGTCCGGTCAATATCAGCACAGCTCGGTGTCTCCGTGCGGCGTACGAGAATCAGCCCATTACTCCATATAGTTTGCATTAACTATCTTCTATCTCACACTCTAAGCGTGTTATATCGTATGTCATAGAAGCTATATAAGTTTCACCGTGCGCTAGACGAAGTGCACGGTGAAATATTTTTTCAAGCGAATATAAGTCTTAATACAAGTTTGGATTAGAGCTAAAATTGTTTTTTGATATTGAAATGATATTTATTAAACATTTTTAACCTTATTAAAAGCACTTAAGGGACAACCGCCCCTGCTTGCAGCCAACGGTTGGGAAGCGTCTACACGTTTGAATATTGTTTCTATTTTTCTGGACAGTCTGCGCCTTCCGAAAAGGTATCGAATCTAAATTCCTCTGAACTCTGAACCCCTGTGTGCTAGTTTGCCCAAAAGTTGTAGAGTCGAAGATTACATCTCGCGTCAATATAATTACATATGATCTTTGGAATTAATAAAATCATAATCATAAATTACAATTTAATAATTTTATAATGTTTGACAAAAAAGAACAGAACACAAACCGAATATTAAACAATTCGGTCTTAATTCTAATAAACGAAAACGATTCTTTTGTTTCTACGTCCGTAAAATTCAATCATGTCTGTTTGCTGTGAATTCACTATGAAATTAATAATGACCTTTTGAACAATCTTATATCCCGTGACTTTATAAAGTTTTCATAGGTTTTACCTTATGACCCTAATGGGATCACTTAAACAACGTAATTTATTGATGGCATTTTTTGTTAGTGTACTATCAAATAAATCCATTTTTCAAATGTTTGATACTGGTTCTCCGTTTAGGTGTCAATTGAAGATTTCTGAGCGGGATGCAGGAACACCTTCTGAGTCAGGCGCATATCCATTTTCAGTAGTGTTATACTTTTTTTTGTTCTCTTCATGTTAATAGATACTGGTTCTCCATAAATCTGTAATTCATCAAGAAGTAATATACGGTTCTAAGTTCTACCAGCAATGATTTGCAGTAGTCTTGTCATGTTTCTGGTGGTTGATGCTGTATTACTATTTCTTCTTTTCTTCCCAATGTAACTTTTTTATATAAATCTCGGGATTATCGGCCTCCTAAGAAGATACTGTAATGTTTTTATTTTCACAAACGTAAATTTTCCGTATTTATATATTTCTTTTCGGCATTCTCCAGAACGTCAAAGAGACTAGACTAGAATTCTTGGAAAACTTATCAAAGCAAGCCGCCGACCTCGATGCGCCAGAAGAACACTTCGGATTTCCCGAAATATCGGAAGAATGCCGTTTCCACGAATTATCGGGGGAATTTCCGCTTTGGTTCTTCTTTTCTATCTCAGAGTATTTAAACCTAACCGAACCTTTCCAAATTGTTTCTTATCGTCGTTCTCTTTAGTTTTAACTATCTGTGATATAGCTGTAGATTTTGTTCAAAGCCGTGGACAGATTTTTTGTGGAGAGAATGGGTTGAAGATAGTAGAATAGATTATTTTTCTGTTCATGTATTTCCAATATATAAAAACGTATAGATTAATTAATCTTGAGTCACAAATTTCAAGAGGAAGGGAATGAACTCCGAACTCTCTTCCAGCTGATCCTTCATTCCTTGCAGTTTATTGTTCCACAAAATATTTCGTGTTTTGTCATAAGCTTTTTACGTCCTAAACTAAGGCTTCTATTGCTGTTTGGTGCATGCATTCAATTAACATTTAGAATTTTTCAATTCTTTATCCTTATAAAAGTAATTGGTAACATTGCCAATACACAATGTGAAGGTAAACCATTTGCCTCATATAAAAACAGAATGTTGAAAGTTCATTTAAAATGTGTCGTATTCCACACGATAAATAAATTAACTATAAAACTATTTTCATAGTTTAATAAATGGTGCGCACTGTTGAAAAAGTTACAATATCAATAAAAAATTTACACAAAACTGCAAATAAAGTATTATTGGGACATCTGTAACATAGTTTTAGGTGGTAGGATTAAGCTCGAAAAAAAAATACAAACAATGTTCTATTTGTCTAAAGAAACTACATTTACATTTTAACTACAGTTCTTGGATTTACACAGTCCAACACACTCTAATTTATTTCTACTACTTTAACACAATTTATAATCACAGAACTTTACAATTTATCTCCACTTAGCTATACGACCATCGAATACTGAATCAATCTATCGCCAGCTGTCGGTATTTATATATTGCTCTCGGAATTATTCTGGCAAGTCAACGAACCATCGGGAAACTTCTTTCATGTGTTCTGGAAGCTTCAAGGGAATTCCCAGTAATGGCGGCGGTCGGCCTGTTGAGCGACAAAACATTTCGGATTCGGATATCGGATGAAGTTTCAATATATTTTTTTTAATTATTAAAATTATGTTGCAAAAGTTGATAATGTCTTGAATTCACGATGGAAAATTCCCAGTTGTTTTTTAAAAACGAGCAATTGTTTTCTTTTACCTACGTCAGAAAAATCCAACAACCGTAGATATGTAATTTTCTCAGTACTAATCGACTCATAAAATTATCCGATATATCGGAATAATCATGAAACATGCAATTTATTTATGCTGTCCATCACCTCAATCAACTCAAGTAAAATGGCATTGACAATAATTTTCGATGAAACTGAATTCTTTAGAAATTAAACAATTAGGGTGTTGTTCTTATGAACTTAGAACTTCATAAAAATGTACAGTGATAGCAAGCAGACGTCGCTGGATGGTAGCAGATCAATTGAGCATATGTTTAAATAAATGGAAAACGTAAAGCAGATGTGGTATTGTAGTCACTTAAAACTTTTTACTGATGTTCCTGGTTCCTGACTAATAAGTAATCATGTCAATCCAATAACGATAAAACCATACAGTGTGGAACAGCCAAATGGAATAAATTCGAAAACGAATAAAGGAGGACGTGTTAAAAAACGTTGGTGGCATGTTCACTTTGGGGAATCGATTTATATTGTATTTTCTATTCTGAAATGCGTTTTATATTTTAAATTTATTCAACAAAAAGATATATATATTATATATATATATATATATATATATATATATATATATATATATATATATATATATATATATATATTTATAAATATAAAACCATTGACAACGAAGTAGAATAGACTTTGAAACGTTTGGTATTCCTGAATATACGTAGTTTTATTTCTATTGGGTGTTATTCCCCAAAGAAACATAAAAATAATAAAGGAGAACGTGTTAGGAAAAACGCTTGGAAACTCGATTTGTATTTTTAAATCCGCATTTTTTCAACAAAATATTATATATATATATATATATATATATATATATATATGACAGTGGCCAATACCAACTTTCTTATTTTAAATGCAAGTCCCTGTAAATTATTTATTTTTTGGATTCTTGAGAAAATTCGAGACATACTCATGGACAATGTCCTACACCTATCGTCATCTGTTTCGGAAATATTAAGAGTTTTCAGATTTATTATAAAAATTAACAGGCTGACTTAAAAAAACAGTTTAGAAACCGTTGGCAACCAATCACTATTTCCGGGCATATCTTCTTTTTATCTGATATAATTAAGGTACAATTCAATTGAAAATTTTAGCGTATTCTTATCCCTCTCTCTTTTTCTCCCTCTCTCTTTCTCCCTCTCTAATTTTTATTATTTGTCTATATTTTCCAAATATATTTTAACTTTTTAATTTGTTTTATTATTTGAACCACATTATATAAATGTAACTAATTCACTCTATATTGCATCCACACTCTATATGCTTCTGTGTACTAGTCACTCCTATATAACTTATTGATCTATCATTTTCTGAATCACCCTGTGCAACTATAATTCAACTCAACACAATAACGGTCCTGAAATCTTTAAAACCACCCTGTATAAGTACAAATCCTCTCCACATTATTGATTCTTTCTATTTTTCTAGTGTTTAAATTTTCCTGTATACCAGTGATCTTATTTCGCCCCCTATGTCTGGTATTCCATTTATGCAACTGCTCTTAGTCTACCCTATATAACAAAATCCACCTTTTTGAACCACATTTTATGACTATAAATTTACTCTACCATTTATTTCAATCACCTGGTATATGCAACTGCTTCTATTTTTTTTTTAATCCATGTCTATAATTATACCCCGTCCTACGTCCTATAATTGAAATATCCAATTGCTTATGCTTATATAACAAATTGTTGATACACCCTCAATAACAATAATTTTATCCCACCCTTACTTCAAACACCTTGTCTAAGCAACTACTTATGTTCCAAACTATATAACTTTTTTAATCCGCCCTGTATAACTGTAATTATACTCCACCTTATATTTCAACCATCCTGTATACTCAACTGCTTCTGACAATTTTTAAAGCCTTTTGTATAACTGTAATTATTCTCCGTTCTATAACGCAAATATCCACTCTGTATAACTATAGTTTTGCTCCACTATTATTTCAACCACCTTGTATACGCAACTACTTATATGCTACCCAATACAATCTTTTTAGAAGCACCCTGCATAAATAAATTCAATGCCAACTTTTATATTGCAATCATCCTATGTATACAACTGCTTATGTACCACCTAATATTACATGCACCTAATAAGAGATAATACCGATTATTTCTTAACTGTAATTTAACTAAAATAAACTATTCATATATATATATATGTATATATATGGCATATACATTTAAACTATATTTATCATATATACCCATCAGATCATTTTCCGTTATATATGTTCAAGATGGAACATATCTTTGTATGCGTGAGCAGTCTTAGCCGCGCTGAACGACTTGGCAATTATATGGAACATTTCTGTAATGTTCCTTAATATAATGTAGTTTAATTCATCAAAATTGCCCAAGCCGTTTCTGAATAATCGCCCGTCATACATAAAAAAGTTGTAGACGAATTGATAACCTCCTCCTTTTTGGAAGTCGGTTAAAAAAAGAAAATTATTTTATTTCAGGAATTGCTACATTACACTAAAAACCTAATAAGTAATACCAATTATTTCTTAATAATATATATAAAAAAAGAAACCATTTATGTCAATGTAGAAAATGTTCATCTCAGATGTGTCTAACGTTACTCAACATCTCAGATGTGTCTGATCTAATAGTAACGTAATTCGTCTCTTTAGGTCATCTAAGTTGAGTGGTTTAGTTTTGTATACAGTACTTTTGCTATATCCCTACAAAAAGTAGTCCAATGGCGGCAAATCATGCTGGCCATTATATCGATCCGCGCCTCCCAATCCACTGATTTGGAACAAATTGTTCAGGTAAACTGCGGGACATTGATATCGTAATAGGGAGGTGCTCTATCTTGCTGAAACCATATTGTATTGGCAGGAACTTGTGTGTTTACTGGATCAGGATGTAAGTTTTGTCAAAGTTGACAAAAAGGGACCTACAATATGATTTCCAACAATTCCTGCCAAACATTAACTTTTTCAGGATATTGCGTATGTTTCTCTGTCATCCAGTGAGGATTCTAATTAGATCAATAGCGGCATTTTGACGATTAACATGACCATGAAGTGTAAATATGCTCTCATCAGAAAATAAAACATCTTCTAATCGAATCACATTGTTCTCTCACCTTGCTTTCACAGAAATACCTTTTCCTATCAAAATCGTGGGCGTCATTTTATAGAGATGAATTTTACTTTCCTTTAATACTCGAAAAATTGATGTGTGGCTAACGTTGAACAGTGGGGCTGCTTTTCGACCAGAATTATGTGGGTTTTCTTGAAACTCAAGACTATGCTACCCAATTTCGTATTATCACTAAAACATTGTCAGCTACTTTTTTTATCTGTCTTGCATGAGCAAGTTCGCGAAAAGCCTTTTCTATTTTGCTAACTGTTTCTTGGTATACAGGCGGCAAATTTGGAAAATTTTCTTGAAATAAGCGAGAAACTTCCATTTGTGTCCGTGTGTTATCTCCATAAACAATCATTTGTAGAATGTTTATTTTGTGCATTTCTGTTAACCATTTTTCTCATGTCAAGGCTATGAGTTAATAAGTAATAAACAAAACTGTTTTTTTTTAATCAGTAAAAAGGAACACAAGAATGATCAGTATATAAAGAGCTAAATGGGAATTAAGTATTGAGTTTAATGTAGCAAATTTGTGAAATAAATAAACTAATTTTTTTTTTAATGTTAATTTTGGTAATCTGAAAACACTTAATATTTACGAAACAGTTGAAGATAGGTGTAGGGAATACATTAATTATGTCTGGAGAATCCAAAAAATAAATAATTTACAGGGGCTTTCTTTTAAAATAAGAAAGTTGGTATTGGCCACTGTCACATGACACACCCTATATAACTTTTTTTGTTCTTGAATAAATGCGCATTTAAAAATACAAATCGACGTATCTAAGCGTTTTCCCCTACAAGCCCTCCTTTATTCGTTATCGAATTTATTCCATTTGGTAGTAAATATTTAAATGTACATAAGTATAAAATAAAATTATTCGTATGCCCCTATTTTTGTCTTCGAACCAATAGTATGTAAAATATATGTATATTACCTAAATTTTTACAAAACATTCTAATAACTTTTGGTACGCTTATCAAATCTGCCCTGTGCTACAGTAGCGCCATCCTAATGTAATGCTTTCTCACGGGCACTTTTTATGCTATAAGATGATTCTCCTTAGTTTTACGTTCTTACCTTAATGTAGATGTAGAACACATATTACAAAACTCAGGGGCGGATCCAGACACGAGGTTCCGGAGGGCGATTTTATGCTTGGGGGGGGGGGGGTTCCTGTACCAAATTTACCAAAATATAATTTTTAGCCCATATATCTTGGAGTATTACATTAAAAATAGTCGTTATGTGTTTTAAATTCATAGAAGTGACTTTCTTCTAGGGTCTTGGAGTTAAGATTACCTCGTATTAATATTAAATTTACTAACTTTGAGGCTCTCGGTGGGGTGGTCGGCCCCATCGCTCCCCCTCCCCCTTGATCCGCCTATGACAAAACTCACAGGTGTCGAATTCAATTTGAATCTTACTTGATCTAGGAAAGACCGCGCTTTGTTAATACCTTTTGTCCTGAGACTGAGTCAACAATGTAATTATACGGAATAAACTGCAAGATTTCGGTGGAAATAAAGTGCCAATAACAATGCCAGTTGGTATTAGTGCGAATATTTGAACAAAGCAGTAAAAATTATGCTGCAAGCAGTGGCTATACGTGACTTGACTGACACACACAAGCACCAATCAGAAGCGAACTTCGACAGAGATAAATATGTCGACTTGGTTTTCTTCTCTTTCACCGTGCATTATGTTTTCCTCGGGGCTTGACTACTCTACACTAAGTTTTAACTCTACGGTTCCAACTGTTCCTACGGAAAATATTGAAAAAAATCTTGAAAGTGTAGAGGAGAGCGCACTACTACTTTAAAAAATTTAAATTTACTCAAATTTTGATATTTCAAGTTTGTTTTATATGTATCTCCATGCAACACACTTCCTAGATCCTGTAGTCGTTTTAATGATTTACATCCCCATTTACACTCCATAAAGTGTGTGCTGATACGTTACTACTATTTTTACAGTATTTACTAACCTAGGAAATTCAGCTGTTTTTGAATACAATGACAGAAATTCGTTTATGCGCGAGCGGAATAATGTAATTCGAGTAGATTTATAAAGAAATTCGAGGTTACCCCTAAATCTTTGAATGAGCTCTCGTAACAAAGCACCAGTCCTTCGTTCTTACGAAAGATATTTGTATTAATTATGTGTTTTGTTTTGAGGAACATAGGAAAGAATTAGGTTCGCGACAACGCTTAACAAAAATTAATAAGAACAGTGTTCCGTGTGCCAACATTTTTATGACAAAATTTGTTTTTTTGCTAAATTTTCAGAATTTGGACTGCGTCTTTTTTTCCGATTTACACTTTTATATATTTTAACAAACACATACAAAAAATTTTCAGCTCTTATGCAGTGGCGTTTCAGTGTTTAAGCCACAAACACAAAGTCTGGTAGAGATATATTGATAGCGCATCTGTCATTTGACCAGATAAACACGAGACTCTACAATTGTTCCTTATATTCCAATATTTAATTAATGGCGGAAAAAGTTAAAGATGGAAATTGTGTCCAAAGGCCACGTAGTGCAGATATCGTCAGGTCTATAATATCGTTAGCAGAGAATTAGAATGTTTATTAGAGCGAAAAGCAAATTTTGAGCTGGTATTGCATACAAATTGGATATTAAGTTTGTTTATTTATTAGGATTTATTGATTTTCTATAAACAAAGATACTCTTAATATATAATATAATAAAGAAGTGTCGGGTCGCAACGAAGTGTCGGGCCAAAGTGTATTTTTTTTGGTTTTCTTGTATGTAGTGTGTGTCTGCGTTAATAAGCGTTCGCTTCAAAAGTTTGCAATCGGTCAGTTCCAGAATTCCTTAAATAGATAAGAAAGGATTTATAATTTTAGTGCAGACATGTGAATAACCCAGTATGTTACTTACAGCAAATCTCTTTAGCAGGGTTATTTCAATAGTTAATCAAGAATTCAATTCACACACCCGGCAAACATCCTAAATCTCGTCAGTGATTCACGACGCATTCTCAATGGAACCATCGAAACGAAACCACGTTCTTGTGTGGGTAAGTGAACCCAAACCAACCCAACCCAAAGTGACTTGCACACTCCAACGAAATCGAAAACCATTTTAGTCACTGGCCACTTTTTCGGCCGCGTAATGGTACTAAGAAAATGTGTGTTTTAGATGACTAAAAATTAATTATGTATGCAATTGATCGCCCGACTAAAAATGATAAAATGTGTCAAATAAAAGGAAATTAATCGGATAAATGCATATTGGCTCGGCCCTTTTTACGAGGATCGGTTACAAAGGCATGTCCCTTTAATTGATATTCTGTTTAAATAGTCATCTTTCCTAAGTTTAACACGTAACAACATATCTCTACTCTATTCTAATTAACCCCGACAGTTATGTAGTAGATTTTAGGGACTCCTGAAACAAAATGCACCCTCAAACCAAAATCTGCCCAGCAGATTCTGGGATTCGATGAGAAGTTATCCATAAATGTGCAGTCGCAAAGCTGTTTATTTCAAAATATTAAGTAGTAGTTCAGTTGGAAATAGAGATCCCAAAGCGATCAGAAATAACTTATTTCCACAAAGATAAAATCTTATGTTCTCAGTAGCATTTCATGGCTTTGAATACCTGTACCAGGTGAGAAAGATAACTCAAAATAAAGGTTACTTAACTTAAATTGGTAAGGTTGATTTTTATATATATTTTGTAGAATATTTGTAGTATTGTAAGTGTCAGACACGTACCATGGACCAGAACTTTAAAGTACAAAAAAACTTTACTTATTCTTAACCGACTTCAAAAAGAAGGCGGTTCTCAATTCGTCTGTATCTATGTTTTTTTTTATGTTTGTTCACCGATTACTCGGAAACGACTCGAGGAATTTGGACCATTTTACTGGATCCTGTTTGGGGGGATAGCGAAGTGGTCCCATATTTTTTTCATTAAAATAGCTTTTACCGTTTCTTAGAAAATGGGGAAAAACTATTTTTACCTATTCTCATGTACTCTATGCCTTGGTGGAGGAGCCGGTATTATTAAAATTTGAAAAATGTTATTCGGAATGTGGTACAAATTGAAAAGAGATTGAATTAGTTACGTGATATCTCAAAGTGGTCCGAAATGTTTTTCAAATAGCATAGCTTGTATCGTTTCTTATAGAATGGAGAAAAACTTTTTACCTATTTTCTTATATTCTATGTCTTGGTGGAGTTAATCAAAATAAGTTTCAGTTAATATGTATATACAGTGTGTATTCATTAATCAAACGATTTCTTTTTATTCATAATTTTAAGAGAAAAAGTTATACTTCAAAAACAGATTGTTTACATAGTCTAAAACATAAACAGTTATCATTCCATGTCAATTTTTTATTAACTGTAGACGCGGTTTGTCTTCAAAGAGGACAAACTAAAGTAAATACTAGTATGTATATATGTAATTGAGTTCTAGAAAAAGGGCTCTAACGATTTCGATGAAATTTTGCCAATTAGAAGTTTCAATGTATAGAAATCGATTGGTGAGAGTCTCAGATTTGGGAAAAATCGTTTTGCTAAGAAATTAAATAATCTAAAAAATTATTGACAGTTTGCGACAATCAAGATAGCTGCTCTGTAATTTAAAGGTGTTCAATACAGGGTGATTTGGTAACCTACGTAAGAGTGAGATTCATGTTGTAAAAATTCTTTCAATACAGGGTGATTTGAGAATGAAACTGCTCTTGTAATCATTTTTCAATACAAATTGTATTTGTATGTTCCGAACAAGTAACTATTAAATGAGATTTCAAGTTTTCAAAGTGGTAAAATTGCCAAGGCAGGCGATTTTTGGATGAGTAAAATCTTATATGTTTGCATATTAATTTCATGCATATAAATATAAACTTGTGGTGTAAAAATATAATTATATAGAGTAGTTATTAATATGTTAGGTGATCCATAAGATTTGCCATGCAAGATGGTGAAAACATAGCGTCGAATGTAATAATAGTATGGTTAAAAAAAAGCAAGGAAAAATAATTATATAAGGTAGCTCATAGCAGTTGGAAATTAATGATAGCTGACATACAGGGCGGAATACAAATATTGTTATGAAGGATGGTTAAAAAAATGTTAATAGTATGTTACAGCTGCAGGAGAACTCATTAACAATTACATTTACAGGGCAGTTGCATTATAGGATGTACTGGAATTATAATTATGCATAGTGGTTCAAAAAAAATATAACAATGGGTGGATGTATGCAAATGCATATACAGGGTAGTTAAAACATATTGTGGTGTGAAATTATAGTTATACAGTGTGACTTAAAATGTGTTAGCACAAAAATATTATATTTGAGAGCCTATAAAAAGTATTATATATACGGTAGACCGGAATTCTAGTTATACAATATAGGGCGAAGTAGAATTACAGTTTCAGAGTGTGGTCAAAAGATTTTAGAAACATAAGTGTGTGTAGAGTGGCATATACAGGATGATTAGAATATGGTATTGAGTAGAATATCAGTCATACAGGGTTATTAAAAAATATTTGACAAAAATGATTTAATGGGTTTCCCACAAGCAGTTGTATATATAGGGTGGTTGAAATATAGGGTGGAATAGAATTGTAGTAACACCATGTATTAAAAAATTTAGGGAAATAAGATTATATTAGATTGATGATGAAACCTTGAATTTACGAGTGAAGCTTGGTCACCCAGGTACTTATAATTTAAAAATGCATCTACCTACGCTATTGCACTAAAAGTTGTATAATTTTTTTATAACATCTCAAATTGTAAAGAAGCCAAGTTTATTAGAATTGAAAACTGCATCCAGTTGTCATGCATTATTAGAAATTGTAGTAAATTGAAAGTTGACTGGAAGTAAATCCATATAAATGTTAGTTAATCAACTTCAAGGTAGAGGTCCTCAGTTGATTTCTATAAACAGTGTATATTCATAAGTTTAATTCAAACGGAAAACTTCTTATGAAAAGTATTTAGAGAAAAAACTATTTTTCATAAAAAAATATACTGTAATCATTATATGTCATTTTTATAACTTTATAGGAAGTTTGTCACCAAATATGACTTTTGCTTAAAAGTAAAATCATTTTTCATAATGTATAAAAATCTCATCAAACAGTGGTAACAAGAATTATATTAAAAAAAAATTATGCCATATCACTAAAAACTATATAATTGATCTTCATGTCACTTTCCCAAATTGTGTAATAGGTACCTTTATTTTTAATAAAACTCACATTATTATCAGCCAAACTAAATTATAACTAAAAACAACGTCCTACTATTATGTTATATCAATTAAAACTGTATAACAATTTATTATAAGATTCCGCGGAGGGTAGACTATTAAATGAATGTCAGTATAATTAACAAACATAAAGAATGATGAAACTCTAATCGTCTACAATATAACAGGTTCACTTAAGTTAGAGTAGTATACATTTTTTTTAATATAACATACAAAACAAGATATTCTATTGGTCAAGCTAATACATGACAGTAAAACACCTTGTGTTAGGCGATATGGAAGGAGTTAATTAGATTTGAAAACTGCAGAAAATTAAGCCATTGCATCACTGAAAATTGTAAAATAAATACATTTTTAAAAAAACAGAAACCGACTTCAAAAGAAAATTTACTAAAAAGCATGAAACAATATTTTGCTACAATTAAATATTTTTTATGAAGTCGGTGCCAATTTGAACAGCGAAGTTGCGAAGTATAACTCATCAATGTACTCATACCTCACAAAATATTTTCGCTTTCGCTTGGCACCGACTTCATAAAAAGTATTTAATTGTAGCAAAATATTGTTTCATGCTTTTTAGTAAATTTTCTGTTGAAGTCGGTTTTTGTTTTTAAAAAAATGTATTTATTATATACCTGATTTCTTTATCGACAAATAAGAAGAGGTTATCAATTTGTCTGCAACTTTTTTTACGTATGACCAGCGATTATTCAAAAACGACTTGGGCAATTTTGATGTTTTAAACTGCATTTTATTAAGGAACATTACAGAAAGGTACCATATAATTATCTACAACATGAGATTTACGGCTTTCCAGAAAATCAGAAAAAAAGTAAATAAGGGACTAGATTTCAGTGGATTTCAATGAATCTTCACTGATTTCTCTAAAATGGCTTAAGCACTTTGAATATTATAAATTTTACAAAGATATGTTACCGCTTAAATCCGTATATTTTTTTATAACGTAAAACATACCATTTTTCTGACAAATTCGAAAAATATATGCAAAAAACTATAAACATCATGGTAAATGTCAAATTTTCAAGAGAAATATCTAGTTTAAAGATATGCTATGAAAGTATATCGTACAGGGTGTTTGTAATGGTTTTAATTTTGATAAATTTGAAGTAAGTTTCTTTTAGAGACGAAGTTAAGTTAGGGGCCTTATGGTCGCATGAAATGACAGAAAATATTCCATTAGTTTATCGAAACTAAAAGTTGTTATGTCGGCGAACTCTTCTATATGGTATACGGTTGTAGGTGAGTATGTGCGTGCATCTGTACATAAGCAGTTGTATACATAGGATGGTTGAAATATAAGTTGGAATTGAATTAAAGAGTTTCTGAGCTTCTGAGTTTGATTAT
Source organism: Octodonta nipae (assembly GCA_034190945.1). Taxonomy (NCBI): domain Eukaryota; kingdom Metazoa; phylum Arthropoda; class Insecta; order Coleoptera; family Chrysomelidae; genus Octodonta; species Octodonta nipae. The sequence continues at coordinate 35,645,165 of CM067218.1, read as the reverse complement.
TCTGTGGCCTGGTTAAGGTCTTCAAATAGTTATCTACTCGCCTTCTATGTAAAGTGGTAGATAGACGCGAATAAGCTGACTAGCCAATTTTTTCCATAGGCATAAGACTCACGTACAAATTACACTGTTCCAAGGAAAAACTACTCTTGCTAAGTAGTTAAGAGTTACAGGAGTAAATGACACAGATAAAGCATATATCAACAAATGATATTTCAACAAAAAGAATCTCAAGACTTCTTATAAAATGTTAGTAATTTTAGTGCTAAATAATGCGTTAATAGACTTTACAGAATGTAGCTTTGTATTCTATTGAAAACACGCAGCTTCAATTCTACCCACATCGCCTTTGCTATTTTAAAAACTGATATAGCATATAATAAAATATATGTTTGTAAACAATTCATTTTATATATAGTCCCCGTACAAATTGAATTCACATTCTTATAATGAATCAACTCCACTTATAATTCGACATAGTTGACAACACAATGGGATTGATAGATGTGAGAAATGGTAAACCGCAAGGTGGTCTTTTAGGGCTGATGCTGAATATCAATGAGGCAGATGAATTTGTTGTTTTTGTTGATACTTTTATAGTACAAAGTCGGAAGTTGCCTTTGTGTTTCATTTTATTATCTGATCGATTTAATTTACGCCTATATCAATGGCAAATAAAGAAATTTATTAAATTGTTGTGGTATTATGTGCCCATCATGGTTTTACAAGGTTGTTAATAGTAAGAAAGGTGTTAGACCAATGCGAGACTCAGAACCTTAAAATGTTACACAATAAAGAGTAATATTTCATTAAAATTTCGTTCATTTTGAAGACCAGTCGGTTATTGAAGATAAATAATATCATTTAAATCACTTGCCCTGCTTTGTTCACATAAATGGATTCTTGGGACCCAATTTCTGATTACTTGTTCAAATGTTGGTAGTAAATTTGACTTGTGCGCATGATAAAGGGGTGACATATGGTGGCCAGGTTACACTGCACTAGCTTCCAAAAATTTGATGGTTTTATAAGAAAACATTGTTCAAGTTAATATTTAACAATTGCCATCAAAAATTATTATATTATATAATCCTATAACTCTCACCATTAACCCTAACATGTTCATAAACCCTTAAAGTGCTTAGTTGCCTAAATGCAGGGTGTTAAATGTTTAAATGCACAACTTAATTAATTCAAAAAAGCCTGCAATATTTACAAGGGACACGAACTATCTGCTCCCAGCCTTCTCTGCATAGCATAATTTGGATGACTTGCCCCCGTAAGTGAAAAATTTTTTGATTTCCTCCTCTTTAGGACATTTTTTTTCTGATTTGACTATTGGGTGGAATGAAGTTTATAATTCTAACTAGTCGTCCTGCAATTGTCTTACCGTGAGTCTAAGCCATGCAGGCAACATTTTTGGATATAGTGGCCAAACCGTTAACTGACTGTCAATGGCTGTGAACAGTATCAGCAATCCACTTCAGAAAAAGCAAGCAAACTACAAAATTAAGCCAATACAGCCAGTATACTATGAGTGCAATCGAAGAACTTGTGAAAACTCTTTTCTTGATATACATTTTAAAATTAAAGTGTTTATCACTAGTGGTCGCCCAATAGCCGAATTTCGACCGGAGTTTGACCGCAATTAACGATATGGGATAGAGTGTCATCTAGCGATCGGAGGTTTCTGAACCATAGTTGTGGCATCTCTAGTTTCGATTTAAACGATTATTTCTTGGGAATAACATAACAATTACTGGTGGTCTAGTTCAGACCCCGTTTTCACTGGCAATAAAAAATTAACACTCAACTGAATAAAGAAACTTAAAAATTAAAAGGTTCCCAGTGACATTAAATGTTTGACAATAAAGCTGATGTAACTAAGACAATTTACTGCTAATTTGATATACACAGGGTAGTACATACATTCTTTTAAAGATAATGTAAAATAACAAAGCTTCTTTCAAAAGAAGAATTTGAAAGAGTTGTTTTCAGAATTTCGTGTGACTTTGTTATAAGTGCATTCGCCAAAAATGTGACTAAAGAAATTCTGATATTATAAAATAAAATGAAAGCAGAGTCTTTCACCTTTCGTTCTGTATTGTGTTATTCTTTGTGTAAAATGTTTGAATTTTGAAATTGATAAGAGGAAAGAATTTTAACAACAAAACAAAAAAACAATGTAATTTATTAATATTTCAAAATCTAAACTATACAAACCAAACTTGAATACTCATATTTATAGACCAGGTCATTTACGTCAATACGTAGAAAAATTAGTATTAGCGAACGTCAACTTATTTTATAGTTCTGTAACTAATTACCGCTAAATTCATCTTAAATACTATGCGGGATTAATAACTTAAACATTAAAGAACAGCTTTAGTTTTTTCCTTATGCAAGAAATTTAAACTTGAAACATTAGGCAGTGTTGTAGAGAATTTTGTAACCTATTATAAAATTTGTTCAACTGCGACTGTTATTTAAATTATTTAAACAAAAAAGAGTTTTTTTAAGTTTATTATTTGATTAATTAAATTCCAAGAATTTCCCTCTTACCTAAAAACATCATCTTAAAAACGTCCTTTTCACCAATCGTAAGTAAAACGGCGCGAACTGATGTGTTCAACTGCATCCAAATTTTTTAACGTAATTTTTAATATGGGTTTCGAATAAATCTTATTTTTCAGGCAACATCAGTAGAAAAAGTCCAACGAGCTAAATCCACAGGCCGTGGTGGCCATAAAATTGGACCAAGGCGTCCGATCCAGAGGTATGCATACTCTCGGTTCTGATATTCTCGCACATAACGGGCATAAGTAAATTTTACAAATAAAGTTAAAGAAATTATAAACATAATTACATATACAATAGCTCATTTTGTATCATTTTGTTCTACTAATATTTTTGTCAGCAAAATGCCTTTTTCTATAAAACACTTGGACTATTAGTGCTAATAATATAAATCGTATATGGATAGTAAATTTCACGATAAATTAATTGCGTATTGTCAATTGCATTCTGACATAATACGGCTATAAAATATAAAATGTAAGCTGAATTTTTTATAATACTATTATAATATTAAATAATGACCTGAATTTTATCAGCGATTACATCTTTATTGAAGAATTTCGAGGAGATTGTCACACATAGTATAGGTTTCCAATTTTTATTTAGTACTTACGAAATAGATTTTTGTTTTTCTTGTAAATGTGTTGTAAGTCATATTAGTAGAGTCAATGAAAGGAAAAAACGTTAATAATGGGTAATTTGTACAAGCAGCACCGATTTTTCTAACAAAATTGATTTAATTTCTACTTACCTGCTACTTCAAAGTTGACCCTGTGTCGGGGTTGCTTTTTTCCCGGGGGTGATGATACGCCTTCTCGGGGGTGAAAAATATTATATAAAAAAAAGTCCGGGAATGAATAAATTAACCAATTGTAAGCAATTTTTGTTCTATACAGTTTTTTCTTAAAGTCAATTCTTTTCAAGTTAATCGCAAGTGAAATTACGGTTTTTCGTAAATAACTTTAAAATATGCACTTTAAGGAAAAAATCTCTAAGATGAAAAATGTACCTTGTAAAAAACAGAAAAAAGTTGGGTTTAGATTTCTGTAGAACCAATAAAAAAGAGAGCTTGTTGAAATTTTATTTTTATTTGTCAAAACAAAAATTGAAAAGTTTATCGTGAAATAACTGAAAAACAATGCATTTTTTGGGAAAACTAACATAAAAATTAAGCGAGTTATGACATAAACAAATAACATTCTTTTTTTTTGTTTTTTTTTTGACAAAAAAGTGTACAAATTATCCCCTAAATACCACTCCACATGAAATGAATTGCTACCACTTCACAAATCACCAATTAGTAGTTTTTTTATAAGCTGAAAGCTCATTTAAATTGAAAATGTATTTAATCCTAATTTTTGCAAGGGCTTGAGCTGAAAGGGTGGCCTAATAGTACATGTACAAACTTTAAACGGTCATATCTAACTTAATTTGGATAAAACAAAAACAAATAAAAAATACAAAACCTTCAATTTTCTACTATACAAAATTTTGTCTATCTCTCATAGTTTTTAAGTTATTTTGAAAGAAGGCAATTTTTGCAAAAATTCAAAAATACAATATTCTCTTGAGGCTCGACTTTTTTCAAACTACTTACTTTAAACCAGTCAAAGTTTCTGAGCCTATTTGAAATAAGTGATTTGTGATGGGGTAGTAATTAATTTCAACTGGGGTGGTATGTAAGGGCTAAATTGTTTTTTTTTGTCAAAAAAAACAACCTTAATTTTTAGGTTAGAAACTTTTATTAAAAAAAAACAAATTAAAGGATTTATTAAGCACTTTAAAGAAGTGTTTATAATCTTTTCCCGAAAAATGCATTATTTTTCATTATTTTACGCTGAACCTTTCAATTTTTGTGTTGACTAATAAAAACAAAACTTCAACAAGCTTTAATTCCGTTTTTATTAGCTCTACAGAAACCATTTTTGTTTTTTAAAAGCTTTTTGATCCAAATATTTTTTTCTTAAAGTGCATATTTTTAAAGTAATTTACGAAAAACCGTATGAGAACATGTTTTTTTTTTGTTCAAAAATCGATAATTTCACTTGCGATTAACTCGAAAAGATATGACTTTCAGAAAAACTTTATGGGAAAAAAGTTGCTTAAAATTAGTTAGTTTATTAATTTCCTTTTTTTTTTCATTTAACATTTTTTACACCCGAGAAGGTGTGATATCCCTCTCACGGGAAAAAAGCAACCTCCGACACAGGGTCAACTTTGAAGCGGAGAGTAAGTAGTACTCAAATCCAAATTTTTAGGAAAATCGTGCTGCTCGAACAAATTACCTGGGAAAATGGTTATTGGCTGGATTATATTCTTAGGATGAACAATTACAAAGAACGCCGTTTTCGGGAATTGTAGGTTTAGTATGTCAGTTTCAGTTTGTCAGTACAATTTATGTAAATATATTATTGATAAAATAATGAAAAAAAACGAATTTTATATCTTGATCAAACTATATTACAAAAACGCAATGTACAACTAGCGTGTCATTGGTTTGTTTAACTATTTAGTGTGAATCGCAGCAACAGCGGTGATCGTAGTAGTAGTTGAATGGTAAAACTGTTGAAACAATTCTGGTTCACTTCCACTTCCGGTGGAGATGGCCGGATTGGTGCTAATTATTATTTAGTAAACTTCAAAAAGATCTTTGCCCCTAAACTATTATTTTGATGATGGTCTTATTATAATTCCAATGCCTAATTCTCATCGTCCCTTTAGACCCTTTTTGAAGTGATATGTGCTCTTGAAGTATTTTTTGACTATTGTTATTTGAAATTATTATGTTTAGTAAACTTTAGAAGAATTAAGGATATCCGGAAGTCCAAGGTGGTTGTTATTAAAGATTAAATTCTTCTGGTGAATGTGTCCGCGAAGGTCAGTGAACCAAGTTTTTATGAACTAATGATTTCAATCTCATAAGAACAATAAAAAACAAATTACTTACATCTCAAGCTAGACAGCCTGACAAAAAAGACTTAAATTTATTCGTATATACTATAAACCATTTAATATTTTAAAATAATTAAAAATCCTCGAAACTAAATGAAAACTGCATTGATATAAAGAGTCGGATCTGAACAATAGATAGAATATCTTCTGAGTTTTATTTTCAGTTTCAACTGCTTGTAGTAAAGGTGTACACAACAATTTCCCAGTAACACTAAACCTAAAACAATATAAAATATTAGCTTGCAATAAATTTGAAATAATTAAAATAGATTATTATCAGTTGTTGAAAAATACAACTTACCAATAACGATAAAAGTTATAAAAATCCTGTCAATTTGAGGCTTGTATATAAGAGTATTCGTTGCCAGAGTTGTTAGAGAAGCCAACTGTAAAATCTGATAAATGACAACAAAATTTGGTATTTCCTAAAACAGACAAATATTGGTAACATGATACATTAATAAATGACAAAAATTTAAAAGTTATGTATTTCTCAAACACAACTAGAAACCAATGTCGAACAATTGCAAAAAAAAACATTTCAATACCGTTTACAAATAACGCGCACAAACTAACATCGGTGGAAAATAATCTAATCTCATTAGCCTTCTTCTTTGATCCATTTATAAACACAGACCGTTCTCATTCTATAACATTACCCTTTTTTCTTTCTCCGATCTACATCATTTCGTTTGGAAACTTTATTTCCATCGGCCATGGCATTGGGGATACTCCTGGATGTTCCACACATTCCACACAAGGCCACCCTTTCAAGATTGTGCTGGTCTATTTTTCCATCCTTATCTCTAGCTACTTCGTAGTGCTATTTGATTTATGCGATGTTAGTTTTCATTCGACTAACGTTCGAATAGTCTAGAACACAGGTGCATCTGTATATTTTTATTTTTTAAGATTAAATCTGCTTTTGTTTTTCTTTTTCAATTTTATCGTAAATGTACATAGGGTAAGTCCGGGATATATGCTCAAGTGGGATAGACTCGTCAGAACGCCTTCAGAATAGAAAGTAGTAGTGCATGTAGATTATTTTCATTATTTTTGGGATTTACCAATAGTTTCTTCAGAGTGCATCTCTTAACCTACGTAAAATCATTTAGAACGGTACATACCAGCGTAAAGCTAACATCCAACTGCCAGTCATTACTTGAATCAAGATTCACACCAGCTAAAGGAGAAATCCATGATAAATAATATAGCAAAAAGACACCATTAAGTAGTTTTCTGAATGATACTTGTGGCATATTTTTCAATTTCTAAGTACTTCTTGGGAAATAACACGACAGTTCAAAGAAAATTGCTGTATATTCCAAACGTTTTGGGGTCTAGATCAGACCCCGTTGTCAATGGTTAAGAAACTACGGATAAAAAAAGGGGGCACAATTCTGAGATGTAAATTAAAATATTTGACAATACATAATATTTGATTTCTGACGTAACTAAGAGAATTTTATTTGTAATATACAGGGTAGCACAGAAATGTCTAAAGATCATATAATCATAAAGATCCCTTCAAATTGGAAGAATTTGAAAGGGGGATCTTCAGAATTTTATGTGCCACTCCTAGGTGCGACTTTGTTATAAGATAGTGCATTCGCCAAAAATGCGACCAAAGAACTTTGTTGATTCAGTGATCCCATTAAAATCATAAGGGAAAACCTAGGAAAAACCTTATGAACTATCCCGATATTGGGTTGTTCACAAGGACATGACCATTAGCAATTTCTTCCTTAATCATCGGCAACCAGGAACGACTGAATTCTACGGAGGTAGTAGCGATACAATCGTTTTCGTTTAACAAAATTAAAGCAGACTGTTTTAGTTTTCTTTTTGTGGTGTGTTCTTCTTTGTGCAATATAAATGAATTTTGAAACTGTATTTTATGACCAAGGTCCCAAGCATGTTCACAAATTTTGGATTTTTCAAATTGTCGTTTTTTTATGTAATTTTTGTGTTCGTTTATTCGAACATTCAGAGGTCTAGAGGTTTCTCCAATATAGAATTTATTACATTCACACGGGATTTAATAAATGCAATTTTTTGTATTTTGAGTTGTGTTATTTGGTTTGGTTTTTGATATAATTGATTTTAGTGTATTTCTTGTTTTAAATAATGTTTTGATATTATATCTGTTTCCCACTCTTTTTAGTCTTTCTGATAGACCCTGTATTATTGTATTAATGTGATTATCTTGGGAGTCAGTGTTGCTTGGTGAAGTTTGATGTTGGTTGTTAGGGATTGCTTGATATTTCATTTTGTTTAACTCGTTATTAATAAATTTATTTGGGTATTGATTGGCGGAAAGTACATTTTTTATAAACCTTTTTTCTTCATTGAATTTGTTGATATTAGAACAGTTGGTTTTTGCTCTGTCATATAGAGATTTAATGATACCTCTTTTTACTGAACTTAGATGATTAGAGTTAAAGTTGAGATACCTGTTAGTATGAGTCGGTTTTCTGTAAACTCCTGTTTCAAATGTCGATTGTGTTTTGGTTATTAAAATGTCTAAGAATGGTAATTTGTTATTCTGTTCAAGTTCTAATGTAAACTGAATAGTTTGTTCTGTGTTGTTTATGTCGTTAAGTAATGCATGTAAATCCTCAAGATTATGTTCCCAAATAACGAATATGTCATCAACATAACGCCACCAAACCAAAAGTTTAATCTGTTTTGAGAAAATTGTTTGTTCTTCAAATTTTTCCATAAAAATATTGCTTAAAGCAGGAGACAAACAGGAACCCATTGACATGCCAAAATCTTGTTGGTAGAAGTCATCATTAAGTTGAAAATATGTTGACTTTGTACAAAATGTTAGTAGTTCCATTATTGTATTAATGGACAATTGATTACTTTGATTTAGTAAAGAATCTTGTTCTAATCGTTCTTTTACAATGGGAAGTGTTTTGGTGACAGGAACATTATTGTAGTGATTCACAATGTCAAAACTTGCTATTGTGAAAGTTTTTTTGTATTGTATATGTGATAATTTTTCTAAGAAATGTGCGCTGTTTTTAAGATGAGAATTAGACTTACCAGTAAGTGGTGAAATCATTGTTAAAAGAAATTTTGAGAGTTCACTGCATGGACAATTTATGGAGCTGACAATTGGTCTTAATGGAATGTTGGGTTTATGAATTTTAGGTAACCCGTATAAATGGGGCGGTTTAGAATAGTGTGGAGTAAGATGTTTACGTTGTTGATCTATAAATTCATCTTTGTGATTGTAAAGTAAGCGGTATATTTTGTTTTATATAGAAGTTGTTGGATCTTTGTTTAATTTTGTATATTGTCCTTGGTTTATTATCAGCTTGTGCAGATGTCGGGAGATGAGAATTATTCCCAAAGGATTAAGATTTCGTCAACCGTACGTAGGCAGAAGGATTCACAGCATATTGGAACGAGCAAGCTTCGCTGCTATTAGATACCGCATACAATTTCATCGTTACAATAAGTTTAAATTAGAAAAATATATTGGGTATGTACTGAACTTTCTTGCTTGTCGAATACCAGAGAATTAATTTAACAGAATTAAAAATAGTACTCTTATAAGTTACAACAGTGAATTCAGATCTCAAAAACAAACACATTTACGTAAATTTAATCAACTTCTTTCCGATAAAAATATGCCGAAATATTATGTGAAAAATCAACATTTTGATCTGTCAAAAACTGTCATTAATTTTTCAGACAAACAGTTAAACGCTTCTGAAACCTCATTTCTACAAAAGGGCCTTAATTTTGCAATTTCCTCAAAAACTATTCCAACATTTGATATCATCAGTGCTATAGAACAAACTGCAAACAAATTAAACAATAGTGAAGCTCAAGAGTATCGAATAAGAGCAAAAATTGAACTAGAAAAACCTATGCATACAAAAAATAACCTTTCGAAAAATGAATTACATTCAATTAAAGTTTTAAAAAATGACAGCACTATTAAGATTTTACCTGCAGATAAAGGCAATGCTACGGTTATTTTAAATAAAATTGATTACGAATCCAAAATTCAAAACATAATAAACCAAGGACAATATACAAAATTAAACAAAGATGAATTTACAGAACAACAACGTAAACATGTTACTCCACACTATTCTAAACCGCCCCATTTATACGGGTTACCTAAAATTCATAAACCCAACATTCCATTAAGACCAATTGTCAGCTCCATAAATTGTCCATGCAGTGAACTCTCAAAATTTCTTTTAACAATGATTTCACCACTTACTGGTAAGTCTAATTCTCATCTTAAAAACAGCGCACATTTCTTAGAAAAATTATCACATATACAATACAAAAAAACTTTCACAATAGCAAGTTTTGACATTGTGAATCTCTACAATAATGTTCCTGTCACCAAAACACTTCCAATTGTAAAAGAACGATTAGAACAAGATTCTTTACTAAATCAACGTACTCAATTGTCCATTAATACAATAATGGAATTACTAACATTTTGTACAAAGTCAACATATTTTCAACTTAATGATGACTTCTACCAACAAGATTTTGGCATGTCAATGGGTTCCTGTTTGTCTCCTGCTTTAAGCAATATTTTTATGGAAAAATTTGAAGAACAAACAATTTTCTCAAAACAGATTAAACTTTTGGTTTGGTGGCGTTATGTTGATGACATATTCGTTATTTGGGAACATAATCTTGAGGATTTACATGCATTACTTAACGACATAAACAACACAGAACAAACTATTCAGTTTACATTAGAACTTGAACAGAATAACAAATTACCATTCTTAGACATTTTAATAACCAAAACACAATCGACATTTGAAACAGAAGTTTACAGAAAACCGACTCATACTAACAAGTATCTCAACTTTAACTCTAATCATCCAAGTTCAGTAAAAAGAGGTATCATTAAATCTCTATATGACAGAGCAAAAACCAACTGTTCTAATATCAACAAATTCAATGAAGAAAAAAGGTTTATAAAAAATGTACTTTCCGCCAATCAATACCCAAATAAATTTATTAATAACGAGTTAAACAAAATGAAATATCAAGCAATCCCTAACAACCAACATCAAACTTCACCAAGCAACACTGACTCCCAAGATAATCACATTAATACAATAACTATACCATACATACAGGGTCTATCAGAAAGACTAAAAAGAGTGGGAAACAGATATAATATCAAAACATCATTTAAAACAAGAAATACACTAAAATCAATTATATCAAAAACCAAACCAAATAACACAACTCAAAATACAAAAAATTGCATTTATTAAATCCCGTGTGAATGTAATAAATTCTATATTGGAGAAACCTCTAGACCTCTGAATGTTCGAATAAACGAACACAAAAATTACATAAAAAACGACAATTTGAAAAATCCAAAATTTGTGAACATGCTTGGGACCTTGGTCATAAAATACAGTTTCAAAATTCAGTTATATTGCACAAAGAAGAACACACCACAAAAAGAAAACTAAAACAGTCTGCTTTAATTTTGTTAAACGAAAACGATTGTATCGCTACTACCTCCGTAGAATTCAGTCGTTCCTGGTTGCCGATGATTAAGGAAGAAATTGCTAATGGTCATGTCCTTGTGAACAACCCAATATCGGGATAGTTCATAAGGTTTTTCCTAGGTTTTCCCTTATGATTTTAATGGGATCACTGAATCAACAAAGTTCTTTGGTCGCATTTTTGGCGAATGCACTATCTTATAACAAAGTCGCACCTAGGAGCGCCACATAAAATTCTGAAGATCCCCCTTTCAAATTCTTCCAATTTGAAGGGATCTTTATGATTATATGATCTTTAGAAATTTCTGTGCTACCCTGTATATTACAAATAAAATTCTCTTAGTTACGTCAGAAATCAAATATTATGTATTGTCAAATATTTTAATTTACATCTCAGAATTGTGCCCCCTTTTTTTATCCGTAGTTTCTTAACCATTGACAACGGGGTCTGATCTAGACCCCGAAACGTTTGGAATATACAGCAATTTTCTTTGAACTGTGGTGTTATTTCCCAAGAAGTACTTAGAAACCATTAAGTAGGTTCTTTTATGATTGCACTTTCGTATTTATAATATCACTGATTGAAATTGGGCAGTTTTTTTATTATACGTGACTACTATCTACAACTTTTTAAGAAACCCAACCAACCCAACTCTTGGATTTTCACATAGAGAGAAAATTGGCGGAACTGCGTTTTGGAAAGAAATTATCTTTTATCTATTAAACAGGATGAAGATCTCTGTCCCACGTTAATTTACTTTAAACAGGGAAGAAATCTTTGGCTTATATGACTTCCTTACAAAAGTAAATTAAACGATTAAATCTTTAACACTGACGTGACTGGGGTTAAAATGGACAACAAAACATGGAATTCTAACTACTAAAAGAACGAGATCCGAGATTCTATAACTTTGTAATAAAAGGTGCTACATTGATAATAATCAAAGGTCTTCATATGGATGGTACCTGTAGCTACTGATTCAAAAGTATAAAGGAAAAAGCTGCTTATATAAATGCATATTTATTTATGAACTAGTTGTGTGGACATCTTAGTCCCAAGGAAACTCCAGGACAAAGTTTTGCTCGTTAGGATGGACAACTTCACATTTTTCTGTCATTGATGTCCTAAAAATAGCAAAGGATAATGATATTTATCCTTCCTTAAATATTAATAATGTTAAATAAACTGTAATATATTCTAACTTTGTTTTCTTGTAAAGGGCATTTATCCTCTCCAAAAAATTAAGTCCAGGGCACAAATACCTCATAGGAGGCTTCTACCTTTATGCAGTTCTATTTTCATCTCAAAATATAAGGTTTATTTATTGACTACTGTATAAAAATTAGTGCGAGATGATTACATAAAGGACCAAAGTTAAAATCATATGCGTTTTATGTTCACATTAGGTGCTATGAGCAAAATAAAAAAGTTGGGCATATATCCCTGATTTACCCTAATTGTCCACTTCTTCCATTCTTGTATTTATTTTCTGTTCTAGCAATCTAACTGTATATGACTTTCATATCTGTTGAATTCAGTTTTAGACCGAATTCACATGTTGCTTTGCTCTGTTAAGGTTATCAAAGTGTATAGGCTTTCACGGTCCTATTATTGGATAAATTTTGATTGCCAGAGCCATTTTACTGTGTTCTATTGGAATTTCGTCCGTACGTTTCGTCTGCATCTGCGGCAGACATCTTCACCGGCGCGGACGTAGGCGCTCCTTGAGTTGATTAGGATCATAAGATATTTCATCAAATTCCCCAGCAAATAATCTACATTATTTAGTACCCTTTCCTTGCTGATATTAATACAAAGTATGGTTGTTGAGTAACTTCCAGATTAATCTGTCCAATTTCGTACAAGGGAATGTTAGAATAATCTTGTTGATTAACCAATGTTTCCAGACGGTATCATATGCGACCTTCAAGTCGATGCGAGATATCGACGTTCAACCTGATTGAACGAATTAACTGAAGAATTCATTGGTTTGAGAAAAGAATTTCCTAGCCTATGGACCAAAAAAATACGTTTCTGAAACATCTACTATAATATTGTCTGTAATAAACATGGTCTAGAGCTAGTGTCAAAAATTTCCGAACCTTAAAAACTAACCACAATCTAAACACTGATTAATTACTGTGGGAACTATAGTTTACTTACCCAAATTAAGGCAGACGTTAGAACAAATCCAGCAAATATCGTTATTATGGAGACTATTATGTATCCATCAATATACAAATCAAAACATGTTTTACAAATCCCTGAGCTAAATATTGTTGTCCCCATTATTCCAAATATCTATAAAAAAGCGCATGATATAGATATACGGTAATTTCATTGAAAATGTGCACTGAAACTTTGTAGAAATTGAAAATTTTACAACAAAAAGTCTTTAGTATTAAATTTTCTACAAGCTTGCTATACTATTTTCGAACATTCGATATTTACAGATTATTCGGTGAATGCAATGTGAATTTTACTCTCAAAATGTATTTGAGAGTAAACTTTTTATAGGGTAGAAATCTTTTTTTTGAGTTGGATAAAATTGTAATAAATTTTAATTACATTATAAGTTCAAATATGAAAAAAAAATCAAAATTGAATTAATTAATACATAAATATTTTGTCGATGGTGGTAATGTGAGGACGGAGAAAGAATGTTATTTTCATAGTTAAAGGTCATCTTCAGTTGAACTGAATGTGCAATGTTTTCACTGTAGGCAATATTCAATGCATCTCTGTCTCATCTAACATCTGAACATTTATGCGAGCAATGTTGATACATATTTAACCCTTATAATATTCAAAAAACGCAATGCAGAGCAAATTATTTATAGTGTAACTGCACGTTATTATGCATTTTATTATTATTAACCGACTTCCAAAACTTTTTTATGTATGATCAGCTATTATTCAAAAACGTCTTGGGCAATTTTGATGATTTAAACTGCATTATATTAAGGAACATTACAAAAAGAAACCATATAATTTGAAGACGCGAAATGTGGAGCCGTTCCGTGTAATTGCTGTTCTCCCTTAACTCCTAGGATAGAATGTCACGATAAAATTTCCAGGTTACTTCACCTGTCAGATATATTGAATACTCTCTTCGAGGTGTCATTCCTTTGTACAATATATATAATATATATTGTTTCTGGTTAGGGAACCTTCATCAGTTGCGCTTCCCACAATTGAATGTCCTCCAGATTCGGAACCTCTGTGTGCTAATTCTCTCGAAACTCCTAGATGTCGGTCTTACATCTCGCGTCTTCAAATTTAATGAAATGTATCAAATACATAAAGAAGTGTTCGAGAGGACATTCAATTGTGGGAAGCACAACTGATGAAGGTTCCCTAACCAGAAACAATATATATTATATATATTGTCTTGCGTACAAAGGAATGACACCTCGAAGAGAGTATTCGATATCTCTGACAGGTGAAGTAACCTGAAAATTTTATCGTGACATTTCTGCCAGAAAATCAAAAAAACTGAAACGACTTACTCAATTTGAATATTGTAATTTGTAATCAATTAAGGTAGCTTTAAAGGTGATTCTATACATTTATATAAAGTATAAAACATACCATTTTTCAGAAAATTGCAAATAAAGGCAATAATCCATAAACCTCAATGAAAGAATCACATAAATTTGCTACGATCCGGATTATATTTACTTAGAGGTTACGTACTGTATTCCAATTGAGCTGGTTACATCTTGTCTCTGTCTCTCCTACTCCACGTTGCGATAATTTGCTCAAGATACTCCAGCATTGTTTCTGTAACTCGTTAAGCTCGAAACGAGACAGGACGTAATACATTTGTTCGTATAGACAAGTTTCAATAATTCCAACGATTGGTAAAATCCAGGCCAACTGAAAAGTTCTCAAACCGTTAGCAACTGGTCTCTTCAAACAAACCAAATGTTATTATAACGCAAAGAGTGATTCGAAGTCACAAAACGTTTAGTAATTTTGCGTTCTGTCGTACCGTTATAATTATATCGACTTACAGAATACAGCTGCAGGTAAATATAGGCCGATGTTTGTTACACAATTCTCCAAAATTAAATTTCAAGATATGTCGGGAAATAACTATTGACAATAAAGGGTGTTTGTTTCATACTCATCTATTTGATGTGGGTTCTTTTTAATTATTAAATTATTTCCAAAAACAATTAGGTATATCTTAATTAATTTATATCGGTTTCAGTTTGCCACCACAATAAATTACTGTTAAATTCAAACTACCATTATTAATATTACATTTTTTATTTTCTAATAATTAAAAATCAAGAGCTGCTTCAATATTTTTTGTAGACATATTTATTTATTTAAATATCTAACATATATTCCTTAATAATTCATTAGTTTGGAGTAGATAATATTAAATCTTTAAGTGTTCCACAAAATCACCAATAAAAACGTTTTGATTATACTTACTAAATTTAACGCCCCCATGAGTATAGCAGCTGTTTTGTATTTAAGGCAACAACAAAATTTCTCAAACATACTTAAGTTACACTCCTACATTGAAACACGAATAATCTACTGTTTCCGACTAGCCGTAACCATTCTAAACATAATATTATTTTCGCTAATGTTTCTAGGCGAAAACATTCTAAATTTAGTGAAGTTTATTTAAACAGTATCGTTCAGAAAACCACCAGTATCGTTAGAGAAAAGAAATTCTATGCAACCAGATATTTGACTTTCGAATTTTTCATTAAAAAGGCAATTAGATTATCTCAGTTATTTATCGTGTACATAGTACATACATATATATATATATATATATATATATATATATATATATATATATATATATATATGAGTCAAAAAAAGCTCGGAGATCTCACAAAAGTTTCGGTAGTTTAAAGTTTAAACAAAAATGGTATATTGGTCTGCTTTTATGGAAAAAAATAAAATGTCAACATCTCAATTGTGACACATTATTGGAAAGGTCTTTTTAAAATGGGAATTAACGACAGTAATCAAAAGGTATATCTGATCCACAAGCCTGTGGAAAAACAGAAAATATAAATTGAAACAATAGAAGTGTTTTAGATTTTTATTAACTCATTGTATATTGAAGTGAAAGATCTTAACGGAAGCCTGCTCTAAAAAACACAAAAAGGGGGAAATAATATTGAATGCACATTTACTTTTTCACCAATCTGTAATTGCTTGACAATTTTTTTTCAATTTCAGATGAACCCTATATGAGATGCAGCTGGTTGGAAAATAATTAATATAATATTTAAAAAAATAACCAGCCGAATTCAAAAATGAACTTAAACATCCGAAACTGTTGTGCCAATTCTAGACCTAACAAAACAGACGAGCCACTGGGAGATTATTTCAAATGAGAGAATTATTTTTCTTATTTGTAAATATTTTTGGTATAAATATATTAATTACCTTAGTAAAAACTCCTTAATGTGGGTTTTATATTAGATTTACACCACCTTATTAATGTAATTAAGAAAATTCTTTTTTTTAACAATTAAATCAACGCACCTGCAATGCCTGATACATTCATGGAGAACTAGATTAAGTACAGGGTGACCAGAGTTCGATGTTTTAATAGGTAATCTCCGTAACTACAATAGATATATAAAAAAGAACTTTTCTAGATCTCTTTTTTTAAGAAAACCTCACTCAATGTTGAAATCCCGTATTGGTTGTCACCATTTATTTTTGAGTTATAAACAAAAGTTCGAATTTTCGAATTTTTGTTCTTTGGGAATTTTCTCGTTTATTTATGAAAATAGAAAAAAAAACATTTCAATGTTCTTAAGGTACTTTTTTTATAGAAATCCAGTGGCTTACTTGATTTTCGAAAATGTTTGAAATTTTCCAGTTTTAGCATGCATGTATTTTTTTAATTGGAACATATATTGTTTCTGGTCAGGGAACCTTCATCAGTTGCGCTTCCCACAATTGAATGTCCTCTCGAACACTTCTTTATGTATTTGATACATTTCGTTAAATTTGAAGACGCGAGATGTAAGACCGACATCTAGGATTTCCGTGACATTCTGTCCTAGGAGAACAGCAATTACACGAAACGGCTCCAGATTCGGCACCTCTGTGTGCTAATTCTCTCGAAAATCCTAGATGGCGGTCTTACATTTCGCGTCTTCAAATTTAACGGAATGTATCAAATACATAAAGAAGTGTTCGAGAGGACATTCAATTGTGGGAAGCGCAACTGATGAAGGTTCCCTGACCAGAAACAATATATGTTATATATAATATATATTGTCTTGCGTACAAAGGAATGACACATCGAATATCTCTGACAGGTGAAGTAACCTGAAAATTTTATCGTGACATTCTGTCCTAGGAGTTAAGGGAGAACAGCAATTACACGGACCGGCTCCAGATTCGGAACCTCTGTGTGCTAATTCTCTCGAAAATCCTAGATGGCGGTCTTACATTTCGCGTCTTCAAATTTAACGGAATGTATCAAATACATAAAGAAGTGTTCGAGAGGACATTCAATTGTGGGAAGCGCAACTGATGAAGGTTCCCTGACCAGAAACAATATATGTTATATATAATATATATTGTCTTGCGTACAAAGGAATGACACATCGAATATCTCTGACAGGTGAAGTAACCTGAAAATTTTATCGTGACATTCTGTCCTAGGAGTTAAGGGAGAACAGCAATTACACGGACCGGCTCCAGATTCGGAACCTCTGTGTGCTAATTCTCTCGAAAATCCTAGATGGCGGTCTTACATTTCGCGTCTTCAAATTTAACGGAATGTATCAAATACATAAAGAAGTGTTCGAGAGGACATTCAATTGTGGGAAGCGCAACTGATGAAGGTTCCCTGACCAGAAACAATATATGTTATATATAATATATATTGTCTTGCGTACAAAGGAATGACACATCGAATATCTCTGACAGGTGAAGTAACCTGAAAATTTTATCGTGACATTCTGTCCTAGGAGTTAAGGGAGAACAGCAATTACACGGACCGGCTCCAGATTCGGAACCTCTGTGTGCTAATTCTCTCGAAAATCCAAGATGTCGGTCTTACATCTCGCATCTTCAAATTTATCGAAATGTATCAAATACATAAAGAAGTGTTCAAGAGGGCATTCAATTGTGGGAAGCACAACTGATGAAGGTTCCCTGACCAGAAACAATATATGTTATATATAATATATATTGTCTTGCGTACAAAGGAATGACACATCGAATATCTCTGACAGGTGAAGTAACCTGAAAATTTTATCGTGACATTCTGTCCTAGGAGTTAAGGGAGAACAGCAATTACACGGACCGGCTCCAGATTCGGAACCTCTGTGTGCTAATTCTCTCGAAAATCCTAGATGTCGGTCTTACATCTCGCATCTTCAAATTTAACGAAATGTATCAAATACATAAAGAAGTGTTCGAGAGGACATTCAATTGTGGGAAGCGCAACTGATGAAGGTTCCCTAACCAGAAACAATATATTATATATATATTGTTTTGCGTACAAAGGAATGACACCTCGAAGAGAGTATTCGATATCTCTGACAGGTGAAGTAACCTGAAAATTTTATCGTGACATTCTGTCCTAGGAGTTAAGGGAGAACAGCAATTACACGGACCGGCTCCAGATTCGGAACCTCTGTGTGCTAATTCTCTCGAAAATCCTAGATGTCGGTCTTACATCTCGCATCTTCAAATATATAAATTGTATTGGGTTAAAAAACGTTTTTATTAGTTTTTAGCAAAACGTATAATTTTGAAGTTTTTAATACGTTGTTGTTGTTGTCTAGGAGGCTTATTCAATATAAAAAGAACGATGAAGTCGCGGAAATTGATCTATTTTTCAACGATTAGTATGAAAACAACAAAAAATATTAACAAAGTCATAACCAAGAATGAGAGTATTAAAGATGCTTCCTAAAATACTAGCAGGGTCATTTAACAAAATTTTCAACTCATAGTTCACATAGCTTTGAAATATTCCTCATGGCTTATAAATGTGAATATTTAAGAGAGAACGAACAATTTGTATAAAACTAAGTTCATTTATATGACTTTTGTATAACTTGTTTTAATATATCCCCAAAAAATATATATTCGGCGACCTTAATTACGGTGAACGTGGTGGCCATCTCATCAAATTGTCTAAAAATTTTCGAAAATGTGATATTATAATCTGATATCGTGGACCATTCTGTTTTCTTCAAAAATTTGATTGGTTAAAATACGATTGCCTAATAAGGAACATCACCAAAACATCCCTGACTTTGCATATTAATGTTATTCCTTCGATTTACAGTGGACCACCAATGCTCCTTGTGTTGAATGAAAAGTCCAGCACTAATAATCTAAGCTTCATCAATCCAAATAATCTTGGTAAAAAATAACGGCTTGTATACCAATTGCAAAATTCCAAGCGTCGTTGAAGCATTTTCGTATTCTGAAGGGTTTGAATTTATATTTCTTTAAAACAAATAATGCTCGACTTCCTGGTATCGCACACTCTACCTTAATTTGTCGGCATCAAATCGAAAGATTCGCAACTACCACTCCAATAATGTTGATGGCTTCTTCCTCAGCATTTAAAATGTTATAATTCTTGAATTTTGGTCAGTTAAAACTACCATAATTACTCATATAATTCACATGCAGCTTCAGAATTATTATTACTTTGAATAATACATTCCAACATTTCAAATTTCTCGTTATTTTCATAAGACACTGTGCTGTTTCACCTCAATATTATTAATCAACCTTATAATCAATGGCCATTATCTTGTCCTATACAAATATTTTAGACGACATAAGCCTACTAGACAATGATACGCCTACTAGACAACAACGACAATCTATTAAAAACTCCAAAATTATTTGTTTTTGCTAAAAAGTAATAAAAACGATTTTTTGACCCAACACAATTTATATCATTGTGATGAGAAAAAAAGTACATTCCATAAAAAAAACTTTATGTTAAAACTCGATATTTTCAAATATTGGATTTCTATAAAACTACAAATAAGTACCTTAAAAACGTTGAAATGTTTTTTGTCTATTTTGATAAATAAGCGAAATATTCCCTAAAAAAAATCGAATTTCTGTTCATAGGTCAATAATAAAAGGTGACAACCAATTCTGGATTTCACCATTGAGGTTTTCTTCAAAATAGAGATCGAGAATAGGAGATTATTTTTTATATATCTATTGTAGTTACCCGGATTACCTATTAAAACATCGAATTCTGTCCACCACGTACATGTCAAAATGACGTGAGTCCTACAACTGTTCTACGGTGTCTGCAAGGACGTACCCAGCTTTTGGTTTAAGTTAGAAAAAATTGTCGTAGGGTAGGGCAAATCGAAAAAAAAAGTTCTCCTAGAGAGAGGGGAAAATCAGAAATTTTTTGGTCCAGAGGGCAAGCCAGCAATTTTATGGGAAACTTTAATCGCTCATGGTAGCTTTTTTTAAGTTCACAAAAAAATTGCCATATACATTGACTTTTCTCCATGAGTTAATTGAAGACGGTCCAGGACGTAGAATTTAGTCCTGCAAAAAATAAGCTGGGGAGAAATGAGATGGCTCTGGGTGTTGATTTGTTTTCTGATGAATTAACATTCATATTAAACTGGAGTGTACACCGGCAAATCTGTACATATTGGCCAATTTTCAAATATTTAACCTTTAGTGAAGTATCATATCTGATCATAATATTGTTCCGATTGTTAGTTGAGAATTTGACAGCCGAAAAACATTTAAATGTGACAAGCAACGATGTTGTTCATGCATCAGCAATATATCCAAGCCTACCTAATGAAATAGTTTGGTTTTAACATAAAGAGGCAACACCCCACTATGCTTTAATAGTAAGAGCGTACTAAACGAAATCTTCCCCAATGAATACCTAATCGAGAAGGTACTATGGAGCGGCCAGCTAGATCACCAGACCTCACGCCGCTGGATTTTTGTCTTTTCGGTCAAGAACAAAGTATTTGCAATATAGCCAATCAGCATTACAGATCTGATAGAAAGCGTAACAACAGAAATAAGAAATGTGTCACCTCAAAGTGATGAAGGAGTAATAATAGATTATAAATTTCATAGTTTGTTAGGGTCAGCTTCAAAAAGGCATTCCAAAATAATAAAAATACAGGATGTTCCACAAACATTAAGACTGTGCGAGGCACATTGTATATTTAAATTTTTGTTAGAAGAACAAAAAATGTAATGCAAAAATTGACGTGTTACAGCATTTCTTATAATTCTATAAAATAACATCACAAATAATATTATTCTATTTATGTGATTTCCCCACTGTATAACAATACGGAACCACATGGGTATCTATTTATATAATGCAGTTTAAACTTTGAACTTTGCTAAGCTGTATCCGAGAAAGCACTGAATATGCATAGAAAACATTCACGTAGCAACAAAACCTTATTTTTGAAGGCCGCTAATAAAGGGTATAATTCTTCATATTTTCATAATAATTTCATCAACTCACCTCAAAGAAATTTTACATTTGTCGCTAGAACGTTTTTTCGAATTATGATACGCATGAAATATGTAGGATAATTTATGAACAGGATTTAATAAACCAATAAATGAAGTCTATCGAAGAAAAACCCGCATAAAGTAGTTTCATATAAGAGTTGACGAAAAAAATAACAATTATGTAAGCGAAATGACAATGAATGGTGTCTAATGAAGCATAAACAATTCAAATGGAAGTTATTTCATCGGTGAGATTAAGACATGAAGAGAAAGCGAATTTTGACTGCGTTTTGCGGAAAACTCTTGATAATCGATATTATGGTATATTTTATAGAATATGATCAATGACGTCTAGTAAGCTTGACCCTATTGTTTACGTTGGCAATGGAGTTTGAAAATAACCTCGGCATTTGGATAATTACTAACTCAATTATTTTTGTGTCATATGTAGTACATGAACATATTCTTAAATGTTTACGGTATATAAGAAAATCAACACCGGATATATTTCACTTTGAAATCAATTTTCTTGATGTTACTTTATCGGCTATATTTATAAAATTCCAAGTGGTAATTGTTAGTAATGGGAGACACACTTCAGATAACTTTCGTCATTTAAGCAATGATGAATATTTCTCAATTAGTTAATTTTTGATCAAAAGACTTCGTGACCACAAACTTCAAATTCTTATAACTGTAAATACCAACACTGAATAAATAAATGATTACATTATGTGACACAGAATCGAATCGCAAAGAATTAGTTATACTTTATAATAAAAATTTTTGGTATTCAGTTTAGTTCTAATAAAATAATCAAACCTTTAAAAATTGAAGATAATTCGGCACTCAAAACCGAACAAATATTAATGGTTTGCTGAAACTTCATACTGTGGTTCACAGATTAAACCGTCTAAATGTAGTGCCAAAGAGATATTCGATTTCTTCCTGAAAATTTTCATGCTACTTGCACTTGGCCTTTCGTAGCTGGTGTATTTTTTTAGACGTCTACTCCTAATATAGTCAAAAGAATATTATGGTATCTAGTAAAATCCTAAACATCAAAGAAGCAGTTTGCCAAAATGATGTTAATGAAGTTCCTAGCAATTCAAAATGTCCAATAATTCGGCCAAAATACTGACTTTCACTATGATTAAACAAACTTGTAACTATTGTTTGGCTATATTATTTATAGCTTCGTCAGACTGAAATCAATTAACTTACAACAACCTTTATTATAAATATTTTGTTATACATATTTATTTGGCTTCCAAAAATGAGGAGTATATCAATTCGTTGGCATCTTATTTTATGTATGCTGGCAAGCTAAAGTGAAAATAATTTGTTAAGTACATTTATAAGTTGTACTTCCCAACTTCGCTGTTCAACTTGCCACTGACTTCAGAAAAAGTATTTAAATGTTGCAGTAAAAAATCATTTCATGATTTTTAGTTAAGTTGCTTTTTTTGAAATAGGTTTTTGTTGTTTTTTAATATGTTTTATAAAGTAATTTCTTCAAAATAAATTAACAAAAATCAACCCATACCACTCTCTTTTATCTCCGAAACTATCAGACTTAAAATTTTGAAACAAAAATAGAAATATCGGTCTTCACTTCAACTTTACTGGAAAAATGTAATTAGGGTTCTGTATATACAATATACGGATACCCTTATAATATCACTGCGGATTTCTGGCTCTGTCACATCACAGCAATTTTCTCCTAAACTACTGGACTCAAGAGGTTGAAATTTGGTAACAATGTATAGTTTGGTGACCCGATCAGGAGTACATATTGTAAAAAAAAATTTGATTTTAGGGGTACTTCTGGGGGGGGAACTAAAAAAATCGACCGGTCCCCCCTTGATAAGGAGGAACCATTAATATTAATTTGGGGAGGGCAAATTATAGAATTAAATGAAAATTTAATTTTTTTTTTCAAACGCATCATCAATACTTCAAATGAAAGGTCCCATCTTGAGGAACACAAAAATATTTTTTATATATTAAAAAAAAATAGTTAAAAAGATATTAACGAAAATATACCAAAATTTACCCACCCCCATCTCCGAAACTATAAAACGTAAAAAAATTAGGGATATAGGGTCTCACTTGAAGTTTACTGGAAAAATAAGGAGAAACCTCTACTTGTAATTTTAGGGGGCAAATTACAGAATTAAATGGAAAATATAAAATTAAAATTGTTTCTCACGCATCGTGTTATATATCAAATGAATTTTTTTTAATAATTTTTTTAAAATATATTAAAAAAATATTTTAAAAAATTACCCATTTCCTCCTATATTCCCCAAACTATAAGACCTAAATTTGTTTGTATACAGGAAAATTACGAAGAAATCCCTAATATTAATTACGAAGAAATCCCTAATATTAATATTGAAGGCCAAAATTATAGAATTAAACGGAAAATAAAAAATATTTTCACGCCTCATGCAATACATCAAATGATAGGGCTCATTATGAGGAATACAAATATATATTTTACATATTTTTAAAATTAATTGTTTGCAAGATATTAACATAAACATATAAAAAATTCTCATTTCTCGCTTTATTTCCGAAACCATACTACCAAACATTTTGAAAATAATTAGGGGTAATGAGGCTCACTTGAAATTTATAAGAAAAATTATTAGAAAACATCCATAGTAATTTTAGAGACAAATTATACAATTAAATAGAAAATAAAAATTCAATTTTCAAACGCATCATGTAATCTATCAGATAAAAGACTCATTATGTGAATTACAAATATATCATATTTTTAAATCATTTGTTTAAAAGATTTTAACAAAAATATTAAACATCGACTTAATTCCCACTTTAGAAACTACAATATTTAAATTTTGAAAAATATATTTTATTTGTATTTTTAAATAATTTGAATAACATATTTAATAATTTATAATTTAAAACTTGACCTATTTTGTCCTTTATCCTGCTATCTACAGAACCTCTAATTCAGACAGTAGATTATAAAAGGCTTCACTGAAAGTTTATTAGTAAAATAAAACTCTAATGTTAATTTTTGGGGGCCAAATTAGAAAATTAAATACATATGTATTGTTATAAAAATCCAGCTAATCCTGAAGCAGATAAAATAAAAAGTCTATGTGGAAAATGAAAGTGTATATTTTTTATAAATTTAAAACGCTTCCTTTAAAACCTATTAGGGTAAATATAAGAAAATGCACTCATTCCCTGCTTGTCTGAAACTGAAATATTAGAATCTTGAAGGTGGTACGGAACCCTTAGTATGCGAGTCCAACTCGCACTTGACCAAATTATTTTTAAATTAATTTGTTTAAAAATATTAATAAAAATTAATCTCGTAATGTAGCAAATCAAATGAAAAGGGTCATTGTGAGAAATGGAAGTTTATATTTTATTATAACTTTAAAACGCATAATTTAAAAGTTATTAAGGAATATATAAGAAAATACACTCATTCCTTGCTTGTATGAAACCCGAAAATTAAAAAGTGTATATGATGATTTACCTACATTATAATAAATTTCAAAGGTGGTACGGAATCCTTAGTGTGCAAATCCAACTTGCACTTGACCAAATTATTTCTCAGTACGGGCAAACTAACTTTGGTCTTCTTATGATGCACCTACATACAACTTGAATGTTAATTAACCAATGCAAACTCAAGCGACATTAAGTAGTTTCTAAATGATTGAGGAGGCAAATAGTTATTTTGGATGTTCCTGTGGGTTCTCACTCCTCACAATGGTTTCTGAAAAAACACAGATAAGTAAAGTAATTGAAAATCAAAGTGCAGTATCTAAGAGCAATTTGTGGAAACTGCTCGGAACACTAGTTGCCTTCTTATAGAAAAACTCTCTCGCAGGATTAACTGTGAGAAAGTACGTGTACGTCTACGGATTTGTCAACTAGTTTTCCTGTATAATATGTTGGGATGTATTTGTGTGATACTTATCTGATATGACGTTCCGACTTGACCATACAGTGTATGGCAGCATATTCCCTCTAAGGCACGCATAAAGTGTCTTTAGGGGAAAATTCACTAACCCCAGATATCCTAGATATCAAAAGGGTTTAGCTCTGTGGGAGCCCTTGGCAGGTTATCAGGCCCGTGGTTGGAGTCGTAGCAACTTCCCATGAATTTTCTGACCGTCCGGGCTGCTCTAACAGAACGGCTTTTTGCATTAGTTGGTAAAGATGTTCGTCCAGACCGAGGTATTTCAAATTATTTAGTAGAAGTTTTGGGACTACTCCTTTTGTTGACATAACAATTGGTAGAGGTCATGTGTTGTTCATGCCCCACTGTGATTTTATTTGAAATTCCAAATCCCTGTATTTGGCTACTTTTCCAGCCTGCTTAATATTTATATTATTGTTGTTAGGGATTGCTGTGTCAATTAAGGTTGTTTTCCTAGAGATTTTATCTACTTAAACTATATCTGGTCTATTGTGAGCAACAGTCCGATCGGTCAGTATCATGCGGTCCCAGTACAGCTTGTAGTTGTTATTTTCTAAAACAGATTGTGGTTTGTATATATAGTAGGGTATTCTTACCGACTGTGATAGCTCAAGTTTCAGCGCTAGTTCCTGGTGCAGTATTTTTGCCACACCATCGTGTCGTTCTTTGTATTCAGTTGCAGCGAATGCTTGGCAACCTCCCGTAATATGCTGGATATAATCAGATGTTTGGGAACCATATCTGCATCTGTCGTTGTTGATAGAAGGGTCTTTGACGATGTACTTTAGATAGTTCTTAGTTGGAATTACTTGATCTTGGATTGCCAATATAAAGCTTTCCGTTTCAGGAAACATATGACCAGAGATCAACCAGTAGTTCGACGCTGAACTGTCGACATAATCTTGGTTGACGTCATTTATATGGCTTCCATGAAGGGGCTTTTCTTTCCATTTGAGCAGTTTCTGATCAGTTGTCTGGTGGTATACTTGAACTTGTTGTTCTGTCAGTCGCAGAGGTGTTGAGTCATCAACCTGACATATGCCTCTGTGCAGATCAGAAAATTCTGCGAGTCTCTGGAAATGATTACGCAAATTATAAATTTGTTGATCACGTAGCTTTCCTATATCTGCCAATCCTCTTCCTCCGTCACACCGGGGCAATGTTGTACGTTTGACACAGCTCTTTGGATGGTGATTTTGAGCTTTGGTTAGTAGTACTCGAACTTTCCGTTGTAATTGTTCAATGTCGGTCTTGCACCAGTTAACTATACCGAAAGAGTAACTAAGCGCGTAGGTATTAATAGCCTGAAACAGATTTTTACTGTTAAGTTTGGTCTTCAGCAGTCGTCTTATCCTTGTATAAAACTCTGTTCTTAGGTCCTTTTTCATGGCGGTGTGATTAATTCGTTGCTGTATTTTGCCTTTAACTATATTAATAATTCGGCATGTGTCTAGGCCAAATTGCATATGGATGTCACTAGAGAACCCTTCTACTATTTTAAGCATATCATGCAGCTGTTGTTTCGTAGCTGCCATCAACTTTAAGTTGTCCATGTATAACAAATGGTTTATCTTTAATGCTTGTACGTTGTGCTTGAGACTGAACCCAAAGTTAGTCGAGTTCAGTTTGTGTGAGAGTGGGTTTATGGCAAGTCAGAACCATAGCAGACTAAGAGAGTCTCCCTGGAATATACTGATAGGGATAGAATCGGTTTGCATCGAACAGTCGGCTTCATTCAGAAAGATGTTGGTTTGCCAGGTAGTCATGACATATTCTAAAAAGTTAACAATATGATTTACTTTATAGAGTTTCAGCACCTGAATGAGCCAATCATGTGAAACTGAATCAAATCTCTTTTTATAATTCACATATGCCATGTAGAGATTTCGTCGTTTGGCGTGGGCTTGATTGCAGACAACGGAATCAATTATTAGTTGTTCTTTGCACCCCGTCGAGTTTTTCGCGCATCCCTTTCGTTGTTCAGTAATAATGTTGTTGAGCTCACAATGTCTGAAAAGGCGATGATTAATGCATGACGTTATAAGTTTGTATAAGGTTGGGAGGCAAGTGATTGGTGGGTACTTTGCTGAGTCCTGCCTATATAGGTTGTATTTTGGTAAGAGGTATGTAGCACCATGCGTAAGGAAACTAGATATTTTGTGTGGATGGATAATTATGTCATTAATGAGTACTGTTAATTTCTCGTGGGTGGCGTAAAGTTTTTTATCCAGTAATTTTGTACACCATCTGGTCGTGGTGCTTTTCAGTTATGGAGGTGTTTCATTATGTTGGACGTGTCTTCCGTTGTAAATGGTTGGTGTTGCATCTTATCACAATTCTGAAATGCAGCCTCCTCCGCCTTAATCCAGCTCGCTCTGGAGTTATGGGAAAGTTTTGTTTTCCCGAACTGCTCGATAGCCCTTTTACTAGGATAACTAGGGGTTTCATTTTTATTGATCTTGTTGAGTTTTCTATAAAACCCTTTTTCTGATTTACGGAATAGTGCGTTGTCTAGTTTCCGTTGGTTACTGCTTGTGTACCTTCTTAATCGACTTGTGTATACGGAAGGAAAGCTTTTGTCGTAGACTGTCCAGACACTGCTGAGATGTGATGTTTTTTCCATCCCACTGGGAGTGTATTCGGTTGTCCATGATAGTCTTGACAAGTCTTTCTATTCTGTTGTTCCTGACCCCTCGTTGGTACTCGGTCAGTCTTCCAATGTCTTTCCGAAGAGAAATAATTTTCCCTTCTAGCCTTCTTTGCCAAGGTGGTATTCGAGGTGTTTTGTCTAAATTGGGGAGGGTCTTGCTTTGGTCTTATTGCGACCGCAATTGTTCTGCTGATGAAAATTGCAGCACAGTAAATGATTGTGTGTAGCGACTCTAACGTATTAGAACTTAAAACATAGTGTGATAAGATAAATTTGTTCATAGCCTGCAAGACGATACCCAGTTTCTTAGAAGATCTTAGTTAGAGAAAAGTTGGTCTAATCAATGGATCTGTTCCACTATAGTCTATAAAAGCTCTTTCCATTTCTGCTTGGATTTTCTCAAGCAGGTCAGCGTTGGCAGGCTGTTCTTGTTGAAGTTCTTGAATCTCATTCGCTCTTTGCGCCAAAGGTGTTTCAAGCCATTTCTCAAGATGACACGATATTGATTTGCGACTCTCTGTTCGATAACTTGAAGATCTGGGTACTCACGACAGAACTCTTAATGCAGTATTTGGCGATATCCAGTCTTGTCCTGGCCAAGGTTAGTCACTCTGTAAAACGTGCGCATTATAAATTTATTCATGGCGCTAGTCCATTTCATATCCTGTCTTATCAGTCCTGCTTGGCTGAGCGCTGGCTGTTGATCCTGCGCAACACTTTCTTCGGGTGGAGTTCTCGTTCTCGTTTGACCCCGTTGGTGATGGTCACGTTGTTGCTGTGACTGTATTTGTGAGTGTTGTTGTGATTCTTCTGGTTCTACAAACTGTACTGACGTTCATTATTATTATTATTATTTCAAACAATATAGTTTGAAATAATTATTTCAAACTACATTGTTCGACAACGATTCCTGAAAAGGAACGTCACATTAGATAAGTATCACACAAAATACATCCCAACATATTATACAGGAAAACTAGTTAACAAATTCATAGCCCTACTTTCTCTCCGTTAATCCTGCGTGAGATAGCTTGTTCTGTAATAAAACAACTAATGTTCTGGGCAATTTCCACAAATTCACTGCAATTAATTGACTTATCTGTTTTTCCGAACTCACTCAGAAAAGGTCAAATGAACAATGAAAATACACAGTATGTGCCAAAAAACTAATTTCCCATTTTTTATAAAGCTCTTTTTTTTCATGAAATAATCTGTTAATATTAGCAACATGTAAATAAATTTGGACAGAAAATAATAAAAAAGTAATTCTGAACATTGACGGTTAATTAAATTACAAATTACACTTTTTGCCAAATTAAATTTCCAGATAGGTATTTTGGCCCACCCTGTTAAAATTCCTACTCGCCAAATATTTGATTTAATCGAATTCAGCACACGTCTGGCACGCCTTCCCAAAAGCCATCAACCAGAAGATTCTCTCTACGATAATACGAAAAAGAAAACAAAATCATCGTACCTTTTTAAAGTTGCTGACATTACACATTAAAGTAAATGCCTTTCGGTGTTATTTAAATTATTTGTACACCTCTTGTAGCGTCTGCTTCGGTCGGTTGTAAATATTATACGGGTGTTAACCACAACAAAAGATCCATCATCTGAGACATTATTCACCTTGCAAATGATTTATAACCAAAATAAACCGTGAAGGCTTTTTGACGGAATTTGTTATATACTCTTTATGACACATTCTAAAACTCTAAGCTGTGATAGTTAAAACATATGCACATTCATATATATATATATATATATATATATATATATATATATATATATGAAGAAATATTTAGCCAGGGATACATCCCTTCGTTAGTATGAATCGAGTCTGAAACTCGCAGACGTTTCGCCAATGTCTCATTTAATTAAGGTAATATACCTGGGCTTTATGTTTATATGCCTTCGTCGGAAATCGTATCGTATCTGATTGCTCGTTCCTGACTCCGCCCCCTTCGCTGCCGTGGCGGGTGGGTTCGCTTGTTGACAGGTTTGTATTTTATGTAGCTAATTCTGTTTGACTTCGTTGTTGTCTTCCGTGTTTAGTTGTCCACTTTTCTCGATTTCAATAGCTTCTAGTATTACTCTTGTTTTGTAATGGGTTGTTTGTGCGATTTCTTTATAACTATCGAAATTGATTTTATGACTCGATTGTTGTTGATGTGGGAACAGAGTCGATGTGGTTTTTGACAGCTAATTTATGTTCATCTAAAAGGGCTGAATTTCCACTGTTCGTCTGTCCGACGTATACTCTGTCGCACGTTTCGCAAGTTATACTATATACCCGAGGGTTTTCTAGTTTAACTTTTGTTTAGGATATCTTAGTCTTGTTCCTATAGTCTGGTGCGGTTTGTGTGCTGTTGCTATATCATACCTTGGAAGAATTCGGCAAATTCTGTATGTTGTTACTTTGATGTCCAGTAAGACTGCTTTTGGTTTTCCAGTAAGGTCATCGTTTGGTTTTGGCTCTAGGTGTTGTTATTCTAGTGCCATTTTGATTGTGTCGTTTATGTAACCTTTTTGTCGTAGAAGGAAGAGATTTGTTTTAATTCGTGTGTTTTGTAATTGTCTTCTGTCAGTCGATCTGGAAACGACCGCGTTGGCATCTCACTGTATTTGAGAAGGGTGTTGATGGGATTTGTGATTTAGGTATCTGTTCATGTTTGTCGGCTTTCTGAATACGGTGTGCTTCAAGTGCCCATTGTAAGGTTTTTTCTTACGAGGACGTCAAAGAAAGGCAGCTGGTTGCTTTCTTAAAGTTTTAATAGAAATTGAATCCTTGGGTGTATCGAGTTTAGGTCCTGAAAAACTAATACACCGCTCAACAAATTTTAAAATATTGATAAACAGTAAAAGTTTGGCAATACATAATTGTTCTATGAAGAAATATTAGAAATATAAACATAGCGACGACAACTAATGTTTAAATCGTGCACATAATTTGCACCTAATTTTAGCATAATTTGAAAAATTGTATATATTTTTTTCAAAACAAGGCTCTGCCAGATTTATATAAATTTGCGATCTCTTGATAGTTTTTAATACATGCACCTATTTTGTATCTAATTCTGGGCCGAAATTAATTGAATTTTGACAAAATGGGTCAGGCAACTTTACTGCGGTGAGTATATGACTGCCAAATATTTCCCCCGGTATCTGTAGGAGCACGTCTCAAGCAACTCTGAGGAACGTAACACAACCATGCCAAAATCTTGTTGGCAAGTTGAAACTGTGTTGTCGTTGTACAAAATGTTAGTAGTTCCATTATTGTATTAATGGACAATTGTGTACCTTGATTTAGTAAAGAATCATGTTATAGCCGTTCTTTTACTATCGGAAGTGTTTTGGTGACAGGAACATTATTCTATAGATTCACAATGTCGAAACTAGCTAATGTGAAAGTATTTATGTATTGTATATTTGATATTTTTTCTAAGAAATGTGCCCTGTTTTTACGGAGTTAGATTTACCAGTAAGTAATGAAATATTTTTGTATATTGTCTATTGTCCTTGGTTTATTATGTTTTGAATTTTGAAACCGTAGTCAATTTTATTTAAAATAACTGTAGCATTGCCTCTATATGCAGGTAACATCTTACTAGTGCTGTCATTTTTTTAAACTTTAATTGAATGTAATTCATTTTTCGACAGGTTACTTTTGATATGTATATGTTTTTCTAGTTCAATTTTTGCTCTTATCCTATATTCTTGAGCATTGTTTAATTTGTTGGCAGTTTATTCTATGGCACTGATAATGTCAAATGTTGGAATAGTTTTTTAGGTAAATTGCAAAATGAAGGCCCTTTTGTAGAATTGAGGTTTCAGAAGCATTTTATTGTTTATCTAAAAGATTAGTAACAGTTTGTGTTAGTTCAAAATGTTGTTTTTTACATAATATTTCAGCATATTTTCATCTGATAGAACTGGAATAAATTTACTTAAATGTGTTTGTTTTTGAGACTTGAATTCATTGTTGTAAATATAAGTACTATTTTTAATTCTGTTATACTCATTTTCTGTTATTCGATAAAAAAGAAAGTTCTGTACATACCCAATATATTTTTATAATTTAAACTAATTATAACGATGAAATTGGATTCGATCTCTAATAGCTGCTAAGCTTGCTTATTCCAATATGCTATGAATCCTTCCGCCCATGTACGGTTGACGAAATCTTAATCCTTTGGGAATAATGCTGATCTCCCGTTATCTGCACAAGAATGTCAAGCTATTTTTGGTTCGTGCAAGCTTCTTATACAAGACTTAGAAAACTTGTATAAGAAGCTTGCACGAACCAAAAAAGGATTAAGATTTCGTCAACCGTACATAGGCGGAAGGATTATAACATATTGGAATAAGCAAGCTTAGCAGCTATTAGAGACCGAATACAATTTCCGCGTTTAAATTAGAAAAAGATATTGGGTATGTACAGACGTTTCTTTTTTATGGAATACCAGAGAATGAGTTTAACAGAATTAAAAATAGTACACTTATAAGTACAACAATGAATTCAAGTCTCAAAAACAAACACATGTACGTAAATTCAATCAGTGCGAGTTGGACTCGCATACTTAGGGTTCCGTACCACCTTCTAGATTCTAATATTCCAGTTTCAGACAAGCAGGGAATGAGTGCATTTTCTTATATTCACCCTTATATCTTTTAAAGGAAGCGTTTTAATTTTATAAGAAATATACACTTTGATTTTCCACACATAGACTTTTTATTTTATCTGCTTCAGGATTCGCTTGATTTTTATCAGAATACATACGTATTTAATTTTCTAATTTGGCCCCCAAAAATTAGAGTTTTATTTTACTAATAAACTTTCAGAGAAGTCTTTTATAATCTACTGGGTTTTGAGGCTCTGTAGATTGGAAGAAAAAGGGCAAAATAGGTCAAGATTTAAATTATAAATTATTAAATCTGTTATTCAAATTATTAAAAAATACAAATAAAATACATTTTTCAAAATTTAAATATTGTAGTTCTAAAGTGGGAATTAAGTCGATGTTTAATATTTTTGTTAATATCTTTTAAACAAATGATTTAAAAATATGATATATTTGTAATTCACATAATGAGCCTTTTATCTGATATATTACATGATGCTTTTGAAAATTTAACCTTTACTTTCCGTGTAATTGTATAATTTGTCCCTAAAATTACTATGGGGGTTGTCTAATAATTTATTTTCCGTTTAATTCTATTATTTGGGGTCCAATCTTTTAATTAATTTATTTTAAAAATATGAAAAAAATATATTTGTTTTCTTCATCATGAGCCCTTTCATTTGATATACAGGGTGTTCCTAAATTGGAGGTACAAACGAAAAGGGGAGATTCCTTGAATAATTTTAGGAAGAAAAAGTCACATAAACATGGGTCCGCAAACGTTTCGTTTTCAAGATACATAGTGTTAAAGTTTCAATTTTTTTCAAGTTTTTTTCTCATAGTATCTGCACTTCACAAGATATTCAAATTAAATTTGGCATAGATATTACAATTAAGAGTTTACACCTTGTGACATGTCAATTTCCATTGCAAATCTACAGGGTGATATTTTTTCGGGAACACTGTCCACTGTTGTCCTTCAGAACTTTTTTTTGGTGAGCCACTGGTACTTTCAAAAAGTGTAAAGAAAAGCTTTGTTGTTATATCAAACTTTATGTTTTCTTGTAGTTTTGTCGTAACTACTACCGATTTCGAGAAAAAAATCTTTGAATTATTAAACTAGCAATGATTCTTAAAGATTCGATAAACTGGTATAATCATCAAAAAAAATGTATTACTGCAAGAAACGTACAACTCAAAAATTAATCATAATAAAAAAAACTAAATAACAACAAAGGAACTAAACTACAGCAATTGTTGAAAATGTCCTCCCCCAACCCTTATACAAGCTTCTGTTCTTCTTCTCATTAACGATCGAACTCTTTCAAATACTCCTGGAGTATTCCTAATTGTATCAAACGCGCCTATTATACGATTTCTCAGTTCGTCTACGGTATTCACTGGCGTTATGTACACTAGATATTTCAGATGGCCCCATAGAAAGAAATCTAAACTATTTAAATCTGGGGATCTGGCGGGCCATGGCTGATGTCCACCTCGTCCAATCCACGTGTTTACATAATTTTCGTTCAAATACTCCCTATCCAAAAGTGAAAAATGAACAGGAGCACCGTCGTGCATGAACCACATTTCAAGTCTCATCATAAGAGGTATATCATCCAATAACAAGGGCAAATCGTTGTCTAAAAAATGTCTGTATGATTGACTAGTAAGTCGCCCTGGCAAGAAGAAAGGACCAATCAAATAATCGCCAATATTACCACCCCACACATTTAATGAAAATTCCTCTTGAAAATAAGCTTCTGCAATTTCATGTGGATTCTCCTCAGCCCATATGTGTTCATTATGAAAATTTATGATTGAAGTCCTTGAGAAACAGGCTTCATCAGTGAATAGGATTTGGCAATCAAAATGAGGATTGTTCAATAGTCTGTTGAGGTACCACTGACAAAAAATAATTCTTGGGTGACAATCTCGAGGCAAGAGCGCCTGCACCCTCTGAATGTGATAAGGATAGAGCAAAGAATCCCACAAGATCCGCCAAACAACTTGATGATGTGTATTTAAGGTAACACTAATTTTTCTTGTACTGGTTCCTGGATGTTCTTCTATTTCGTTCAGCTCTGCCTCTTCGAGTCGTGGTGTTCTCACACTTCGTGGTCTACCTGCATTAATATTTTTCGCAGAAAAAGATCCAGTTTCTGAAAGACCCCTGTGAATATTAGAGAACATCCGATGATTAGGCATCACTCTATTGGGATAGCGTTCCATGTAAAGATGCTTAGCTTCTATTGAATTACCATTTGCAAGACCATACATGAAATGCATGTCAGCCATTTCGGAATTCGTAAAATTCGGCATGTTTTGATATTAAAATGCAACCATCTTTAATTTTCAAAACACAGGAGTTTAATTTGATGTGTCAAAACTAACAATAAATTTATGCATTCACCACAGCCTACTAGGTAGGTAACTAGATTTCTATGACAATTCGGAATTTTCTGAGGATTTCAAGAGAATCATTCAACATTTTTTTCTCGAAACCTGTAGTAGATACGACAAAACTACAAGAGAACATAAAGTTTGGTATAACAACAAAGCTTTTCTTTACAATTTTTGAAAGTACCAGTGGCTCACCAAAAAAAAGTTCTGAAAGACAACAGTGGACAGTGTTCCCGAAAAAATATCACCCTGTAGATTTGCAATCGAAATTGACATGTCACAAGATGTAAACTCTTAATTGTAATATCTATGCCAAATTTCATTTGAATATCTTGTGAAGTGTAGATACTATGAGAAAAAAACTTGAAAAAAATTCAAACTTTAACACTCTGTATCTTGAAAACGAAACGTTTGGGGACCCATGTTTATAGGACTTTTTCTTCCTAAAACTACCCAAGGAATCTCCCTTTTTAGTTAGTACCTCCAATTTAGGAACACCCTGTATAACATGATGGGTTAGAAAGAATTTTTTTATTTTCCATTTAATTCTAAAAATTTTTTATATTTTTGTTAATATCTTTTAATTAATTTATTTTAAAAATATGAAAAAAACATATTTGTTTTCGTCATAATGAGCCCTTTCATTTTCTATATAATGATGGGTTAGAAACAATTTTAATTTTATATTTTCCATTTAATTCTGTCATTTGCCCCCCAAAATTAAAAGTAGATGTTTCTCCTTATTTTTCCAGTAAACTTCAGGTCAGAACCTATACCTCTAATTTTCTTCAAAACTTTACGTTTTATAGTTTCGGAGATAAGGGGAGGGGGAATGGGTGAATTTTGGTATATTTTCGTTAATATCTTTTTAAATATATTTTTTTAAATATGAAAAAATATATATTTGTGTTCCTCAGAATGAGACCTATCATTTGATATATTACATGATGCGTTTGAAATTTTTTTAATTTTGAATTTTTATTTAATTTTTCTGGAACCTTAATTCTACAAAAGAGCCTTAATTTTGCAATTTCCCCAAATACTATTCCAACATTTGACATTATCAGTGCCATAGAACGTACTGCAAACAAATTAAACAATAGTGAAGCTCAAGAATATCGAATGAGAGCAAAAATTTAATAAACTAGAAAAACCTATACATATCAAAAATAACCTTACGAAAAATGAACTACATTCAATTAAAGTTTAAAATAAACTGACAGCACTATTAAGATTTTACCTGCAGATAGAGGCAATGCTACAGATATCAAAATTCAAAACATAATAAATCAAGGACAATATACAGAATTTAACAATGATCTAACAACTTCTATAGAAAATATACCGCTTAGTTTACGACCACAAACATGAAATAACAGAACAAGTAAAAAACTTACTCGACACTATTCCAAACGACTACATTTCTAAAGGTTACCTAAAATTCATAAACCCAACATTGTATTAAGACCAATTGTTAGCTCTATCAATTATCCGTGCAGTGAACTCTCAAAGTTACTGGTAAATCTAACTCTCGCCTTAAAAACAGCGCACATTTTTTAGATACATTATCAAATATATAATACAAAAATACTTTCACACTAGCAAATTTTGATATTGTAAATCTATACAATAATACTCGTGGCACCAAAACACCTCCGATAGTAAAAGAATTGTTAGAAAATGATTCTTTACTAAATCAACGTTCACAATTGTCCATTGATACAATAATGGAACTACTAACATTTTGTAAAAACACAACATATTTTAACTTAATGATGACTCCTACCAGCAAGATTTTGGCATGGCAATGGGGAGAATGAGTCAAATTTTGAATAATAAATCATTAAATCTTTTAAACAAATTTTTTATAAAATAAAATGAATTTTATTATACATTACGTTACGGGTGCACTTAAAAAACAAAGTTTTATTTTTCATTTAAGTTTATGAATTAATGTTATACTTTGTGTTTTACTTTTCTTCTAAATTTAGAGTGAGGTCCTATATTCTCATTTTTTTCCAATAAATTCGCTCAGTAGTTGGCAGATGTAGGATGTAATGGGTCGAATTTTGAATATTTTGTTAATAATTTTTCAACAAATTATTTCAATAATATGAAAAACATTTACTTGAATTTTTTTTTAATTTAAATCTGTAATTTGGCCTCCAAACTTAATATCAGAGTTTTCTTCTTATTTTTCCTGTAAAACTCAAGTAGAGCTCCATATTTCCATTTTTTTTAAATTTTAGGTCGTAAGTTTCTAAGGAAAAACAGAGATTAAGACAATTTTTTATATTTTTGTTAATATCAAAAAATATATTTGTATACTCATAATGAGCTCTTTTATTTGATGTATTACATGATGCGATTGAAAAAGTTTTTTTTTTTATTTTCCGTTTATTTCTATAACTTGTCCCGTCCAAAATTAATATTAGAGCTTTCTTTTTATTGTTCCTGTAAAGTTCAAGTAAGGCCCTATACCGCTATTTTTTTTCAAAATGTGTGCTCTTATTGTTTCGCAAATAAAGGGAGAATGGGTGGTTTTTAAATAATTTTGTTAATATCTTTTAAATAATTTATTTTAAAAATTTTATGTAAATACATTCGTGTCCCCCAAAATCTTCTCTTTTTTTCATTATGAGCCCTTTCTACCTTTTTATTTCAAAATAATAGGTCTTATATTTTTGGAGATAAGGCGGGGATTGGGTCAATTTTTGTTAATATCTTTTAATTGTCTTCTAAGCGTTGTTTGTGGCATATTACTTTTCATTTAAATGAACACAAGAATAGACCTAGGCCATAAAATATAATTTGAAACAATTTTAAAAGAACAACATAACACAAAACGAAAAATAAAAGAGTTGCCTAAATTCTTTTGATGAAGACGATTTCCTTCTACTTCTGTAGAATTAATTCGACCGACAATTAAGGAAGAAATTTTAATGGCAACCTCCTTTTGAACCCAATCTGGAATTGTTTTTCCTAGGTTTTCCCTTATAACAATAGAATTCTTTGAGCATTTTTGGCGAATGCGCTTTTATAACAAAGTTCTAGGTACGCCACTTTAAATTCTCAAGAGAACTCTTTCAAATTCCTCTAATTTGAAAGCTGTTTAATTATAATACGCTTTAGAATTTTTTGTGCATGTAATCTAAAAACAACAAATTTTCTGTCAATTTAAATGCTAAATCTAAAATATATAAAGCTACCAAAGTTGAATAGACTTTGAAACGTTTTTTTCCTTCAATATACCTCGTTATTTCGATTGTGGTGTTATCCAAAAAAAACATAAAAGTTTCTTTTAAACTAATATTTTTTTAAATATAAAAAATATATTTATGTTCCACCGAATGGGCCCTTTCATTTGAAATATTATATAACGCATTTGAAAAATTTTAAATTTTTCATTTAATTCTGTAATTTGCCACCTAAAATTAATATTAGGAGTTTCTCCTTATTTTTCCTCTACACTTTGGGCAACGTCTTTATTCCCTTTTGTTCAAAATTGTTACCCTCCAGTTTTGTAAATTCCCCCCGCCCCCAGAAGTACCCCAGAAAATCAAAAATTTTTCATCTACTTCTGATCGGGTCACCATACTATACACTGATAACAAATTTCAACCTTTTCCATCCAGTAGTTTCAGAGAAAATTACTGTGATGTGAAAGACAGAGAAATAAGGAGTGATTTTATAAGGGTTTCCGAATATTGGATACAAGGAACCCTAAAAAGGCCCAAATTTTTATTGTCGATTGCGAGATATGATGAACTGTGAAATTTATTTTAAAGCCACTAGATCTCTAATATTAAATCTATTAATAACTATTCAGCTGTATTTATGTTGACTAATATGTAGAAAGGCCAACATTAGAGTTTTAGTTACTTTAATGTTGTATATGTTTTTCCACTTTTTCGACAGATAACAAGTTGCCATATCCGAAATAATTTAGCAATTTCCTCCAATTCTACATTTTTTTCCTAAGAAATGATGCCGAAAGTTTAAAATCCCAAACTCAATATTCAGTGTCCATTTTACGTAACCGCTATTAATCATCGTTATCAAAACGAGTTCAAATATTTGGTGCATCTCTTTTAACCAATTTACGTCAATCGGGACTGACTTGCTGTATTTCTTCTTCCGATTTTGTGGCTGCCTCAGGTTCCCACATTACGATATGATTCACCTCATTCCGATTAAATTTTGTGAGCATAAACAGATGCTTCACATTCGAAAGTAAAAGTATTTCTTGAGAAAGATGAAATGTAAAATAGTTTATTTCTTGTCATTATTTGGGTTAATTCGACATATATGTCCATTTTGTATGTTAATCGATTTATATAATTTAAGCTGTGTTCTATGAAGAATGTTCCTGAATTGGTCTCATAAATGTTCTACCCGAATTAGTATATGATGAGTAGCTTAATATTTCTAATTACGAAAATTGCTGTACATCATTAAAAATTACGAAATAGCAAATTTTTCTCTATTCAAATGTAAATAGTGTGGAAGATAGTGACCCTAAAACATCGTCATAAAGTATTCTTAAAAATGGCAATATAATAGTCGGGTGACACTGAACATCGTCATCAAACGTCTTTGTAAATAAGAAGTGTAGTTCGTTCTCGTTTTAGTTTGCACCTGAGGCATGTACTCTATTTTAAGGAAAAATCTAAACTGGGGAATTATATATACACGAAGTTCTTGGCATCTCATTTTTACACTCACAAAAAATTATAAAATTATGACTCCACGTAGAGTAATTGTTATTCACTCAAACCCGTTGAGATCAAATCAATTAGCTATTTAGCCTCTTCAACATAAATTGGACGAACTAGTTCAAATGGAGTTGTGTCGGTTTAATACAACCTTATTTAGTGAAGCAACAAAATCGGCCTACATTCACGTAAGTGAATATTGAAGAAAATAATAAAAGACGGAACCGACTTTGTTCCAAACTCTTTTAACATAATCAGGTGCATTTGGTGCAGTTCGTAGCGAGGAATACTGACTCCATTCTGAACTGTCTGATATTTCCAGTCTTCAACACAGAAGCTTTTAGTCCTGGATTCAATGTTCGTTTTGATAGCATGGTGGCACTAACAAGTGTGATACAATAAATTTAAAAAATTAGCCGATTCAAAATTGAAGTAAAACCTCGAAAATAATTAATAAAACATAACGATGCACAGTAAACTAGTATAGACTGATAACTATTATATCCACAAATTATATCTCAGGATTCATCAAACTAACTTTTAATATACACAAATTACATCTCTTGATAAAATTAGTAATAATGTCAAAACAAAAACAATGTAGTTATGACAACATAAATAAAACATAATTCATACAATGATAGAGGGAATATAAAAGCTTAACATAGACAAAATTCAAGTTATAATCGCACATTTGCAGTTGCAGTTGCTTCTTATGTACAAATTAATAACTTATCGATCTGAAGTCGCGACAAAGAAATAATTAAGTTTCATAAAGTAGTAAATATGAAACAAATGCAAGATTTTATGTTGTTTTTAATATTTTTGTACAGTTTTAGTTCAATTTTGACGTCGGTTAATGTATCTTTTAATTTTTATAGCCGAATTCATTTCCATTGTTTTCTGAAAGTGATGTGTGGATCTTCGAGTTTATTTTTGTGATTTTTGAGAAACTAACATTAAGGTTGGTGTTATTTTCATAAAAAGTATATACAGGGTGAGTTTTTTTTTGAAAATCAGTATGGGGATCTCGGAAACTAGCGGAGATAGAGCAATGGTTAAATTGGGAAAGATTTGCAGTATTTACTGGCCCAATTTAATGATACTTTCAGATTTTTGTAAAAAGTCATGGCTTACTAGATATTTTGAAAAAACGAAATTCTGTCGATTTAGTCAAATCCTTCTAGCTCCTTTTTTTTGTTTTTATAAAAAAAATGTAGGTAAATATCAAAATTGAAGGGAATTGCATCCCGAATATGATTGTCATGTCCTCGTTTGCGTGACAGCTCTCGTTTTCGAGATATGACACAAACTTATCTTTTTTTCAATGGGAACCATAGTTGGCTATGACCTTAAAAAATCGGACATTTTTAGAGCTTTTCAACGATATAATACTCGATATAGTTATTCATAAAAATAACGGAGTTATGGGTGCTTTTCTCTCTTATTTTCACTTTTAACGTAGGTAGCTATGAAAAAGATACTGAATTGTTGCGGCTGATACTTGATGTAAATCCATAATGAGAACACAAAAACGAAAATTATATTTCGAGATTTACACTTTATTTTATAAACAACTGTTTCGGCATACAATGCCTTTATCAAGTTTCACAAAATATAAAACTATTATTCTAACTACACCAATATATATACATATTACTTAACTAAACTAATTATTTAAAAGTGGGGATGGATTAAGGTCAACTGTTTTTAATAGTCTACCTGTATTTATATCTGTTATTTCTAGGGATTCTAAAGATTAATTTTACTAGGGTTATTTTCCAAATGTATTATTTACAGTATCGTTAAAGTTGTGATTATCCTCTACTAAATGACGTGCATAATTAGATTTATTGTCTTGTGTGGAAACTCTTTTGTGCTCTCTAATATGGTATTAAAACTTCTAAACGTCCTACCGAATACAGTTACAACTGCCGCATTGAGTTTGTATACCCCGGATTTACAATTACTATCTACTCTTGATTTATTATTCTTAATATATCTGGATAAAAATTTTATAACATATTAATGTTTGTTTTTCTAAAAATGTTTAACTTTATTACTTGTTTTGCAGGTAAGTTAAAGTTTTGAAAAAATCTGATCTTTTATCAATAGGAATAAATTTAGAGCTTTGGAACACAGATATGAGATAGGGATCAAAACCGTTGTTTAATCTGTTTATGTGTTTAATTCTTTTTCGAAATTTAACCTCAAAGCTTGATTAATCTATGTACATTTTTTTTGTTGGTAAGAGATAAGCTTTAATGACTATGTCCGATAGTAGGCTTATAAATTGCAGATGTTTGTTATTTATTCTGGATCTTAAATTACTATTTGTTTCTAACCAAGTACCAAATACATTAATAATATACACCCAAATATTGAATTTACGAAAATAGAAACAAATAATGTAATTATTTAGACAAATTAAGAATAAATAACAAACATACATTTGAAACAGCACAAATAAATGTTTTTATCATCCTTACCAACAAAAAATGGCATTTTATGGTAAATCAAACCTTTGACGCCGTTAAATTTCGAAAAAGAATTAAACATCTTAAACATTAGTACTTTTGATCTTGAGAAAAAAGAAAATTTCCATAAGCTCTAAATTTAATTTATCCTATTGATAAAAGCAGAAAAACTTTAACTTACCTGCTAGCATTTTTAGAAAAACATTTCAGTTATAAAACTTCAAATAATTTATCCAGATATATTAAGAATAATAAATCAAGAGTGTAGTAATAAATCCGGTATACTCAATTGCGGCAGTTGTGACAGCGTATGTCGGTAGGACGTTTAAGTTTTAATACCATTAGAGAGCCAAAAGATGTTATTCCACACAAGACAATACAAATGCACGTTTTAGTAGAGGATAATCACAACTTTAACGTTTAAATATATTACTTTGGAAAATAACCCCAAAAATTAATCTTTGAATCCCTAGAAATTAACAGATATAAATATTCAGGTGACTATTAAATAACCAGTTAGACCTTAATCCATCCCCACTTTTAAATCTTTTTAATGGCTCTGTAAATTAGTTTAGTTAAGTAATATGTATATATATTGGTGTAGTTAGAATAATAGTTTTAGTATTTTGTGAAACTTGATAAAGGCGATGCGAAACACGTGTCGTTTATAAAATAAAGTTAAATCTCGAAATATAATTTTCTTTTTGTGTTCTTATAAAAAGATTGTTTTCACTTTGGTTTCCTAATTTGAGAGTAATTCATGTGTGCTCAACTGACAGTGATATTGACAATCGTGATAAAAAATGGAATATTCATGAATTGGTGGAATGTTATATCATATGCATAAAAATAGTTCGTGCAGCTGAGGTACTTTCACAGATTTTTATCATGTCAACCTGCTCATGTATGAAACAGATAGATTTACTAAACCACCAAAGGACTAATCATATTAACGAAACAGCAAAAATAAATGTTTTGGCAATGCCCATCTACATTAACTCTTGAGATTGCGTATGTTAGTTAAGGTACTGAAAGCGCACAAGTTCCACCCATACAAACTTTCAGTTTCTCAAACTTTGCCTGCTGGTGAATACGACTTGTACACAATGCGCAGATGAAACTAGATTTACTAACTGCGGTATGTTCAATAGACACAATGCGCATATCTGGGCTAAAGAAAACCCTTTCCATGTAGAACAAAGACGACCCCAGATAAAATTTGGTTTTAATGTTTGGTGTGGTATCATAGGGTCTACTATTCTGGGGCCTTTCATCTCTGAAGAATCACTTACTGGGGAGCGCTACTTGCATTTCTTGCAATACACTTTTCAAAATATGTTGCATAATTTGAATTTGAGAACTCGTTTAGAAATTGAGTGGTTCCAACATGATGGAGCACCTGCTCATAACTTGTTATTAGTCAGACAACACTTAGATAATATCTATCCAAACTCTTGGATAGGAAGAAATTGCCCACGCGAATGGCCACCCCGGTCTCCCGATTTGACAGTTATAGACTTCTATTTATGGGGTGCGCTAAAAAACAAAGTATACAAAAGGAAGTATGAGAGAGTTGGTGACCTAAGGGAGGCGGTATTACAAGCAATTGAAGAAATCGATAGGCGGTCTGTGAGGAAAGCGGTAATGTCAATCGTAAAAAGATGCATTTTTTTTTCTTAATAACAATGGTGGCCTTTTCGAACATAAATTGTAACCATTATTATGTACTTTAATTTCTTAAGTTTTTAGTAAGTACCTACTTATTTAGTTTTTTCGTTATATCTGATATACCTAATAAAAAAACGTTCAATGTTTTTTGGAATAGTTATTAATAAATCAATCTATTTCATGGCTAACTACGTTAACAGTGAAAATAAGAGAGAAAAGCATCCATAACTCCGTTATTTTTATGAATATATTGAGTATTATATCGTTGGAAAGCTCTAAAAATGTCCGATTTTTTGAGGTCATAGCCAACTATGGTTTCTATTCAAAAAAAGATAAGTTTGTGTCATATCTCGAAAACGAGAGCTGTCACGCAAACGAGGACATAACAATCATATTCGGGATACAATTCCCTTCAATTTTGATACTTACACTTTTTTTATAAAATCAAAAACAAAGGAGCTAGAGGGATTTGACTAAATCGACAGAATTTCATTTTTTCAAAATATCTAGTAA
The DNA here is from genome assembly GCA_034190945.1 of Octodonta nipae. Classification (NCBI taxonomy): domain Eukaryota; kingdom Metazoa; phylum Arthropoda; class Insecta; order Coleoptera; family Chrysomelidae; genus Octodonta; species Octodonta nipae. Next base: position 35,600,613 of record CM067218.1, on the reverse strand, counting down.
GACATGACTTTTTACAAAAATCCGAAAGTGTCATTAAATTGGGCCAGTAAAACTGCAAATCTTTCTCAATTTAACCATTGCTCTATCTCCGCTAGTTTCCGAGATCCCCATACTGATCATAAAAAAAACTCACCCTGTATACAAGTAATATTTAGAGTTCACGTTATTAGGTGGAACTAGGTAATATTTTTCTAAAAGGTTATATATTAGTATCATTGTAGCAATAATTACTACCACAATTGGCATGTCTTTAATTTATTTATTTATAAAGAGTTAATCAAAAGTTTAATGGTGGAATCCGTGACAGTCATGATTGAACACTAGAACTGTTTCCTTTATTTTGTATCATTGAATTCTATACATAGGTAAAAAAATTGTGACTACCGTTTCGATGCAGATCATGCCACTATCAAACGAAAGAACACAAGTTAATCAAATGCAGACACAATCCGGGCAGGGAGGTAAATATATTTAACAGAATTACAAAAATTCTACTCATTTGTTTTTGTCAACTTTACAAAACGGAGATACCTACTATGTTTGACACATATGTTAGTTTTTTATGTATGTTTTCGAAAAGAACTTATTCGATTTGGCGATTTTAAACTTGTACCCCATTAAGAAAGATCTTGAGTTGGTCCCATATATTTTTTACGATGTGCATATTGTTTTTGAGAAAATCGGAAATATCATGCCAGTAAGTAATATTTTACTAATTTATGAATAACTGATTTCTGAAATACTGATTTGAATAGTTTAAACTATGTTCTATTAAGGAAACTCCTGAACATGATGACATGACATGATTTGTGACAATAATTTCAGATTTTTTTACCTACGAATTCATTTATGACACGTATAGTTGCAATGAATTATCATGACCGGCAAACTACATTATATGTATTGTTATAAAATTCACTTTATAAATTCTTTTAAATAAAGATGTCGAAAGTGAAAATTTGTGTAATGTTGAATCTATTTCAGTATGAGCAGCGAATTTTTAAATAGGTTTTAACAATTTGGATAAACATGCCGAACCTACGACCAAAACTATTTTCGTAAGCTTTCGACCAGCCTTCGAGATCAATCCTCATAATGAAGCCTGTAGAGTCTTCTCTTGTGTGATCTGTGGTAGAGTCTACGAGAGAGCCAAGGATGCAAGTAACCTTATAACGCTAAGTACCTAAAATTATACAAAATCAAGTATTATTATAGGCTCCAAACAAATTATTGGTTAACAGTTACAAGCTTAGAGCATCTACTTCAGGAAGTAGCCTGCAATGCACAAGACTAGAAGTAGAAAACAATAAAAAGAGAATATGTGGTGGGTGAAAGTAGTTAATGAACTACATACTGGACGTATTTCACTGGAAGCAACTCCTAATCAAGTGAAATAGCTTCTTGCTCTCACTATTGCCTTCTCTTTCTAGTCTTGTCACGATATTTGTGCATTGGAGTATACCTCAAGAAGTATAAGCTCTAAGATTACAAGCGTAAGTGGCGCAGGCTTAAAACAGCTACATTTACACAAAATTTACTTAAGCTTTAAATTTTGTTTTGTATCGAATAATTCAAGGCAATCCGCCATACACAAGATCACCATATTGGTACATATTAATCTGGCTTCGAATTATACACTCTTCTTTCAATTAATAATATTGAACACCTTATTCGACGATGATAACAACTTTTAACCTCAAAATAGAAAACAACTTATAAATTCGAATTAAATTATTATTTATTCAACAATTATAACAACTTTTAACTTCAAAATACAAAACAACTTATATATTCAAATTTAATGTCAAATTATAACTAAGCTGAACGCGCCAATCAACTGCTTAGAGCATGTACCTTCTGGAGATAACCTGCAATAAACAAAATCGTGGCAAGGCTAGAAAGCTAGAAAGAGAGTGCAATATAGACAGTAACAGGCTATTTCACCTGATGAGTGGAAGCAGTCATTGAACAACATACTGATCATATTTCATTGGAAGAAGCTCCCAACCGAGTGCACTAGCCTTTTGCCCTCTCTATTGCCCTCTCACACTTTGTGCACTGCTATCTCTAGAAGGTACAAGGTCTAAGCTCAACTGAATTAACTATCACGGAACACTACTTTGTATACTATTTGACATTTTTGAGTTTTCTAGACTGTTCCATGAGACTAACCTAGAAATCGGTAGATTTTTCCAAAACTGCCAGTTACCATTTGCAGATAGTGACATCTAGTTTGTATATATAGGGTTCTCCCTCAGCCGCAGTAGTAACTTTCCTTGATACTGACCCTCTTTAGTTCTGTTCGTCCCGATTAGAACCATCTTCACATCGATAAGGGGCCAGACGATCCAGATGAATAACCTTCATCTTTGTCTGGGCTGCCTTAGATACGGTACACCACATTATTTATCACCTTGATAACCACGCAGGGTACATCCCATGAGGGTGGCAATATCGGCGACTTGCTTTCCACTCTTTGTGCATTGTACAACCAGACCTTATTGCCTTGCTGAAATTCGATTAAATTTGGTTTCACATCATACAGGGTTTCCATCATGTCTTCCGAACAAAACATGAGCTTGATGTTAACCCGGTACTCTGTCATGTATAGCGGATCTGTATGCGAGCAGGAATGGAGGTATGTCTTCATCCCAATCTCGTTGATTTCTGTCTATCACTTTCGAAAAATGCGTTTCTAGAGTCCTATTAAATCTCTCTATCATACCGTCTGATTGTGGGCGTAACGACATAGTTCCGGTTTTCTTAATGCCCATCAAGTGGGAGACCTTTTGGAATACACTTGTTTCAAAATCTGCCTTCGTCAGAATTAAGTTACATTGATACCACAAATCTGCTAAATAGCTGCTCTACTAAAACAGTTGCCTTGCAGGCGCAGGGGGGGTTGCCTCCTCCCCAGACCTCTCTTGCGCTTATAGGTGAAATAACAAATAACACATACAATCTGCCAGCCTGCTTCCCTCCCCTTAAAAGTCAAAGCCTAGTATCTAGCGACGCCCTTGGTCATGGTTCAAATAACTTTCTTGGGGTATCATTGATCTTTTATGGAAATTGTCAATTTTACATAATAGCAATTATAATTAAAGATGCATGACATCAGATAATTCCTATGTTTCATACTTTCTCTCATAATGAATATTTACAATACTTAAGCATAATGCACAATACAACACAAAGTTTTAAACAAATGTCAATAACGTTTTAAAATTCTTTATTTGTATAACACAATAAATAAAATATTTACAATAAAGACAAATAAGACAATTCTATTTATTCGATTCTAAACACGTCTTTAGTTCTACATGAGACTGAAGTTCACATCTTCCTTTGTTATCAAGTTTAGGCCCTGAACTTTCCACATATGTCAACTTTTTTTTGGTGGAAAAAATATTAACTGAAACTGATATTTATCACAAGTTCAAATATTCGAAATATTTTACCAGAAACTATATAATTTTTTAGAAGGCAAGCTTTGTTCTACGTTGTTCAATAAATTTCAAGGTCACGGCAAATCACATATAAATGGATGTACTATGTGAAAATAACCACTTAGATGTCATTAATAGTCATTTCAATTCCTTCTCAACAATCCAAACTTCTGAATCCCATTATTCTAACAAAACCTCTTTGAAAAACGTCCCTGTCATCTACAGAGTTAAGATGGTAAGTCAGGAGTTTCTCGGCTGCTAAGGGATGCCATACACCAAAAGTGCATGAAGGATTATCCTCGTGGTCGTAATAGTGACATTTTTTTGTAACTCTTACCGACGGGATGTACTCAAACATATCTACGAAGTTGCAGTACGGTAATAGGAGTCTCAGTCCTAGAAATAAATAAAATTATATAAATGTATATAACATCACTGTGGAACCCAATAAAGAATGATTCAAGTTCAGTGTCGTATTAAGGCAGTTCTGGCAAACTAAAAATCAAAACCATTTAACATTTTGTATGTAGCGTAAAAGGGAATACAAGTGCATCGTTGTTCTACCAGAAAACAGCACTGTAAATTTATGTTATGCTTTTTCGGATTCCAAAATTTTAAGTGAGTTTTATGAATATTTCTCATCTCTTACTGTTTTTAAAAAATAAAATCGATGTTTTTAGAAATACTTACTCAATATATATGTTCACGACTTTACTTAATGCAATTACCTAAAACTACTGAAAATAAATCAGAGTGCATTTTGGAAAGATTTAGTAATAGTGTAAAAACTCCAAGTACAATCAATCAAAGGAATTTACTTCGAAATTTTCACAATAGACCATTCAAAAAATACTATTTTTTACGCTAAAAAAATTTAAATAAAGCAAATAATGTAATAATAATTGATTCTATTTGTGAACGGTACCATAAAGGCATTAATTTATTTTTCTTACTAAACAATACATTAGGTATAACAAAAAAATGTGCTAGTTCTTTAAAATCTAATCCCTCAAAAAAGCTGGACTTACCAGATATTTACCATTCCCTACCTTTTCATATAGTTCCTCAGAGATAAGAATCCCGGAAAATAAGATCTAGACACTGTGGAGGCCAGTGCCACGGTTCCAAATTGCTTTCATAAATATAATAATCCCAATCAACAAATAAATATTACCATTCAAAAAACTGGTAAAACATTGAACCCAAAATGAAACTAAAAACGCCTTTTTTTGACAAATTTAGGAATTTGAATATCTCAAGAATACTATTAAGTCTGTTAAATATTCCCTCCTGGCTTCATCAGAAATTCAGACTTGGCGAAACATATGTCAAATTTAAATTTAAAGTAATAAAAAGTGAAAATTTAAACAAGTGTTTGTTGTTTTAAAGTAATATTTAAATGTCATTAATAAAATGGTAAAAAGTTTAAAAGAAGAAGCCCTAACATAACTTACCGATAAATCCTGACGATGGTGGATTTTTTCTCAACCTGCTCGGTGAATTTCCTTGCAGAAACTCCCACAATCTCCACAACGAATGCGGATTCAACAAGAAAAATCTTGATTTGGGGTCATTTCTTCGGTACTCCATATAATTCGGCAACAAGTTGAAATCTGGATCGTCCAACCAATCATCGATCGTTGAGGTGTAGTTGCTGGGATCCCACGCTACAAGAGTAACATTTCTGAATAGGTCGGATTCCAAAAATCGAAACTTCGGCTTAGTAACAACTTGAGAGTTCAAAAGACGGATAGTTGTCTTCGTACCAACGTCTCTTTCGAAAGTTTTGATCGGTGCATCATTAAACCGAAGAACTAGGTCGTGTGAATCTGAATTATTAAAAATAATTAATTACAGATTTAGTTTAGTTTAGTTTATTTATTGGTAAAGTATTACAACTGTGTGTGTTTACAAGTCAATGGTACACAAGTATGAAATGTATTAAATATGTATACAAAAGAATATATAAAATGTTATTAAAATGGTAAGAAAATAAAATGTCCTATTTACTAATATATAGACAACAATGTACATTATGAGAGGCAAACACATTAAAAATTTATACATTGAAATCACTTCCTAAGTACTCCTCAAAATTTTTTATTTCTGCTGCAGTGCATTAAAAAATTTAATGCCATAATAGTCAGTACCCATTCTCGTTTGTTGCAATCTGTGGTAGCTGAGAACGAATTCCTGGTTGAATGGGAGTGAATATTGTTGTGTGTTCTGTAGCTGTTTTGGTTCTGTTTCATATAGACTGAAGGATAAAAGTGAATGAGAGAATGACCCCAATTTAAAATCGCGTAGGACATATTGGAGCTAAAATATCCATGATACGCTGTCAGTAATGTGCCCCTAGATACATTTTTTGACAGGCTCCTTATAAGGAAAGTTATTTTACAAAATTTGGAGCCAAGAAAATTATCATGGGCTTCCCAGGTCAACCCAGGATCAAGGTAGACCCCTAAGAACTTCACTGGTACATCACTCTCTAGAGTCGATGGTGAATATTGTAATGTAAAATTAATTCATTAATTAATAATTACTCATGTTGAGACTAAGCCTATTGGCTAAAAACAAATTCTCTATTTCACGCTGATGATTTGATTCCACTGCAATATGAGATGATATGATGTTTTATCAAAATATCGATAAATATGTACATAACAATTTTATTTAACAAATTTGTTTATGTGCTATTAGAACACCATACATATATTTAAAATTTTATAGACTTCGAAAAACACACGGAAATCTGGGTACAAAGGTGAAAAAAAGATATAACTGTGTTAAAAAAAGTAAAATAAGCTTAATCTGCCATTGAAATAGCCTTGTTGAAATTTCTACAGTCTCCTCACTATAACTATGCATGCAAATTTGAGAGATTTGTTACATGAGAATTATATCGAAGTCAAGTATGCTAATGTAAACGTTCGTGAATATATATATGAGATGTTATTTAACTATTCAGCTACAAATGAGAAAGAACCAGGCACCTTTCTTATGGAAAAATGGACTTCCCGTCAAATTGTTTGAAATTTTGGTATGTTATAGAAGTTGACGTTCTGACAAAAAGAGTTCATAGATTCTATGACTAGTTTTCGAGATACAAGGTGTTAAACATCGAAAACGCCGCATTTTTTATATCAGATTTCCAATGATAGGCGTGTTTTATTTCCGGTAATTGGAGAAATTGTGATATGTACATTATTGGACAAAAATATATCACAAAACAATTGACATACGTTTTGGTGGATTACAGGGTATTTAAAAAATACGTAACATGTAATTTGAGAAAATATATTTTTTTTATTACAACGTTGAAAACGGAAGAAGATGTTATTGCACAATTAATATCTCGTTAAAGTAACAATTTCTTGGATGTGTTCATATAATATACAGTGTAAGCCATAAATATAGCTAGAGAAGGCATATATTTTTTTTCCTATTAATACGAACCATTCGTGACATTAAACATATATATGATCCGTCTCTATATACTCAGCAGGATGTTAAACTGATTGCAAACACTGTACATATAGAAAAAAGGTAGTTTTTTATACTACCCCGTTGTTTTAAATTCCCTCCATCAACTTTGTATGTTATTACATTTTTACGTTAACCATAACTGAGCAGAATATTATTAAAATTGTATGACTAGTTTTCGAGATATGAGGTGTTAAACTTGGGAAATGTCACCTTTATCGCCACAGATTTCTCATAATAGAGTGTTTTATTTCCGGTTATTGTAGAAAACGTGGTTTGCACATTGTTTGACATAAATATTGCACAAAAAATTACTAATATTTTTTATTACAGGATGTCTCCCATATACGTAACATATTTTTTTAGGAAACTCATTTTTATTATAACATTGAATACACAAGAGGATCTAATTGCTCATTTAATATAATGTTAAAGAAATTAATTCTTGGACGTGTTCATTCATTATACAGTGTGAGTTGTTAATATGCTAAAGTGGGCATCTATTTTTTTTCCATTAATGTGTAACCATATATAAATCATGCGTTCTGGAATTTTTATATTATATTATACAAATCTACGACTCATCACACTAAATTCTATAGGTTTGCAAAAATTAATGGTAAAAAATGGTATATGCCCACTATAGCTATATTTACGACTCACACTGTATAATATATGAACACGTCCAAGAACTCATTTCTTATTAATTGTGCGAATATATCTTATGTATTCATCGTTGTTATAAAAAAATGAGTTTTCTGAAAAAACATGTTACATATATTGGAAACACACTGTAATCAAAGATAATTAATGGTAATTGTTTTATTCAATATTTTTTTCAAAAAATGCGAAAATTACGTTTCCTGAAATAAACGGAAATAATACACATCTGTTATGAGAAATCTGATAAGAAAAAGGAGACATTCCCGATGTTTAACACCCTATATCTCGAAAACTAGTAATACAATTTTAATAATATTCTGCTCAGTTAAACACTGAACATTTATTAACGTAAATGTATTACTCGTAACATACAATATTGACGGAGAGAATTTAAAACAACGGGGTAGTATAAAAACTACCTTTTTCAATAGGTACAGTTTTTGCAATAGGTTTATAATCCTGTTGAGTATAAAGAGACGCATCATATATCTGTTTATTAATTAATTTCTTTATTCACACTCAAATTACACTAAAGTCTTGTCTAATGCACAACTAAGCTTCAGTTTTGGGAATGTTATCACTGATTTTTAAATAACAAAAAAAAATAGTCGTCTTGATACACAATCCACTGTTTATTTATAAAATTGCTACTTTTGTAAAACTTTAATATATTACTTGCATTATTAATTTGTTGAAAAATATATCCCTGAAATGATTCTAGGCTGGCCTTTATGGCCGATTCCAAGTTATTTTCTTCAACAGTAGCAAGTCTTTTTACAGTAGTATTTTCCTTAGACAAATAACTTGACTGGCCTTCAACAATTGTTGGTACGGCATTTTTATGTAGTTTATAATTAATTCTCTGCCCTTATGATGCACTTTTCTTCAAAATGTTTTAGTTTATCATTCTTAAGCAATCAAAGAGTAAATACCTACTGTTTTACAACTTTTTTTGATTTATAAGTTGAATTACAGCCTGAGACTTAAGGCATATTTTATCAAAATACACTACTTTTCTTAATTTGAAATTAAGCTCTGAAAACGTAAAAACCAAAAACGAAAGGTACGCTACACTTTTAAGGTTAGATACACATGCACAACAAAACAAAAGAGACTTCCATCATCTATCTTCAGGGCCATTTGTTTATTAGTGGGTCTTGGGCTTCATCCATTCAATTGACAGCAATAAGTACTCACTTCTTTACACCATTTTTCGAGACATAAACCAGCTCTCGGTCTAAAATACAAAATTGGAAAAATGCAGCAGATCTTCAATATTCCGACAATAAGTAGTTATCAATATCTTCATTTTTTTTAATTGTAGCATAACTATGAGAAGTGTTTGATGCAAGGTACATTGCTTTATAAGTATTTTAAAAAAAGGCAACATTAAAATTGGTTAATTGGGTAATTAGGTATTGAGGTATTGGCGAAGCCATCAGATAAGGGCATTCTAAACGTCTCAGATTTAAATTATGTTTACAGCATTTATCTGAATCTTTTCTGCATGTTTCTTAATTTTCCTCTGTCTTGACCTTCAAATGACCATAACGCTTAATAACTATTGAACAAGAGACTCCCAGTCTTCGAGGGTGACTTGTCAAAACTACACACAAGTACTTTCTGGACTTCTCTGTCCTTCGAAATAGAGAATAAGAAAAGGCGAATCGCCGGTAACAGTGGCCCGTCACTAAATTTATGTGGCGACATTACGCCTATTGCTCCTAAAACTGAATATAAATTTCTCGAGACTCTAGGCACCTACTATTGGCCCAAAAACTTGTTAACTCATTGAGTGATTAATAAAGGAGATTCAGGGTCACTCGAATCAAAGGTGGCACGGACCATCTTAAACCAAAGGGGGTGTTCGTAAGATACCACATAGCAGTTGCTGTCGATGCCCACACACGTAGCTAGCAAAACTGCATAGAAACCCCTAGCGGATTATGGTGTTGCGAGTACACTATGGTCAAGCTTATCCTAGTAGGGTGGGGGTAGATGATGACCACGTGAATACTCTCATAGATCGCTTTCATCATCTATAAATAATTCATTTAGGACACGCTGTAACAAGGACTAAAATACCTGCGGTTGTACTCAAATCTTGAAATTGATTGATGAATGGATATCAATGAAAATTTACCCTTCTCATTAATCTGTATACGTTAGCGTTGTGTCCCTAATAGGCAAAACTTTCAAAACTAACTATTTTACTGGACCGGAATTGTATACTCACTTACAAAGAAATCGCAACACCCAGAAGGAGATGTTTAAATTTAATATTGTTTTAGTAACACACAGATACTATACTAAGGAGTAAATGATGAAAATTTGTTAAAATGGATAGAGTACGTGTAAGCCGAATGAATTGCCAGCTAAGTAAATTTTAAAGAGGTCGAGTTATTGGTTTACGGGAGGCAGGTTTTTCATTTCGAGAAATCACTAATTGCACAACAGAAATCCAACTAGTTTTATGGGATGTTGTCAAGCGTGGTTTGATAATACATACTCGTCGACGTCGACGGAGAAAGACGTCTACTTCAATTTTAAGCTGAGCCACATGTATACCAAACAGTAGCATTATGGTCACCTTTAGTCTTTGTTCGAGGCCTGACAGCGCAAAGTTATCTTCAGGAAGTAGTAGAGCCATATGTACTCTCTTACGTTAATAAGCTTATGAAACCCATATTTCAAGGAAATAATAATGCTCGGCCTCATGTTGCTCGACTTTTTTGAAGAGACCCATGTGAATTTGTTGCCATGGCTGTCCAGCTCCCCCGATCTTTCGCCCATAGATAATGTTTGAGTTATGGTGACCCTACGGACTTTGAAGGTTCTAAGACATGAAATACAGGTAGCTTGAAATATTAGTCCTCAAGAAGAAATAAACCACGTCATAAAATCAATGCCAAGACGTGTTGGTGAGTGTACAGATAACGGCAGTGAACAAACATGTGTTAATAATATCCTCTTTGTTATTTATTATTCAAATTTTAATCGCTAATCACTACATTTTCAAATCTGTTCATTTCTTTGGCGCAGTCTCTCAACCACAATTGAACTAATCTTAGTAAAGTTTAGTCACTTGAGATTTGCATGTAGTAATTTAAACCATCTCCTGCCAACTAAATTTCAAATGCAAAGTTGTTGTTTTTTTAAATTTGTCATCATAAAGGTTTATGTTATCAGTAATCAGTGGTTGAAATTAGAATAAAACTCTGAATTTGGTAATTCTAGACGTTATTAATTTTATAATTAAAGCATATTTTATCACATAATTGATGACTACTTATGAATATGTTAAAAGATTTAAATGTTAGAACTGACAACACGTACAATAGTTGTACATAAATACATATCCTTACAGGTCCTCGACTAATTCTTTTTATGTAACCAAAAAATTAATCATAGCTGTTTAGTAAAAATGTTTAGGGCCTCTCACGAAGAGATTTAATTAGACGTTTGTCTGAAAACAAAGCAGATATCCTTCAAGCTATATGAAATTGACAATCTCTCAATAACAAATCTCATAATTTACAAGGCATCCGATAAAAAATGTCAATATAGGTGAATCAATCAAGTAACAAAATACAAATCTTTAACAAATTTATCGTAGTTCAATACATCTATGTTTTCATCCCAATCCTTTACGACCCATACCTGGGGTTCTATAGAGTTTTAATATTTTATCGCGAAATGAATTTCGACATCTAGGGCTTTCAGGAAAAACTAGCTCACAGAGACTCCAAATCGGTTGTCATAATGAGTATATCGCTGTTTCCGTGTGATTCTTATGATAGAAATCATGCGAAAGCATTCGTAAATTAACTAAAACCTATTAAAGAAATTATGGTACTATCTTTTCGAGATTTTCAATCCATCAAACGCAAGACAATAAATATATTGTGTCTAGTCGAGGCCCTTCATCATTTGCACTCCCCTCAACTGATTCAAATCTCGAATAATTATTTATGTATTTAGTACATATAAATGAATTTCGACATCTAAGAGTTTCAGAAGCTCAGAGAGACTGAAACTCCTGGATGTTAAAATTCATTCCGCGATAGAACATTAAATTTAGTTATATTGTTATAAACTCCGTGGGTTCAATTAATTAATTTTAAAAACTAATATTCACTGTCACTTTCTAGAAACTTTTATTTACACATAAAATATCAAATATTTCCAACAGATGATTCTAATATTATTTACATCGAAATCATAACAACGAAATAAGCTGAACGCACTAAAACTAAACTCTCCTGAAATTAATGTGTCGTTATATAGCGTAATTTGTCGTTCTCGATGGTACTACATTTTTCTGCTCAGCGTCGAAAATACTGTTTGGCGCCATTTCGAAAATTCCAGTTCTAACTTTTTTATCAACCCGGCGATTGATGTCTCATCGGAATGAAACCAGGAACGGACTGGATACATTTTTATAACATTGCCCTCCCTTTAATTCTGATGTCTCGATCAGAAACATCCTCTCCATGGTAGGGAGCGAGTCGATCTAAATGGACCACCTTCAACTTAGCCCTGGGGTTTCGACGGATCCGGTAAACGACGTCATTAAGCCTCTTGACCACCTCGTATGGACCAACCCAGGCGGGTGTAAGCTTTGGAGAATTACCCTTGCTCCGTTGGGAGATGTACAGCCAGACTTTGTCCCTCTCTTGGAACCCGACTGAATTGGTCTTGAGGTCGTATCGCGTCTTCATCCGGTCACTGGTGGCCAACATCTGCGTTCGGGCTAATTCCTGTATTGCCAGCATGTTATGTCGGAGCTGGTTGACATAATCGTTGATGTCTTGGGAAGGTTCTTCGGGGAAGCCAAAAGCCAAATCACAGGGTAATCGCAGCTGTTTTCCGAATAGGACCCTGGCTGGAGTCAGGCCTGTACTATTATGTACGGCTGAGGAATATGCCAACAGGTATAGGGGAATATGCTCATCCAAATCACGCTGGTTATTGCTGTGTTGTTCTCGTTTTCCTGATCCCGAACATCGTGCAGACCTTCTGAAATACATTCTATTCGAAGTTACGCCCCTGTTCTGAATGTAGTTCCATCGGGACGCCTAACCTGCTGAATAGCTGTTCTACTAGCACCATCGCTACCGTGGTTGCCTCTTGATTGGGTATCGCATATGCCTCAGACCACTTGCTGAAGTAATCCATTGCGACCAGACATGTATTAGTTTCCCCTCTCCCACTCGGGAAACGGACCGGCGACATCGATAGCAATTCTCTCAAATGGAACGCTCACATTGTACTGCTGCATTCTGCCCGGGGTCCGGGTCTTCGGGCCCTTACTGGCTGGACAGGTGTCACATTTGCGGCACCAAGCTCTGACGTCTTCGAAGTAATTTACCCAGTAGTACCGCTGGCGAACTTTGTCTAGGGTTTTATTCATGCCCAGATGGCCCCCGGAAATCCCATCATGTCCTTTGATCAGGATTGCTGGTACCTTTTTTATCGGAACTACCAGTTCGGACTTGGTTTCTCGGCCATCAGTGCTTTCCCAAACTCGCTTGAGCGTTCCATTTTCTACTTTTAGAGAGTCCCATTGGACCTTAACATAGCACGCCCGGAGTATCTAGCTACCTCGTCCCATCGTGGCCTGGGTGCCCCTCTCCTTTTGAGTGACAGAATTGGTTCTATGTCTGGATCAGCCATTTGGTCCTGGGTGCACTGTTCCGTTGTCCAGTCTTCATTGGCCTGAACTCGGATCTGTCTGATAGAGATACCCTCTCGCTCTTTCAGACAATGTCCACATTCTGCTCTGCAAGGTCTTCTTGATAGGGCATCGGCATCAGAGGTGTAAGAAAAGTATAACTATTCGTAACTCGAGTACTCGCTACTTGCCCGGATCCGAAGTAACGAATACAAAATTCACCAGCGGTATAGTTATTTGAGTTCTCGAATGTTTCTGTAAGTATCGAATACATGATGAATGGTAATGTAAACATAGTCGACGTGGGCTAAGTTAATTTTTAACCGCCGAACCGGTCGAACGGTATGACGGCGAGCAAAATGAATTGTGCCATCGAGATTTCTTATTTAAAATAAATTAATAATTAAATTCATATTGTATTTAGACTTTATGTTAATTTATAAAAAAATTTGTCTTATAACATTTTTAATAAAAGTAATAACTAATAGTACTTCTCTCTTGAGGTATTTTCCATTTTTCCTAATTTACTAACACCCTGTATATCTGTTTACAAATTGAGAAGCAGAACTTTTTATAAAGAATGACTTTTTGTGGTAAAATGAAAATTAAAGATTTTGTTCCTCTTGTGCACTCCATTGAGTTCTATATTTTCACTAAATATGCTACAAATAGAAACATTAAACTTACTGATTATTATGGGGTACATAGAAATAAAATATATCCCATTTCAAAGTCTATTCTGACTTAATATCAATAGAAAACGAAAGCTCGCTATATTGGGCTTAATTGTAGCAAATAGATAAGAGATACAATCCCAGGGAATTCATACGGTTATGAGGTACATTAAAATCACATTATTTCAAATAAAGAAAGCTCGCTATATTGGGCTAACAAATAGATAAGAGATAGGTTCAAAAATAGTCTTCATCTGACTACATTTAAAATATTGCAGTTTCTGCAGTTCTGTGTGGGACTCTATTGGAAGATTTCAACGGAGACCAGTCGATCGATGTAAATCGTCTAAAATTACCGCAATAATAGATAAGTCAGTTCGGCCATAGATACTGGAACGTTACGCGTTTGAAGCCGATGCCAATCGCTACTTTGTAATATTTAAAAACTAAAATCTCAAAACAAAATAAACCTTACAGTTTTTCTTTTATTCTTAGTTAAAACTTACCTATAAAACGCCCCAAATTGGAGTTCTTTAACCCACCAGCACTGGCAATTATGGCACAACTGTTAAACATTTTGTTCTCAAAGAGTCCTCTCTTTGGCAAATAATCCTTCAATGTATGTGATTCTACGTCCATTCTTTGTAACGTCCTTAGGGGGACTTCTTTCAGTTGGCACAGTAATGACCTTGGAGGTTTATCCATAAAATTTCCCCGTACTCCCCTATAATGGACGTTATAAGGATTCTCAATCCCAACTTTTAAAATGTTACTTTCATCCGTGAAAACTTTCCTTAGTTCTTTGAGTAATTCGTCCTTGAAAACCGACGTTTTCATATCACAGTCGCTTTTGGAATCGCTGTCCATACAATAGTATTTCTTAGAATCGAATTCGAAGTCTTTAGGCTGCAAATTTGGAAACCTGCAATAACAATGCTGCTATAAATTGCGACCTGAAGGAACAATCTTGGAGCATACCTAGGCTTACTGTTCTTTATGAGAGTCACTGTGGAATTTTCCTTGTATATCGAATGCTTTTTGCGAGATTTTGTATCCGGTATGATAATATTAATGGATTTGTTCGAAGCAGCATCGTTGGGATAATACCCTCGATTGTAAAAATATATCTGCTGGTCATATATAGATGTGGTAGCTTCGGTTTGGCGCTCCATGAACATCCAGTACTGAGACCATAACAGATACATGTAACCACACATTCCGAAGAATACGAGATTGATGAAAACCCATATGGATACTACCAGTGCACGCATATTTCAATCTGTAAAAATATTGTTTAAAAAGCAAAACAATGCACAACTTACTACAGATCAGTGCAATTCATTCAGAAAAAGTCAAAATGTATAGGAACCAATAATTTCACATCATCATCAAATTAATTATAGCTGTGGCATCTTTATTTTTATGGACTTCTTAAAAATAATAACACCACGATTCAGTGACAAAAGACATTTTACAGAAAATATAAAATTTATTTTAATAATTTATATTTCATAAAGAACCGACTTGCGTGATATAGCTTAGCAGTGTAGTGTAATGTTTTTATTTTCACACTCGGGTTCACTTCAGTTCTTGGATTTATTTAAAAACACAGTCTAACTCACTCTAATTTATTTCCACTACTTTTACACAAATTTATATTCACAGAAACTACTATTTACAATTTATATCTACTTAAGTATTCAATACGACCGACGAAAACTGAATGCCTCCTATCGCTAGCTCTTCTTATTTTTACATTTATCTTGGAATTGCCTGGTACGTCCACGAACCATCGGGAAATTCCATCACGTTCTGGAAGCTTTAAAGGAATTCCCAGTAACGGCAGCGGTCCGCCGGTTGAGAGACAAACATTTCGGGTTCCACGAATTTATCGGAATAATGTCCCTTCCATGAATTGGTTGAGGGCCGATTGCACCAGCGGTCGGATGAATTCTCGTAACATTGCCCCCTCCTTAAGACCATTTCGTCCCGGAATGTCCCAGAATCCTTCCTGGTGTGACGATATTTGCAGGACTCTCCATTTCGACAACGGGAAGTTTGGTGGAAGTAACAATCAACGGTCTTCGCATCTGGGCTGCGAGTATTGAGACAGCATACCAGGATGTCGACGCCACTGAATCGAAAGATTGTTTCCATCATACTTCTCACCACCCTCCAATTCAGTCCATCCAACCCGCAGGCTATCTTTGGGACCGCCAATTTCATCAGATTCTTCTCCATCATTACATTCCTCAATTCTACCAGAGTCTTCCAAAGATCGCTGTATGTTGGCTTGTCCTGCGAGAAGGTTTTCGTTACCAAATAAAAGATGTCTCTGGTTGTTTATCTTCGAGATGAAGGACCTTCCCTACCGCTGAATTTGCTCCCGCAGCTTCTGGAACTGGCCGTACTTTTTGGCAAACACCTTGGCTATTCCTCTGGACATCCGGAGATCTCGAGAAACACAATGAACCAGGGCATATTCTATGGGCACCTCAAACAGGTCTCGGGGTTCCTCTGTGGTCACGTCGTGCTGCACTTTCTGCCCATTAGAGTACAGTGCCATAAACTGTTCGAAGGTCATCTCGTCATCGGGTGGTTGGATGCTGCGGACTTGGGCTTGGTCATCTTCGCTGTCATGAATTCCGGCATAAGGGGCTAACCTGTTGAAATGTACGACCTTTGGTTTTCCCCGAGGCAGCTTCTTTATTCTGTAGACAACATCGTTGATTTTCTTCACAATTTGGTACGGCCCCTCCCAAGATCTCTGTAGCTTGGGCGAATATCCACGACGACGTTGCGGGTTATACAACCAAACAATATCATCAACTTGGAATCCTCCGCCCTCGGCTTTGATGTCATAGGCTTCCTTCATTCGGGCACTGGCATTCTCGATGTTTAACCGGACTCGTTCATGGATGTCGTTCATCTTTTGACGTAGCTGGCTGACATAGTCTTCATCTGCGGTCTCTTCTCCTGAGGGACATCCAAACTTCAAATCGCATGGTAGTCTTAATTCTCGTCCCATGATAATACTGGCCGGGGTCTGACCCGTGGACTCGTGCACAGACGAACGATATGCCATTAGAAACAAGTGCAGATACTGGTCCCAGTCTCTTTGGTGGTCAGAGACTACCTTTGACAAATGGCGGTTAATGGTTCTATTCATTCATTCTACCATTCCATCGGATTGCGGGTGTAATGCTGTCGTCCGTGTTTTATTGATCTTCAAGAGCTTGCAGACGTCTTGGAAAAGAGTAGACTCGAAGTTTCTACCTTGGTCTGAGTGCAACTCCAAGGGAACACCAAAACGACTGATTCATTCCTTGACAAGGACATCAGCAACGGTCAAGGCTTCTTGATTCGGCAAGGCATACGCTTCGGCCCATTTACTAAAATAGTCCATAACCACCACAATGTATTTATTTCCACAGTCGGATTCAGGAAATGGACCGGCAACTTCAATGGCTATTCTTTCGAATGGACTGCTCACGTTATATTGCTTCATAGGAGCTTTTGGTCGCTTCTGAGGCCCATTACTTGCTGCACAAATCGTACATTTCCGGCACCACTCCTTAACATCTACTTGGCAGTTTACCCAATAGAAGCGTTCTCTCAACTTCCCCAGGGTTTTCGTTACTCCCAGATGTCCTCCAGTTGTACCGTCATGTAGTTCTCGCAAAACCTCTGGTTTCCTATTTTTAGGGACTACAATCTGCTTTCTGTCCTTGCCTTCCTCTGGGGTTTCCAGGACGCGCTTCAGAAGTCCATTCTCCAGGATGAGAGAGTTCCACTGAGCCCAGTACGACTTTATGGTTGGTGAGTATCGGGAAATCTCTTGCCACGTAGGTTTGCGGTCTTCTTCCTTCCACCGGATAACCTCTTTTAGATCTGGATCTAATTTCTGGTCTTTTTGGATCTCCGCAGATTGCCAATGGTCATCGATGGCGGTAGTTCTACCGAGAACAGCCCCTTTTTCTTCTGCTCGCTGACAACGTTTGCAATCATCAGGGCATGGTCTCCTCGATAGGGCATCAGCATTCTTGTGGCTTGTTCCAGCTCGATGTTCAGTCTCGAAGTCGAATTCTTGCAATCGCTCAATCCACCTGGCCACTTGTCCTTCGGGGTTTTTAAACTGCCACTTCAGTGCCGCATGATCAGTCCTCAGGAGGAATCTTTTACCATAGAGGTACTTGTAGAAATGTTCTACCCCCTTTGCCACAGCCAAGAGTTCCCTGCGTGTAACGCAGTAATTCCGTTCAGGCTTGCTCAAGGTCTTGCTAAAATAGCCGATGACTTTCTCCTGACCGTCATGGATCTGCGAAAGCACCGCACCAATTCCGACATTGCTTGCGTCGGTATCCAAAACGAAGTTTCCCTCTGGCAAAGGATAACTTAAGAGAGGGGCACTCGTCAATACTCTTTTCAGTGCCTCGAATGATCGCTGGCACTCCTCGTCCCACTGGTATTGTACCTTCCCCTCTGTGAGTCTAGTAAGTGGCTTGGCGATGTTGGCAAATCCGGCTACGTACCGACGGTAGTACGTGCATAACCCCAGGAAACTTCTTAACTGGTGGATATCTTTAGGTATCGGCCATTCCTGGACGGCTTTGATTTTCTGTTTGTCAACAGCTACTCCCTGTGCGGAAACTACATGTCCAAGATATTGCATCTCTTCTTGGAACAGTTGACACTTCTTTGGGCTTAACTTTAGTCCGGAACTCCGAAGTCGCCGAAACACCTCCTCCAGGTTCTTGACGTGGTCTTCAAATGATCTTCCAACCACGATAATGTCGTCAAGATACACCCGGCACGTTTTCCATGAAAGCCCTTTTAGCACTGTTTCCATCAATCTTTCAAAAGTTGCTGGCGCATTACACAGTCCAAACGGCATCACCGTGAATTGATAAAGTCCTGCGCCGATGGTAAAAGCAGTCTTTTCTCGGTCTTCTTTAGCAAGTTCCACCTGCCAATAACCGCTCTTCAGGTCCAGGGTGGAAAACATCTTCGATCCAGCCAATGTATCTAAGGTATCGTCTATTCTTGGAAGGGAATAGCTGTCTTTCTTTGTAGCGTGGTTTAATTGCCGATAGTCCACGCAAAATCGGGTCGAACCATCTTTCTTTTTAACCAAGACAACTGGAGAAGCCCAAGGGCTATTGGATGGTTCAATAACACCTTCTTCCTCCATCTCGCGGACTATCCTGTCGGCTTCTTCTCTTTTAGCTAGAGGTAGTCTTCTCGCCGACTGTCGAATAGGTTGAGCGTCCCCAATATTAATTTTATGTTTCACCAGATCAGTTCGTCCTCTTTTGCCATTCCCTACATCGAAGAAATCCTGGTAGTTTCTAACGATGTCCCTCAATTTTGCTCTCTGGTTTGGTTTCAAATTCTTAGATGAATCGGTGATGAGTCTTTCCAGTTCCTCAGATAGATTACCTGGTGGTTTTTCTGCATGCTGTGTGCTTCTGACTACAGAGGAAACTGTTGAACAATGGCCCAAAGTTGTTCCTTTCTTTAGCACAACCGAGTAATGATTCAAGTTCATTACTCTTACTGGAACAATCTCCCTGGCACGAAATAGAGTTTTCCCCAGTGCGACCCCTCTGCCTACATTTCCGTCATTAAGTTCGGGATCAAACATCATTACTGTTCCAGCTTGAGCTTTCCCATCTAAGCAAGCATCTATAATGATTTCAGCTCTTTCCGGAACATTGACATCCTCTGCTAAGGTGGCTCGCAGCATTATGTCATCTTTTCCATGAAGCACCACTTCTTCGTCATTCACTCGCAGAATTCCATCTTTGAAATTTAACTGGAATCCCTTGGAGCTCATGACATCCATTCCAATGATTACTTCGTCTTCGATGTCTGCCACTAATGCCCGATGTAGAAAGGTTGTGTTTCCCAAGGTCATTTCAACCTCAATTTCACCATGGACTTTCGCTGCTTCTCCTGTCGCTGTTCGCAGTTGCCATTTTGTTGGTTTTATCATTGTCTCTAAAACAATGTTGGGCCTTATTACTGTTTTTGTCGCACCTGCATCCAGCAGCATTGCACATTGCTTCTTATTAATAAAGCCATCTACAAAGACACTGTTAACGTGGTTGCATAGCGAAGCGACGCATGAGTTGGTAGTTGACACTTGTTTGCTACAGGTCGACGATGGTTCCTTTACATAGGCCTTCTTAAGTTTCCCCGGCGAGGAAGTCTGGGCTCCGTTGCTCTCCTGGCAGCGACTCTGGACATGTCCTACCTTACGACACTTCCGACATCTCACTAGTTTTTTTTCGGTAAGGACTTCTTCTATTACCTTTCTTACAGAGGCTTCATCGTTTCCGCCATCTTCGGATTCTTCGTCAACGATTCGGACTCTGGCTTGACCTCTGCAGGTATTTTTCGCAGCCTAGAGCTCGAGCCAGTGCATCCACTAATTGGGTCGGTCGAGCTAACGTCAATGCTTGCCTGGCTTCGTTGTCCCGAAGTCCATCCAAAAACGCCTGGACTGCTAACCTTTCTATAACATTTCCCGGTGTGGCTGGATAGGCAAGGCGAACCAGACGGGCAATATCAGCTTCAAACTCTTGGAGGATTCATTTGATTTCTGGTGGCGATTTTTCAATTGGGAGTGGTAAACGTGCTCCAAATGGGTTTGCCCATACCTCAGTTCTAAATGTTTGACCAGTTGTTCGTAGTCTTCTTGCTCCGAGGTATTCAACGTTTGTAAGATATCTGTAGCATCCCCTCTTAAGGCTAGGGTCAATGCTATTGCCTTCTCCTCTGCCGACCATCCGTTTAACTTTGCTGCAGCCTCGAATTGGCGCCTATAATTAGTCCATGACGATTTACCATCAAATTGTGGAGGTTTCATTTTGTGTCTCGCTCCTTCGAGGCCAATTTTTGAATCCACTACTTCTGGACTATTTCTGCTTACGGTTTTTGATTGAGTTTCTCCCCTTTGTATTGTGACAACCTGTTCTTTTATTTTGCCGATCTCACTCTCCATTATCTGTCTTAGCTCTTCTATCGGCGTTTCATTTTTGACTGACTCTTCAACTATTGTCTGCTTTAGCTCCTCCATCTGAGCCTCATTCTCCAATATTTTCTCTTCCAGCATTTCTGAATTTTTCTGTACCATGCTTTTCAAATTTTCTTCTAGGGATTTAGAATTTTCTACTAATTTGTCTTCCAGGGTTTTAGAATTTTCTGCTAATTTATCTTCTAACGCCTCTTTCAAGTTTACAGAATTTTCCAGCAATTTATCTTCTAGGGTTTTAGAATTTTCTTGTAACATTTGTAGCTTATCTTCTAAGGACTTAGAATTCTCTAGCAGTTTGTCTTCTAACGCCTCTTTCATGATCTGAGAATTATCTTGTAATGTTTGTAGTTTATCTTCTAAAGCCTCTTTCAAGTTTTTAGAATTTTCTTCCATTTGTTTTAATAGCATGCTCATGTCCCCAGTACCAGAAATCTCAAACAAATAGGTATCGGAATCGTTACCTTCATTTATTAGAGCATCTCGTAGCCGTTGTAATAATTCACTTTTCTTCCCAGTAATTTCTAAATCCCTTTCCTCCAGTTCTTTTTTTAAGTCCGTCACTTTCAATTGGTCCAAATTCACTGTTTTAAACATTGTCCGTCTATTTATTTTTCACTTCTAAAGTTCCACAAATAAACCGCACACCTGCCACCACTGTAATGTTTTTATTTTCACACTCGGGTTCACTTCAGTTCTTGGATTTATTTAAAAACACAGTCTAACTCACTCTAATTTTATTTCTCTTTGGAGAAGTTGATGAGCACACATAAAAAAAGAATCCAATGAATTGATAACCTTCTTTTTGAAGGTCTGCTAAAAATTTAAAAAACGATAAATCTCAATTCAAGTTGGGGGAATTTGAACAAGTTTTTCTTTAGAAATTTATGTGGCAATCCCAGATACGACTATGTTATTAGTGTATTCGCAAAAAATGCCATCAAAGAATTCTTACATTTCAATGACCACATTAAGTTATAGAGGAATAAGTAGGTAAAAACTTATGAACTATCTCCAGACAGAATTGTTTAAAAGATACATTTAATAAAATTAATGCAGACTTTTTAGCATTTTTGTGTGGCGTAATATAGTTGTATTATGAAATTGTATTTTATGACAAAGTTCCCAAGTTTTTTAAAAAATGTTGGACTAATTATCGTTTCTATATGTAATTTTATGTTCGTTTATTCGTTCAGTTACAGGCCTAGCGAAATCTTTGGCATAGTATTTATTACATTCGGAAATAAATTCATAAAATCAATTGTTGGAGCTTGTAGTTGTATTTTAATAATTTCAAAACCAGAAGTACACTATAATCAATTATATCAAAAATTCAGTAGCCATTAAGCGAGAGACTCGAAAGTACATGTTGTTGTTTTGTCTTGATTTGATTTGATATACATATCTTAATTTCTATTATTATGTTCTATATTACCGTTAAATGTAGTCGAGTGTGCAGTGTGCATATTATGTGGGAGTCTATCAGCAATTCCCCTTATGACCAGAAAAACTGGTGTAACACAAATTTCAAAGAGAGAAAGAGAGATTTTCTAATGTATTTTATGATCTCAGTGAAATGCAGTACATTTGAGGATGGATGTGAAACGATTGAAGTCTAAAATAAAATCAATTAAAGATGTTTGCAGACAAGAATGGCGCAAAAGTGAAAAAGGTAAAACATGTAGCAGCGGAACTGAAGAACTTTATTCGCCAAAGCTGGTCTGGTTCCATGAAACTAGTTATTTGGCAATAAGAAGCAGCAAATCAAAATTTTTAGTTACTAAACTGATACTGTACTAGCAGCTATGATGAAATCCACCTACTTTACTGGCAACTATAACACACACCAGCGAGAAGCGAGTAAAGTAGCTCGGCTGTCAACTTTTCTCACTAGAGTTTACATTCTGCTAATGTTATCTGAGCTTGTACAACATTGCGTTTTGCAATACGTGTATTAAGAGCAGCTCACTCAACAAACATTCACTCCCTAATGATTTACAATTTATAGGTAACCGTCCTTAAATGTCCTTGCTTATTGCGGTTGATAATAGTATTTTAGATGTCTTAATTAAAACAATCATTATCCAATTTTCTCGTGAAAACTAAAGATAATTTAAGAAAGAGAATTTTATATCTCGCCAAGTAATAAAAAATAACAAAAGATTTGCTGCCTGTCAGGAGTGTCGTTGGCAAAGAGTCTATTATTCCTCCTTAGTTTAGTGAAGTGTTATTCAAGTGATATAACCGAACTCTTTGAAATTATTAAATAAATAAATAAAATATTTTTAAATCACAAATCCACCAAAACATTGTAGTTTCGTGAACTATATTTCAGATAATCGATATCCAGAGAAAAAATTATTTAAAAAAATTGTAAACGCTCATATTGATATAAAACAAAAGAAAAAATAAATATGATTATTTATTTCCAGTTTCTGCAACTATTGGTAACGTTAGATATTTTTAAACCGTTAGGTAAATAAATATAACCTCGGTCCCTTAATGGTATTTGAGTCGGAAAATATATAATATAATAACTAGACCCTGTTTGCTGATATGTCAATTATTATTTTCGTACTAAATTATTCTTAAGTTTGCAAACCTTATTTTGCTTCTGAAACCTAGCAGACTACTAACCATAAAGATATATTTAAGTGTTGTTACAACATTATATTTTTCGCTGCCAAAATTGGAACCCTTCTAGAAATTAAAAATCTTCAATAAAAACTAATTTTTCAAAATAAATAATCTGATAGTAAAAACCATTCGAACAAACATGCCGACAAAAAGAGTATTTCTAAAATGTACGATTGCTGGTATAAAAGTATAGAGAATTTCGACCAATGAGAAATTATATACGTTTGAAGACCCGAATCAGACGGAAATTATCGAGAATTACTGTGGTGGTATGCTATAAAAAGGGCTGACGTGTAGGAGGAATTCAGTTGATGTGTTAAAAAGTAAATACTATTGTAGTGATTTATTTCGGTGTGAATAAAGACGATTACATTTGGGGTAAAAAATTGTTTAGAACCCATATGAAATTACATCTCCATGCTACTAACGCTGCTAATGAATTCGTCGTAGGTACTATGAGCTTAGATCATTTACCATCTACATATAGCCTGTCAAGCATAAAATCATGGCAAAGCTAGAAAGAGAGGGCAATAAAGACAGTAAGAGGCTATTTCACTTAGTGGGTGGATGGTCGGTGGACGCAGTCAATGAACAACATGCTTTATTGGAAGCAGGTCCCAACCGTGTGAAATAGTTTCTTGCCCTCTCTATTGCCATCTCTCTCCTTAGTCTTACCACGACATTTGTGCACTGCAGGCTATCTCTAGAAAGTAAATGCTCTAAGACTATGAGTAAGAAGCGTTCAGTATTACTCAAAGCTCAAAGTATCAAAACTAGAAAAAATATAGTGTACCATACCAACTTATAGCATGAAAACATATCATGGAGACAAATCACACACCGAATTCTAAAAAAATCGCAATTTATATCTAGTACAAAATTGATACAGATCTGCACAAAATCAGTCGTCACGAAACGAACGTCACTATTTTATGAAACCGGAAAGGATCAATATTTACTTTAATTATTAATATCACGTTATGCAGAACTGTCTTTTAAGATAATTGGGCACACCTTTTATTATATAATTCAGAAATTGACTCACCATAAAGTTATTTCCAATTAAAAATAAACATTTTTTCCGTTTATTTTCAGATTTATTTGACAAAAGTCATGACGAGCGCCTTCAAGCCATTCAACTTGTCGAGCATGCGTGTTTTGTTGGTCACATAAGAAATGTTAAAATCGAATTTTAAGGAATGTGAAGTAAATTATATTTTGAAAAAATGAAATGAGCGACTTAGTTGAGGAATTTAAAAGAAGTTGGCTGACTTCTTTAATTGGAATTTTCTTATTATGTTTTGGGATTTGGTTGTTAACTTGGAATGAGGTGGGTAATTATAAACAAAAACAAAATGTTTGGTTATGTTGTATTATTAAATAACAAATCCAACTTTAGGGTAGAGCTGTTCATCATGCTCATTCTTTGGACGAAACTTATGAGAATGCGATAATAGTAAAAGATTATGACAAACTAGACCCAGAAAATGAAGGCAAAGTCATACATATTGCAGGTAATCTGAGAGTGGAAGAGCCTCTTACTGAACCAGATTATGGCATTTCAGTACAATCAGTAAAGCTGAAAAGACGAGTTCAGATGTACCAATGGGTGGAGGAAAGAATGTAAATAAATCCATAATTATATCTGTAAAATTTATGTAAAGGATTTTCCTTTCAGACCTAGAGAAGATGAAGATATACCTGGAACTACAGATTCGATAAGAGACTATTATTATGTTACTGAGTGGAGAGACAAACTTGTAGATAGTAGTCAATTTTATGTTAGACATGGTCATGAAAATCCAAAGTAAGCTGAATAAATTCTTTCTTTCAGTATTTTATTGAATCATAAAGAAACTGGTAGTAGATTGTAAATATAAATAATTATATTTTTACAATACTGCAGTGGGCAAAATTATCTCATTCCTCTTTTTCTCATAGTCCTAATGTTTCACATTTGCAAGTAGAATTGTTTATTTAAATTTTAACTGATTTCCAAATAGAAGTAAAAAATTTGAAAATAATTAACAAAGCACAGCACTAGTCAATAATTAACAGTTTCCTGTTGTTAGGTTCCTACAAAGTTAAAAAATAATAATAAACAGTGCTCATTCTGTACAAATTATATACCTACCTATCTAGTACATTTTTTAAGTTAGTTCCTCCATTACTTACATGTGGTCCTTACTTACCTCCTCAAATTTGATTGTTGCTTGGCATGGAATTGATGTATTCTACCCAATGTATGTCTTCAGCTTGATGTCACATCAATTCAATGAATCAAGTTAAAATGGACATATTTTCGAAGCTGTATAAACCTCATTTGTTGCAAGGTTTGAATTAAGATAACTTTCCAGGATGCTATATTAGCAGCAAAGCAGATTCTGAATTTGTAGACTCACATACAATATGAATTAAATCATCCTGAAGTCATGGTGTCACTTGTATCACATTTTTAGCTTTAATTGGTGCTCATGGTTATTACACTAATACTGACTTACCTACACCTCAACAACTATAATGCTTATATTGAACAAAACAGTTCTTATTTCCAACAAATATTGTAATATTACTTAAAAACAACAAACACTTGGTTGAATTTTCACTTTTTGTTTCTTTAAATTTGACATTTGTTTTGCCAAGTCTGGCTTCATCAGAAATTGGTGAAACATGTGTCAAATTTAAAGAAATAAAAAGTGAAAATTTAAACAAGTGTGTGTTGTTTTTAAGTAATCTTAAAAATGGATTTTCATATTATGAGGACTGAAACAATCATCAAATATTGTAATGACTTGTTTATATATATATATATATATATATATATATATATATATATATTCTCTCTCACTTCATTAAGAATTTCTCTAAAGTATTAAATGGTATTAAAAGTCTCTTGTCCCTTTTCAATTCCCTCTTGTGTACTGACTAGGTATGTAGGTATGTGAAACATCATCCTTAGGTTTTTTTGTCTATACATGATTTGCTATAATCACCATTTCTTCCCTTATCCTAATTTTCAAAATTTACCTTAGAGTCTATATGTTGATTTTAACTTAATAACTCCTGCTGCAATATCAATACAGATTTTGGATAACTCTTTCTTGAGAGTATGCTGTCCATTATTTATTATTTAACCTAACCTATCCACTCCTGTACTGGGGCCCCCACATTACTTTTTATTCAAATTCAAGGCTGACCAGGGAAAAAAGTGTTTCACCTAAATCTCGGGATTTTCAATGCTTTGCCTCAGGTTGGTAATTAGGTGATAGGAGCCTTTGGCAAGAACCTCCTGAACACCCTACATCCTGTATTATTCCTCTAATGTATGGCCTTTTGCATCACATATGTGGGTTTATTTTGACATATTCTGACCTGATGCCCCTCCCCACTACAATTATACTATGGAATCATCTTAATTTTCTTTGAAAATTTTCTCTGTTCAAAATGATAAGATAGAATCTTCATTAGTTGAAATTTATTCCTTCTATATTAGCCTAAGCCTCAATATGTTCAACTAGTCTTTGTTTTGTTTTAGAGAAATTCCATTGAAAACAGTTGTTTACATAGCACCCTCTGTTAAAATTAAGGCTTTAAGGGTAGGTGAAGCAATTAAGGAAAAATTTAATGACTTTATTGAAATGACCAGTGATGAAAGACCTGAGAGTGGAGATGTGAAATTGCATATGGGCATTTATTATCATTGTAATGATGTTTGGAACCCACAGGTGGGTGATATAAGGGTGCAGTTTTATTATGCAGGACTAACAAATGAACCAGTAAGTATAACACCATTCAGTTGAATTTGAAATTATATAGTTGAGTTAACCTCTAGTAAATAACATATTAAGTATAACAAACATTTCACCTCTGGAGATACTGCTACATAAATTATAATAGGTAATATTTTTTTACATTGTATAATATACAAGATCCAGTCATTTTTTATTGTACAACATTGGGATCTATGTAAAACTGAAGTTAACAGCATAGAAAATATTTTTTTACATTTATACAATATGCCAAGTCATTTTTCTTGTCCAAAATAACTTTCCTTCTGTGTAATTTTTAGTAAAGTTTAGACAGGGGGACCTTGACTCTTAGGTTCAAGATTAGTTAATGTCATTTCCAATTTAAGTTGATTTTTTCAAACCTTATTATTTTTACACAAAAAAATGCAAAAGTCAGAAAATTATAGATTTCGAATATGACGTTGAGCTTGACATTCTAGGTTATTACAAGGTCAGGTTGTTTTTTCTGAATGGTTTTGTCAAAACAATCAAACTTTCAATTTCAAATTTATATTTTAGAAATTCAGTTTTTAAATGGACTATGTAGACTATTTTTTCAAGTATGGTGTTATTTACTTAAGAAACCTTAAAAAGAAACTAGTAGATGCCACAAATAAGCCTCAGAAAACAAAAAAAAAACTAATATCGCATTATTTAGGTTACAGTTATTGCAAAACAGGAGAACGGTGTTCTCGTTCCATACAAAACAAGCAAAGGACGGGAGGTAGCCCTCCTTAGAGAAGGATCATTAAACATCAATCAGATGTTCTCCGCTGAACATTTTGATGCTCGTTTGGAAACCTGGAAATTGCGCGGTGTTGGCATGTTTGTAATTTATGCGTCTTCAGTATGTCTGGCCAGACTTTTGAAAATAATTTGTAAGTATTTTTTTAACTCAATCTGTCAAATATTCAAATATCAATTTCAATCAATATTCATTTAAATATCCTCAGTGGGTGTGAATTAGAAATTGCATCCATATATCTGAAAGACAAATATGGATGTTTCTTTTGTTAGCCAATAGGAAAATACTTTAATTCCCCTGAACACATTTGGAATACCTTTCACAGTTAAACTTTTGTTGTTATGTTGAAGTGCATTTTAATTTAATGTAAATAATCGTTAAGCAACAATGGCGGGTGGGCACTCCACTACGCCCAACTAGAAAAATAACCAAAAATTTGGCAAGCCAAGTAGTGTATTAAAAGCTAAATAAGCTCTCATAAAAAGGGCAATCAAAAACAGGCCACTAAGTTCCCAGCGCTCTGTTACCCCCTGACCGAGCTATCGGCGAAAAATGGAAGCAGATACGGGGTGCTGAATATCACTGGGTCTGAACAGGCTACCAGAGAAGAACGATATTGACAAATGGAATTTATAAAATTATGAAGTTTGATAAGTGAAGTAGAACTCAGTAAAATAAAATGTAACATCATCAAAGTGTCAGAAGTAAGACCTATCGCTACATACTATATTACAAAGCCGCAGAAAAGGAAAGCTCAAATGTAGATTTTCAAATAATTAATAAATAGCAGTACATTTATTAATGAAACAGATAAAGTAGTTTCAATAATCATTTTTAATTGTCACCAATAGATAAAAATTAAAGAGTGGTATGCATAATGAAATATCATTAACAGATACAAATACAACACCACTCACATTCTATCAATGGGAGATTACAGATACCAAATAGAGAAAAAAAAACAGTATGAAAGGGCATAATACATAGAGAACTTCAGTTGTGACGACAGAAATGGCCGAGTAAGTACCCTTCTGGAATTTTTAATAGCATTCATCTCTACAAAATGAAATCCTCTGAAAAGTTGCCAACATGAAAACCTCTATGATAGAAAAACTTAGCCAACATGTTAAAAATAATATTAATAAATCTATTCACAAAACATATTTTCTTTCAAAACAAGCTTTTGTTAAATATTTGTTTCAAAATAATAATAATTGCCATCTTGGAGCGTCCGCCTTATTGAAGTTACAGGGACTTCATTTTATATTTCATATTCTTCTCAACAAAAATATTTGGTCCATCTTTGGACATTCGACATATTGGATTTTGAATTGTGTCACTTAGCTAACCCTGCATTGTCATCCAAACCAAATGTTTATGCAAATTTCAGCTGAATCGATTGGGGATAACTGGTTTATAATTCAGTTTCATGATTTGATCCACACTAACAAGACAAGTTGAATAAAAACTTGTAAAAAGAAATAGGGAACTATTTAAGACAGGTACATTTAAGAAATTTTGACTAAGTTAAAGAACACTAAATAGATAACAAAAAAATATCTTCAAAACTAGTAAACAGATTATTATATGAAAGGAACTGAATAAAATGTCGGAATCTGCATTAACATACAAAATCAGAAGAAAGACTTGGAAATTATAAGAGAAATGAAAAAGCTGACTATACGATAGAAAACTCGACAAAACGAAGCTTCAATCTAGGAAAGAATACACAATTTGAAATTCAATAATTGCCATAGCAAACTTTTTACATTTTTAATAATCTATAATTCTGTAATGTTAATTTTTATAGTCATTGAGAACGGGGTCTGATTTAGACTCTGAAATTTTTAAAATAAAAACTAGAGATCTCACCACTATCGTTCAGAAAATAATCAAGCAATGTTGAGAATAAATGCCATATATAACAATCCACGACATAGAATATGAATTGAGACAAATGAAAATTATATAGCACCAGTACCGCGTAATACTGACAAATAAATTTAAACGAAAATAAGAGTGATTAACACTAATACTTCAATGATTTAAAAAATGTAAAAACACAGTTTTGCACCCTAACACCAAAGTTTTATTTTAAACACTCAACGCCGTTTCAACAACTCATCTTCAGGAAGTAAACCAAACAATCGAAATTACAATTTTCTCTAATTTATACCTACCACTAAACTATTACTTAAGTAATTAGTACAAAGGGTAAATCCTAAATACCTGTAATTTCGATTTAGTTTGGTTTACTCCTTGAAGATGACACCTTAAGAGTTGTTGAAACGGCGTTGAGTGTTTAAAATAAAGGTTTGGTGTTAGGGTGCAAAACTGTGTCTTTACATTTGTGACACACCAAAGGTTTCACAGCTTTTCCACTTCAATGATTCACAACTTTATTACCATTACAAGACTACCCGTTAACAAACTTTAAACTGCTTGGTACTTTTTGATAAGAGATCAACTACTGGTGCTATTTGTGAATTGTTTTCCTCCTGTGACATTATGGGAAAGCCCACATACAGCTAAATACATATCAAAGTCATACGTAGCCTTACCCATCTCACAAAACAATTTTAGTTTATTTATATTTTTATTTCTCTCTCTTTTTATTAGCAAACATTGGATTTTCGTCTTTCATTCCTTTAACCTTGTGGTTTCCATTTTTTTGCCCCCACCTATTGGCATTTAAAAAATCAAAATAAAGGGAATAACTTATAATAAGTAAAAAGAAGTAAACAAACTAATTCCAAAATTATATATATATTTTTAGAGCAAAATAACAGATCACACAAATGTGTATAAGGTACAGTGAGGCCAATTTTTATCAACTTTTCCACTTGTATTCCAATTTAATATCGACCGATTACTATTTTTTACATTCAATCAAACCTTGTTTTTAAATAAAATGCAAATATTTGAGCAAAACTTATAAAAATATTCCTATTATGGTAATAATTTTACTAAGCATTTACTTGGAATTTTAAGTCAATTTTATGATCACCAATTATTTTGTGTTTTTTTTTTTTTTTAGTTGCACGGATTCCTGTCCTCGACAGTATGATCTCAGGGGAAGCGACATCAATGGATAATATTGTCTTGGCATTTTCAACCTCACTGATAGTAGTAGCCATAGCGTGGATTCTTTATCGACCTATGTTAGGTACTGGGCTACTATTTGCTGCCTTTAGCCCATTGTTTTATTGTACAATGGGTCTATACCATTTTCAATCTTAAGAAATGCATAGAGACCAACAAACATCTGAAATATGGTTCTAGTCAAATGAATATTTTTTCACATTTGTTTTAATTGGAATTATTTTATCTATGACAGCATTTTAGAAATTTTATATTTATTTTTATTTGTTACGTTGATATAAATACAAGAAAGACAATAGCTCACTGGTTGATAATACTTTTTATAGAAATAAAACATAGCAATATCTATAATCAATTTTTTTATCACAATCCCCTTTACAGTAAATGGTCAGTCGGAAACGAGTGTAAGGTCGGTCATCTACCGATTCTGGTCTGTTCTACAAGAACAGAACAAATCATTGCAACAAACACGCTTCATTGCAACAAACACGCCTGTCGCTATGCTTTCTTGATTTGCTGTTATCCAGAGCTTGTTCTAGATGTATCTAATACGTGATAATTCGTAATGGACGATGACGAACTGATCAAACGCAGTTATCGGAGAACTAAGGTAAATGCGCCGGCGCCGGGCTGTAACCGGGCTTTGTGTGACGATACAAATAGGTAGTCGTAACCCATGCCTCTTTCTGATCAGTCAGAACGTTTTGACCAGCGACGCTGGCCTGGCTGGCCAGTTGCTCTCAGACCAGGCGTTCTTGCCGTTTCGGATCGGTAATTATGTGACCAGTGGTATATTTTGTATTGCATTCTAGCTTTCCATTTACAATTCTTTTCAGTATAGAACAGTATCGGTAGGTCTGTGACCGGCCTAAGGATACTTCCATCTTTGGAAAGGCACTTGTACGCCCCAGGCCACATCACTCAAATCAAAACGTGTTGCTCCGAGACAATCTCTTTTAAACCATAGCGAATCTTGCTAAACTTAAAACAGAAATCTTCAAAATTCTTTGGACTGATATGATAGATATCACGTTTAATCTGTTTTGAAACTTGCCTTTTATATGAATTTGCGCATCTTTCTGTTTAAAGTATTTCATTTTGATATACTTCAAGAAGGTACAGGCATATATAATAGCACCGACCTTGCTTGTAATCGATCCTGTACCTAAGTTGGTGGGGGTATAATATGGACCCCCGCCATATTTTTTGCTACTATAACAACATTATACTCATGTGGCATTATTGTCGTATTTAAAAATCAAAACAAATTCATGTTTCAACTTACTTTTCATAATTTATGACATTTTAAACATATCAAGAAGAACAATACTGTTTGGCAGATATATGTGAGTAAACATCGTAAATAATTTCTTCAATAAAAAATCCCTAAAATGTCATTTCTATTTTTTATGAATAACCCATTTGTCCATATCACTTTTCAACTTATCTAACCAACACACTTGAGTATATAAAATGGTTTATAACCGACTAAAGATAATGTAACAATTCCGACACAAATATTTTCTATTTTCGAAAAATACGAGCTCAACTTATGTTTATTTAATTCAGTTGATCATTCTCTCCCACTTGTTCGAACTGGGGAGTCACTACTTACACTCTGTACACCAAGGAGGTTCTTTATCAGTGTAAGTCATTACAGCTTTAACTTGAAATAAAGAAACTAAACGACAAACTGAGAAAGATTATTATTTATCCAAACATGAATCATTTATTTGCATTTTGTTTTTTTTTAAACATTAAAAAATTTTAAAACACACAGCCTCCAGCTAGCTGCTAGCTCATATTATGGCCAATACACATCTGCCAGTACATCTCAAGTAAAATGCTAAATACTGGCAACATGCACAAAGTGTGGTAAAAATAAATTTTTGGATTTCTGTCTTCGCAGCAGTTCATTGAAAATTAGAAATAGAATTTTCGTTTCAGATTTAAATGATGTCTGTCAATGCACATATTAGACGTAAACGACACAAAGTCGTCACTAAATCAAATTTTTGACATTTTCATGCCATGGTAGGGTTGTTTCAACATACAGTTTATACATCGCAGGAAACTACGAAATCACCTGCATCAATTTTTGTCTGACAAATTTTCACTGTATTCCATAACATTGATTGTCTAAATATTTTAATTATCACTAATTTCAATATTCAAAGAACCTACACATATAATAAAAATAGATAACGTATCACCACCGCAAACAACAACTAAAAACTAAACTGTAAATGTAAATCTAAATAACTTTGATAAAATTAATTGGCGGAAATAAAAAGTTCTAGGGCATTTGATCCACATGATTGTCATAACGATTCTTGCTTTACATCAATGATCGAAATACGTTTCAAGAAACTGTATGTTGTTTGGCTGAAACAAGTTTTTTTTAATGCGCATGACGATCATCATCCCATGTAATTTCGCATTGGGTTGGAGCAAACTTAATCTATACAATTCTCTGAAGGTTGATTCCAGTGATTTACAAAACACAAAAGTACATGACTTCTTCTTCGCTTTAGAAATTGAGCATAGTGCATATTACAGTACCCATCTGTTCCTCTGCTTACCTGTTCTTATTTCCTTACATTTATAATAGTACATTTTAATTGGTAAGCAGTCTTATTCAATTCTATCTAAACATTTCAATTAATTGTAAGTAAATATTTTCAATTTGTTGTATTAAAAACTGGTTTTCATTTGCTTCCAAGATTGCTGTTATTTTAATCATTCTTCTTTTATCTGGATTCGTGATGCTCTTCTAGTTCAACAGGTCAGTTTTGTTTCTAACTTACATGATACATGCCAAGAAATGATTGCATCCTTTGAAATGTCCTCTATAAGCAGTGTCTTTCACTGTGCCTGCTACTTTGTCATTTACTAATACATACTTAATTATTGTTATGGGACCATCTTTTTCCTAAATATGCTGTTGAGAATTTAAATATTATTATAGGCCGCAAAATTTCTGTTTTCCATTTTCATTACAGCTTTTTTCTCCAAAGGTACCCACAATTATTCATATTAGTTTGTTGTAGATACTTGCATTACACTATTGAGTTACAATGATTTGGTCGGCATTAAGAACATTTTGCGATTTGTCAAAATACTTGTTGCCTAATTTTTTTCTGAATAAATAAATTTAATCCACTTATTCGGAACTACACCTTCCGATGTACAAAGGCCGTTTCGAGTTGCCATAGTTGTGTGCTTAACACCGTTGAAGGTAGGTGCTTGTGCCCCTTTAGCCTCCTCTTGGATCCGCCAATGTTCTGGAGGAAAATACTTCGATGTAACAATTTCATAGTTCAGTGAGAACTCACATTAAAACGGGCGTTGTACGTCTGAAAAATTCAAATTCAAATTTGCTTTTGTTTTTTAGCAAAACACTAACCAATTGTCAGAGCAAGGTATATTTATTAGATACCAACGATAATATAATTTGATTTCAGTGTTTCCCTAACCACAAAAGCAAACATAATTCTTTTATACCAATTAACGTAGTAATCATTTCGAACTTGATGTCATTCTATATATTCGAAACTTCGAATCATCCATACCCTCGATATAAATACATGAGATTTTGTGTTAGAACTGACAAAGTTTATCTAACACTGTATTTGTAAAGTAAAATAATGGGATGCAACAACTTCGCAGTTCATGCTACCATGCCAGTATACGGTTTCTGTAAAACGCAAATTACAAACATTTAATAACTTTGTATTCTAAGGGTTTTACACCATCGTAAGTCGCTTTTTTTCTTTACACTTTGGCTATGAAATAACAGCTGGTCTACAATTGTCAGTTTTTTATTCTATCATATTGTGAATCTTCAGAATTAATTTGAAATATTAGTGTATTATATGGTAATAACTTTAATTAAATTTAATTTCGATTCACCAAGATTATTCTGCAATTATCACAGGATAATCATTATTTGGTAGTACAGTTGAAGTGAATTTATTACCATGCATATTCTCACAACTTTTTATCTTTATATTTTAAATGTTGTCCGCAAAAAAGGTGTAATTTTGTAGACTCATTCAGTTTGGCTAAAACGACTTATATCATCTGAACATTTGAACCCTGAATAATTTATGTTCTCCATACCTCTTTGTAAGTCACAGAAGCAGTTTGTGCATAGTTAATGCAAAATTTCATGGCCAACGATGATCATACTGATGCCACTGTCTTTTCGAAAAGCTAATGACATTATTCATTTCAAATGCTCTTAATACTCATTCACAGTTCCATTAACAATCAAACTTTAAGAGTTAAAATTAATCATAATCAAAATCACAATTGTTTATTAATTTTTTTACCTATGTTACATCTGTATCATTTTTATACATTTTCTTTATACATCATTATAAAATTGTGCTCCAAACTAAACTATCAATATTTATTTAAATAAAATATAAGTAAATGAAAAAACACTGATAAGTGGTAAAATGCTATGATTAAATCATAAAATTCATAGCAATATTTATCTATATACACAAGGATTAGTTACCACTGAATACACTATGAAAATAAAAAATAGATAAATATTTATTAAACATCAGTTCAGAGATTTTATTTCATAAGAATTTAGAAATGACTTGAAAGTAGGAACTAGAAAAATTACTTTAATTGCAAATGGAAAAAGAGGGCATGACAAAAAATATTTATGAACTAATGTGATGGTAATAAAACAGTAACATTGGCATTCTCCACATACAATTTGCTGCTAAATTCACATGGTTTTTAAATCATGTTAAACCTTTTTTGAATGTAATCTAAAAAATATTGTAAAAATGCCTTTGAATCTATTTTCACACACTAGATCTGGTCAATTATATTGAAATCTTATTTTATTTTAAAAAATTGCTTAATTCATATGAAAAAACTATTTTTACAATTCTGGAACAAATACAATACCATTTACATATCTCATTGATTTTCGTTTGGTAATAAACGAAATCCTTGATCTTCCAAATAGTTTCATTTTATTTATTGTTTAAGCTAAATACTTGTCTAGGTATATACGTTTTATGCTTCAATAATAGAAATTTCAATGCACTGACTCAGAGAAGTTGGGAAAGTATTAAATGAGCAATCTTTGTATGCAATCGCTTTCCCAAAAACGGCTTTGTAGTTTTCGATAAATAGAAATCTATGAAATCTCAATATTATCTAGGATTTTAAATTACAAAGTTCAATGACAAATATGAGAAAAACAAAAAGTTAAATCTTTGTCTGCCTGCTTGATTATGCAACTGTAAATACATGCTGAAATATTGGTTGCATATATGTTAATATTACTGAAACATCCAAAATTGGTTTACAATAGGTTCGCATTTTTTATGGTTATTGTGGTGCGCTGATAATGAATTTATAACTTTATATTTTATTCTTTTGTTTTGCTAGGTAAATGTTTTTTGAGGTGATAAATAATCTAGGTAATTAGTTCACATAGATAACGGCCAATTGTTTGTAAATGTATACTTACATTCGCGAAAATTTGAAATCATAAATAAAGTTTGGTCGTCCAGATATTCTAGGCAAATATCTGAACCAAAACTTACAATTTTCAATCATTATGATTATCTTTTAACAAGCTTCATTATAAGCTTTGAACAAATTCCCTACCGTCAAAGGAAAAAACTATGAAGAATTTACTTCAACACCCTTTGTGTTAGGCAAAATGTACAGTGTATGAATTTTTCATTACTTTGATGATAATCATATTAATTCTATCAAACTTATTAATCAATGTCATGTATTGTCTTTGATAACAGAAATAAACCAAACCTTATTTATTTGGATTGACTCAAAAAGTTTATGAACATTAGTAGTCGTCAAGCTTAAAGTTTCATATATATTTCCCACTGTTGGTAAATAACTCGTTTAATTAAGTGACACACATTTCTCTCTATAACATTATTTGAGATTCAGCACTTTGAATTTTTGGGACGTTTTTAAAAATTAATTTCTTCTAAAATACTCAAATACGGCCTGTAATATCAATTCAAAACACTAACGCAATTTCTACAAGAATTTTTAAACTGTAAAAAAATTTCTCAGCTCACATTAAAAAAATCCAAACAAACAAAGAAGAGCTGAAATGTGACATTTGTTCACTCTTCATATGCCTATAAATAACTTAGCTCATCATTTTGATTGCGGCATTATTATTTCTATTATTAATATAATTTTTAGAACAAGTTCAAGGGTAAGTAAGGTCTAATGCACATTTTTTTGAATACCTAGGTCAACTGCTATGTGGTATTCTCCGAAAATTTTAATGAACTTAAACCTTAATTTTAAATGATACATTAAAATTCTTTTGTATATTTTGTCTTGACATACTTCAGGAAATGATTGAAAAAAAAACACATAATTGATTGCCAGAAACTAGTGTCAATACTGTTCGAAATCAAAACATATTGAAAAACCCGAATACCTTTAATCGAAATATTTACCGCGTTATATTAGTTTAATGTTCTGATGACCAATCAAGCTCAGTAAACACATATTCCAAGGCTTTTCTACATTTAAGTCATTTATAACCAAACTCAGTTCCTCTTTTTCTGACTAATTATAATTAAATCACTTTTCTTTAATACAATATAATCATAAACATTCTTTAAATATCTAAATAAATCACAAAAAAAAAACAATAAAATCATCCTCGATAAGTTCATTCTACACACCTCTCAGGCATATATTCTTTAGTCCACTTTGACCACACTATAAATTTTCCTGATGAACCAGAAACACGCGAAAAATCCAATTGATCCCGTCAACAGATTGAACAAAAACACCATAATGAGAGTGTAGCCGAAATACAAGAATGCAGAAGCGGCGTCCTCTATTTGCAGCTTCGTGAAGAAGTAATGACAGCAATACAAGAACAAGTATACGGCCGTAAATCCGGAAGTTAAGTAAGACCTCCACCACCAATGGTAATCTTCTGCACACAAGTGGAAGTAGCACAACAGAATCGTCGTTTCTGCACAAGTGATTATCAGAATGATGAAAACCAGGAAGAGGAAACCGAACATGTAATACATCTGAGATGACCAGATTGAGTTTAGGATGAAAAATAATTGAATGAAGATGCAACCGAATGGTAAGACACCGCCCATGATGATACCTGGTAGAGGTTCCGTGTATATTGTTTGTTCTGGAATCAATCTGGGAATTTGGTTCGTCCTAACTGGATGCTCCAAGGCCTGAGAACAAAATTGTACTTATAAAATGCACTACGTATAAGAGGCAACAATAATCTAATAAAAATATTGTTGGCCTGACGTGAAAACTCACCCGCTTCCTAAAACCGAAGAAAGCTCCAACAAACGTAAGCGGTACTGATACTAACAACCACAGTGCTAGTAGACCGACGAGTGTACTAAACGGTACTGCTGCTGAACTTTCTTTGGCCCATAATACCAGGTTCATGACGAAGAACAAACCGAAAACAATACTGAAACAAAAAAAGTGTTCTTTATTAATTCCGACAGGGTGATTATATAGTGAGGTCCTAATCTGACGAATAAATTTTTTTTTTTTTCATAATTATTAAGGTAAGTGAAAAATCTTGAAACGTTTTTTATAAAACTACATTTGTTGAATAGAATTATTCACCTGCTCCTTTAACATCGTAGAGGTAATAACTACAAACTAAAAGAAAAAAGTGTTATACCGCGTTTAAAAGGGTTTTCAATTATCTATTAAGCAATATAGTCCTTTTTATTTTTGTCCGTTGGTAATAAGAAAAATCTATTTTCAATTGTTTAATTTGTAAATTAATTAATGATGCCATAGAAAGAAATAAAGTTTGAAGTAATTAACATTATTTACAATAATTACAGTCTAAGTCATATGCTCATATGGGCACCAAACATTTCTAAAAAAGTAAGGACCTCTAGCTAACTAAAATACGTTTTATGTCACAAAAAAATCGATTTTACTTTTTTGGCAAAAAATAACTAATAGACTAGTAAATCATGATGTGCATTTGCCGAAAGGGCTACTCATTTGTAGAAAATAAAATTACTTTGTTCTTGAATATCCACATCCAAAAATCAAAAAGTCCTATTTTGCTGAATAAAGAATTGAAAACTCTTTTAATCACAGACTTTTATTTAATTTTTTACGGGTAGTTAATAGCCATAGGAAGTTGAAGGAACAGAAAGGTGCCAGTTTCATATATAAAATTGACTTGTTTCAGGAGTTTTCATTTACATTAATAATTATGTAGTAAATTAATTTATCTGTTACTTCAGGACCGCACTGTATATTGTTATCATTTATGGACGATCATACGTAGAACAGCAATTGTTATTATTCGTAATACCTTAAAGTATCATAGTAGATACCTTGAAATCAAGGACATTTTATTAAGGAATGCTTGAACAATGTTAAAAAATTTCGAACCAGATTGTGCCGTATTGGCCCCGCCTACTTAATGTTATTAACCTCTTGTCCGTTGACAGTTGATATGTTTGTTTTTATTTTGTTTCTGTTATATTTTTAACAATTGTGTATTTAATTCGGTGAAGAACTGTTAGGTATTATACTTTGTGTAACCAGACTTCAAATATTTCAAAAAGTAATTACAAGTGATATTGGACGTTAATATGACATTTCAGGTGCGTATCAAAATATGATTTAAAGCTGTATTCAGGAAAAAACAAAATATTAGGTGAAAAGTGAATTATTAGTAACAGACTTTTAATAAATAATGGAAAGTTTTTAATGGAAATTTTACCTTTAAATTTTTTTCTCGACCAAAATTATGGACATATAATTTGGAAAATACGGAGAAATTTAGCCATGGCGCAAGTCTTGGCAACTGGCTACTTCAGTAACGTATGCCATCGAAAAAATTCTATATCTATCTAGCAATCCTTTGTGTACTATCCTTGCCTTGAAACTACATTGCGTTTATTCAACCTATTAAGCGATGGGTAGCATCACGAGACGGTTGGTTTACGAATTATTTTTGTCGCCAGATATTCTTTGATATTTACATTGAATAATCAAATTAATAAGTAATTATGTGGTTATAATTTATAATATTGAAATAACAACAATCCATGTTGGATTATGGTTGTAGTACTATAAAATTGCATTTATAACATTGCACTGTTATAGCCATTGAGATTAACGGGCGACAGTTCAAGAAACTAATGAGCGGACAAGAGTAATACCCAAACAATCAATATGTGATGCCACCCATCCCTTAACAGGTCCAATTAAGTAAGCCAACATGTAGTTGTGTTTTGTTAAATGAACAAAACAGTTAAAAGAATGTCATTAATTATTTCTCTATGATGCAGCTGTGAGAATAAACTTTTTTAGGGAAATTCAACATCTGCCAACTGAATAGAACAAAGATCAATCACTCTGCAAGAATTCCATACCTAATACAATGGGAGGAGGAATATTGTATTTTGAGAAATTCTTACCTTCGAAACCAAAAATGATCCAATCTTGAGAAGTGTTTCGTCATTTTGGGAAAATTCAATTTATCGGGGCAATGGTTTTAGGAAAATTCACTAGCTGATTAATCAAAGTTGAAAGATGACCTGATGTTTTCACATAAATATCTTAAAAATCTCAAATTCCTTATTTGACATCTTTTTTATAATTAATAAAAAGTAGTTTTTAACTTAAAACGGGACTTTGTACCCATATACATATTGGGCTTTCACAGAATCATACTCATACCTAATAAAAATGCATTTTTAAAAGCTGCAGTATCTGCAAACTTCTAGAAAAATTAAAATATTTTAAAAATATTTTGTGAATGTATTTTACTTTGGAACACCTTTCAAAATAGCAGTTTCATACACCACTCGATCCGCCGCAAGGTTTCACAAAAATGGATATCCTCTGCATTTAAAATCAAATTATACTTATCATTGACAAAGAATTCGCAATACCCAGGAGATGTTTAAATTTAATACTGTTTTGGTAAAACATAGAAGATGTAGTAAGGAGTTAATAATTAAATTTTGGTAAAGTTTGGTAAAAGTTTTTACATGTAATTTTTTGTATCAATTAATAGTATATTCGTTTTTTTTTTAATTTACCAAAAAAAAACTAACTATTTCATGGGATCCAAAATCGCTGTTTAGTAGTGTTGCCTAGATACATGTTCGCCGAATGTATGACCAGCTAAGTGAATTGAAAGTGGTCGAAATATTGGTTTACGAGAGGATGTTTTTTTATTTCCAGAAATCGCTAACCGCATGAACAGAAATCCAACTACTATTAT
Source organism: Octodonta nipae (assembly GCA_034190945.1). Taxonomy (NCBI): domain Eukaryota; kingdom Metazoa; phylum Arthropoda; class Insecta; order Coleoptera; family Chrysomelidae; genus Octodonta; species Octodonta nipae. Next base: position 35,559,083 of record CM067218.1, on the reverse strand, counting down.
GAGATGTTGTCGAGCATAGTTTGATAACACCGAAAGTCGGAGAAGAGTAGGCAGGTTCAAGATTGACGTCTATGACTTATGGCCTTTAGAGACCGATTATCGACAACTCTAAATTTGGCTCAGTGGTTAGGAGTACAAAGCCATCTTGCAACTTTCCGAACAGTTTACGCCGTATAAGGTCTTTTGGAGTGCAGCTTACCTACCTCATCTGGTGCTACCTCTGACCGCTGAAAATCGACGTCAACGACTACAGTGGTGCAGACAACGACAACATTGGATTGTGGAATAGCATCAGGTCGTCTTTTCTGATGATGTTGATTCGGCTTGGGAGGACATGATGGTTGAAGAAGGATTAGACGACGTCGAGGAGAAAGGCGTCAACCTATATTTGAGTTGAGCAACCGAACAGTCTTTGTTCGAGGCAACATGACATCGCAACGTTATCTTCAGGAAGTCGTGGAGCCGTGTGTACTCCTTTACCTTTATGGATCCCATATTTCAACAAGATAATGCTCGGCCTCATGTTGCTCGAGTTAGTTTAAACGTTTTTGAAGAGACCCATGTGAATCTGTTTCCATGGCCGCCCAGATCCCCCGATCTTTCAGTCATAGATCATGTTTGGGATATGATGGGTAGAAGGTTCGGAAATTTAACACAGCTCCCACGGACTTTGTAGGTTCTAAGATATGCAATACGGTAGGTAGCTTGGGATGGTATTCCTGAAGAGATAGACCACCTCATTGAATCAATGCCAAGACGTGTTGGGGAGTGTATAGATAACCGCAGAGAACAAGCACATTATTAACATACTTAAGAAAATTTAAACTCCTTGGCATCTTTCATTCACATTTTAATCACTTACTCCTTACTATAGCATCTATGTTTTACTCATATAATATTGCGATTTCTTTGTCAGGAGATAAACAACTGTTTTTTTTTTTTTGGGACTTACCCTGGTGCCAGCATTGAAGTCAAAATAACATTTGATTTCCATTTTTCTCCACCGAAGCTCTTGTACATTCTGGCAGACACATATCCAGCTGGTGATCCTAGTAAAACATACAACATCATGGCGCAGGTCATCAAAGCTCCTCTATTAGCTGGACTCAAAAATCCGAGACATGCAAAAGCTAAAGTGACGAGCGTCATGCAAAATACTTGGCAGCCTGATCCGAGAAGAACCGACAAGAGCATTCCTTTACGTGGTGGTCGAAAGACGTCACCGTGGACAAGTTTCCACCCAAATTCTTCCTAAAATAAAAAATATTTTTCTCTTCTAACATTTTAAAACTATACTTTGCTAACAGAGTTTTTAGTTTTGTGACTTTTGTATTCACTCATATTTTTTATCAAATTTAGGAACGTTTCCAACAGTTATAAGCTGTCATATCGCTTGTTTTTGGTACAAAATCCAATTATCAAGGTCGAAAATTAGGTCCCCAGCAAATAACTGAATAAATTCTAAACAAGTTCTTACACCATATATTTACATTTATTAGTATTATTAGCAAAATTTCAAGAGAAATATATTAAAATAGTAGCTGACTCGCCCCGGCTTCGCACGGGCTAAACAAATCGGCGTTTGTGAACATTTTTCATTTGGTAATTTTCACATCCCCTACATTTTTAGATTTTTTTGTAAAACCCATTTCAACATTATTATCCGTGAACGAAATTTATATGGATTCAAAAAAAAACATTTCTGACATTCTTGTCATTTTTATCATTTTTGACCTCTGAAATCTTTTCACATTTAAGACATTTTCCAAAAAAATATATACTATTTTCTTCTAGATAGGGACACCCAAATCACCTAGCGGTATGGAATATACTTTACGACCTAATCTCAGTCCTATCAAATATACAAACAAAATTTCATAAATATTGGTAGAGCCGTTTCAGAGGAGTTCGACCACAAGCACCGTGACAGGAGATTTTAATATATTGAAAGATTTTGGCCGACTATGTAAGCCACATTTTGGTGAACGCAGTTTTAACTATATTGCAGCTCTCCGGCTACTGTAGATCTGAACATTGGAACCAGAAGCTTGAGCAGACGAATATGACAACTATGCGAATCGACATGAGATCATGATAAGACTTAAGACAGTATGAATCTAGACATTGTAAATCAGTGAACAAAACAAATACTGAATGTTATAACATTTTAATTTACGCTGCAAAAATAGGAACCCTTCGAGAAATTAATCATCTTAAATAAAAACTAACCTTGTGAGCAAATAAACTGTAAAAACCATCCAAATAAACATTGCCCGAAAATAAGATTGATTGTAAAAACGATTTCGAATCCATTACGGAATTACCAATTATACAAGTTAGCGTAGCAGAAGCCGACTGAGAAATCTCGAGAATAACTATGGTGGTACAAAAGGGGCTGATGGACCAAAGGGGAGAATTTGAGTAGATAGCATAGCATAGTCATTGTTGTTGATGTAAATAAGTCAAACGTATTGTGATTTATTTTGGTGAGAATATATGACATTCATTCTGAGTTTAAAAAAATTTTACCCCAAAAAAATGTATATAAGAATATATAAACAATGTCCAATCTATACTGATATTTAATGAGGTAAAAGTTTGTATGTTTATTTATTTGTAGGGGGTAATCTAGAAGTACGATTTTAAAACTTACTATACTACAAGGAAGCGACTCTATTTGTGAGTAACACAGGCAATATTTTATTTTGAAAAATTGTTTAATTATTGAATGGGAGGGGGGGGCAATATTAAACATTGTTATTAAAAAAATTCAAAATCTAAGAAACTAAAAAGTGATATAGGAGTAACAATTGGTCCAAGTAAATAAAACGAAGTTTAATTATTTTGCCAAAATATAGTTATCACATGGAAGTAAGTGTGGAATAGTTCTTAAAAAATTCACACTTCTTGGGACCCAAAGTTAATATAGACTTGAGAATTAGTATGTTAATTCCTTTCTTTAAATGTATGAATACGTGATTTGTAATTTTGCGAAAACTCAGGACACATTTGTGTATAGCGTAATAGCAATCAGGTTATATAAGCCTTCTAAAATACATAAAATTTAATTGGTTGTTTCCGTATAAATAACTCCCATGAAAATGGTAGATATGGAAAATATCAATCGTAAAAAACGGTCAAGTAAATACGTCAATTCCGCCGACGTGCCAACCCCGTGTGAAGCCGGGGCAACTAGATGAAATAAATTAAAGAAAGTATTTGTAGAAAGCATTTTTGTTTTTTCTATACCAACCAAGTTTTATCAATTCAATAAGCGTTGCATTTTCTACTATAATTTTGAATTTACAATTTCTACTAGTGCATTAAAGAGATATGTTCCCTGGGTGGCCAGGATATCCGATTTTATAGCTATGTAATTATTTTCAAGAAACTCAAATAACAGACTAGATTCTATAAAAAATATATTTTCAAGACAATTTTGGTCGCATATTTTATTTCAAAGCCCCTAGAAATAGAACAGTGCAAATTAAACTATTCTGTACAACAAATTCAAGTAAAGGATTTCGGAATATACAAGTTTTAGCAGAATTTTTAACTGCCAACAAATCAAACTAAAACAAATATCATACCGAACTTATCAGTTTGGAAGAATTACACATATTTATGACAACATTAGATAAGGGTATCAAAGATTTTATTCATTTCATGAAATATATTGTGTACATTGGAAAATTGGGACTAAATAATATGCATAAAATGTTTAAAACCTCCAATTTTTATAAATTAGAAAATGTGATTTCACATGGCAGTTAAAATTAAGTTTTGTAACAGCTCATAAAATGGCAACAGTGCTTTGAAGTTATTCTACAAAAAGTTAATAGATTTATCTAAAATTCGAGAAGTAGCAAATCAAATAATGAGAATACACGTTCAATTGAATTAACAATTATATTTGTCATTCCGAATAGGCGTTCATTTACAACACAATATAAATATTTTTTATCGAGAAACCGACAATATCCCTCCATAATCTCTCTGCAATAAATGATTCATTTGTTAACAGTTAGTTGTATTGAATTCATTATGTAATATGATCTTTTTATCTACAATTTTTCATCGCTGAATATCAGTAAGCAAAAACTCAAAAAAATTAATGATGAATTTAATTTACTCATTTCAAATCCGTAATGTTTGGCCAGCGATAGAGACTTTTTCACAATCTATTTGTCGAAGACTGTGTGCAAAACGATATTTAACTACAGTTACCCGTCATATAAAAATCGGTCTTATATAAACAGCGAAAAAGATTTCCACATGATGACGCTTCACAATCTAGATTTTTAACAAAACTGAATGCCTGACCACATTTGACTATTGCATTCCCAATGTTAATTGAAATATGTTACTGCCAGGGACGTATTTGCATATTATGCGCCCCGGGCATATATGATCGACAACCTAAGTGTCTGTTAGTAAATTTTAAAGACAATCGAGGTTGTCAGCAAAACACCTGAGGGGCTGTCCGTCGGCCGGCCTGGGCAATCGCCATCTATGCCGTTAGGAAAATAAGTCCATTGTTATTGTGACAGCACAGGACAATGATGAAATGGAAAGCCAATAAGTCTGATTTAGCATGAATGATATTGGGCTGGTTCGTCGGAAGGAAACGGTTTGGTCTATTGGGTTGTCAAATAGGTTTGCGATCTACCAGCCTTCGGCTACCGCGTTAGTAGTTGTTGAAAAAAGAATAAATATGTATAATACTGTGCATTACTAATTCATTTACATATTTATATATACCAATATTTACTAAGAATATAGATCGGATTAAATTTGAACTAAGAAATCAAAATCAACAATTGGTCATGTAATTAATTTAAAATGAAGATATTATACATCATAATGAAGAGGAAAAGAACAAATAAGCAATTAAAGCATATTGATGATGACTCAAAATAAAAGAAGCAATTGTTCTGACTATAACTACTGATGTTTTCTGAATGATATTTGTGGCATCTTTATGTTGGATACATATAACTGTAGATCTTAAGATATTATAAGAAATGTTTTATTAGAATATGGTTTGAACTATACAAAAATGTCAATCTTTTAATTATTATGAAATCATGACATGCAGTTGCAGAAATTATTTGGAGAAAAAGCAAAGAATATCAACAACTAAACTGGCATATAGTGTATCTGTAGAAGATATGGTTTGACACATGTGATGTTCAGTATGGTTTGGTGAACAGTTCTCAAAATTGTGTTTTAAGTGCTCTGTATTCTAGAGGAAAATGTATTATCATCTTTCATGAAATAATTGAAATTGTATCCATGTTGACCATGAACACATCACAGTCTTCTGCCAAATATTCTGTTTAATATGGTAGTTGTATTAGACAATGTTTAATATTACTCCTGTATATTAAATAAAATATTAAATTACAGTACAAAAAAAAATCACAAGAGAAAAAATATAGATTAATCAACCTAACCTATCCCATAATAATATTGTATGACAAATATTTGTATATATGTGAATGTGGTTTCGAAATAAATTTTTATGGAATTTACACATCTGGAGGAGTTCAAAGCGGATCTCATCTACTGAATTCATAAATAAAGGGTGTATATCTGGAAAATTTAGAAAAGGAAGAACTAAAGCACTAGTGGCCCATAGCTTTTTACTGTCTATACACTGGTGACATCTAACTTGACCTTGGCCTTCATGGAATCTCAAAGTAAACTACATGTTTTTAAATTGTGTTTTTTGATGCAAGAAATTGTAATAAAATTTGGAAAACTATTAAAATTACTTCCTTTATAATTCAGAGCAAATGAAAAACAATCTTGTTCTGCAGGGCAAAGCATAAATAAATCTTCTAATCAAAACTATTGTATTGCTGATAACTTGTTGTAAAGCAGATACTTGAAATGTATTCAGAAGTGTGCAGAAGTAGTTAATGGTAAACAGTTTTAACACTGGCTGATATAAACATTGTCTTAATCATCTAAATTTCACAAGGTCTTGGTTAAAATGTCCAAACCCATAAATTATGGTCATGCCGAATGGTAGAATTTTCCGTTTAACCTTGAACTTAACGGTCAGTAAGTTCAAGGGTAAGTATCACATTCAGTGATAGCCAGGGAAAAGCGATAAGACTCTAGTTGCATTACTTTTTCCTCTATCTCAATTTTTTTTTCAAGTATCCTACGTACCGGCTTTTTAAATTTGACCTTGAGTTAGACCTCACAGGTCAAACTGGGGGTAACGAAAGTCATGACGGTACGTAGAATGTTCGGCTTTATCAATTTCTGGCAAAAACATAGGGTCCATTTTTAAAACACTTAGGCGACCTTCATGCCCTTGAACATGAAAGTCAAGGTCAAATTCGTTATTACCGCTGGTAAGCCAGGAAGGCCACCAATGCTTTAGTTTTCTCTTAACTTTCGAAAATTTCCAGATATCCAGTTATTACCATTGAGTACTGCGATGCCCTTATCGCAAAATATTTAATACATTATTACTGAAAAGTTAAAAGATTTATTACTTAGACTGAAATTTTACTGAACTGAATTTGTTCAACAAACTTATCAGTTAAAATAACATTAAGGGATACTAAAGTGCTACATACCTGTGCATCTTCACCATTGTCTATCTGATTATACCTCGCGATATCTTTGTACAGAGTCCTCAACAAGATCATAGCGACCATACCAGACAAAAACAGTACAATCACCAGTGAATTTAATATGCTGAACCACTGGATATTCGTGTGCGGCATCGATTCTAATATGTAATCCCACCTTGAAGACCATTTTATGTTGTTGTTTTGAATGAAGGTGATGCTGAATGTATAAATAATTTCGAATGTTTGGCCCGGAGGAAGATTCTTGGTAGGTAAATTTAGATAGTCTGAATTATCACTGCAGTTTTTACTGAAATTATTAAACATATATAGATAGATCTTAGAAATTATCTTCTGTTAAGTTTTAAAAAATGCTATAATTTATAACTAGTTAGTACTTAAATGAACACCAGAATATTTAATACAGAGTCTTAAGAAAAAACTAATTCATGTGAGTTCTTACTTATGCAGCAGTTCATTTTATGGCAATAGAAATCTATAGCAATCATTACAAATAAAAATATCTGTTATTTATCCAGATTAAAATCTGAAATATGAAATATTTAAGTGTGTAGAAAAAGTTCTTGTGGTTTGAAATTTCATCTGCAATTTACTGAATTGAATTTTACATTAGACATTACCTTCACCATTATCCTGAACATTTATGCAAGGTCAAATGGGACCCATATATCTAACCCTGCGATTCAAATTAACTGGAAGATTTTATGTACACACATGACTTAGAACGTAATGTCAAGACAAGTCAATATTGCGGCAAAATTAAAGAATTTTCTTGTTAGAGCTCATTCAGAAACAAAATTGATAAGGGGGTTTTTGAATAGCCGATTATGATTAACATCAGATTTTCAAAATACATCATGGCGGATCCAATATGTTGATGATATTTTAGAATTTCTGAGTTCATTCAGTGGGCAAATTGTATAAGAGGATTTTGGAGTTGCCTATTATGACTGTGATATCCAAGTTTCAACCAAGGTGATTGTGAAATGACCATCAAAGTCAAGGTTAAATACAATGTCACCACCAACCAGGTAAATTTCCTTAACTTTACCTTGAGCTTAAATCACCTTTGAGGTCAAGGTCATAACAGAATGTAACATTACAGGGGTCAAAAATATTGTTTTGACATTACCTTCAAGGTCCTGGAGTCTAAAACATGGCTAAAATGTAAGCAATCAATTTCCCCTTACACAGAGTGGAGTGGAGGGCATGGCAAAGACCAAATCAAATGTAAAATTTTCAGCTTTCAATTTTTTCAAGGTCAAAAACATAGGCTTCCATTCAAACAAACTCAACCTCACCTAGAAATGACTTTCAAGGTAATCATCTAGTCACTGGAAGTAACAAATCCTGATTTTTTTTACAAATTGTCTTAATAGTTAAGTAACAGAAATTTTGATTTAAGTACTTAACAGCCAGCCTTTTAGGAGTCTACAATTCACCAAACACATTCTCCAGCTGAAAAAGAACAGTAAAGTGAAGAAATAATTTGAAATGGTACTGCAACTATGTCTCAATGTTCCATCCTGTTCAAGAAAAAGAAATTTTATATGTTAAAAATATAGGATCACTAAAGGAACACTCAAGACTGAGTATTTATAGGCAGACATTCAGAAAGAATTAAGTTCAGTAAATAGCAACGTAGTGGAACAGCTGATACTAAGGTGTTGATATAGTGGAAGATAATTTATATTTAAAAAAACTGACTTCTACTGGCTTAAAATAAAAACCATTTAGAAACCGTGTGCAATTAATAACTATTTTCTGACATATTTTTTTCTGATTTGAGGTACAATTCTATTGATTATTTTAGCATAATCTTATATCTCCTTCTCTAATTTGTATTTTTTTCTATATTATCGACATATTTCTTGTTTTTTTATTTGTTTTATTATTTGGACCTCTTTCTATAAGTGTAACCCTAATTCACCCTATACTGCAACCACTGTATATATGTGTCTGTGTATTCGTCACCCAATATAAATTATTTGTCTATAATTTTTTCAATCACCCTGCACAAATATAATTCAACTCTACATGATGTTCCAACTGCCCTGTATAAGTATTAATCCTCTCCACCCTATTGACGGTTTCTATTTTTCTTTTGTTTAAATCACCCTGTATACATATAATTTTATTTCACCCAATATGCCAAATATAAGCAACTACTTACGTTCCACACTATATGAGATTTTTTAACCACACTGTATAATATAATTCCGCTCCACCTTATATTTCAATCAACCTGTATATGCACTGCTTCTAACATTTTTTGAAAACTCCACCCTATCACTCGAATATCTTTACTGCATATGCTCATATAACCATTTTTAATTTTTTTTTATCTACTCTGTATAACTATAGTTTTACTTGACTTTTATTTTAACCACCTTGTATATGCAACAACGTATGTGTCACCCAATACAACATTTTTTGAACCACCCTGTATAACTTTAATTCTATTTCAACTTATATTTCAACCATCCTATATTTGGTACTGCTTATGTACCACCCAATATCACATTTATTTGCAAGATTTTTTGAACCCACCTGTCTAACTGTAATTTTACTAAGCCCTATATTTCAACTGCACACATTGCTAGCTACTTGAATTTCGATGCACATACACACCTACCTCTGAGTACCATATAGAAAACATCGCTTTCCCAAAATATTTTCTTTTCAATTAACTAATGGAATATTATGTACCATTTTACTTGACTGCAATGAACACAGTTACAAACACCCTATCCAATATACTTTCATGGCATATCTTGACATTTAAGCTAGATATTTATGATGAAAATGTGGCATTTACATTGATGTTTAGGATATTTTTGCAAATATTTTTACGATTTTTGGAAAAATGGTATGTTTTACATTATAGATAATTATAAGGAATCAAGCTGGAATAAATCTTTAATTTAACAATTTAAAATATTCCATTTGGTTGAGCCGTTTTAGGAAAAACAGTGTAGGTTTATTGAAATTTACTGAAATGTAGTCTCTTAATTAGTTTTTTCTGATTTTCTGGAAAATTATAAATCTCACATTATAGAAAATTATAGGGACCTTTCTGTAATATTCCTTAATATAACGCTGTTCAAATCATGTAATTTGCCCAAACCTTTTTTGAATAATAACTGACCATACATAAAAAAAAAACATGACAACAAATTGATAATCTTCTCCTTTTTGGAAGGCAGTTAAAAAGTAGTTAGTGAAATTTCATTGTGAATTTATGAGTAAATAAAGATGATTTAGTTTTGGTGTAAATCAGTTGTTTTAAAGCCACAGAGTTCTCTGCAACATCTATAAGTGGCTTCTAATAGCTAATAATTAAATTGTGGAATAATACCTACTTTAAAAACAAGAATATACATTCTCAAAAACTCACCCTTTATGATTAATACTTTTTGGGACACTTTTAACAGATATAATTCTACCACCATTCTCATTAAACTGTGATCCCCATTCTTCCCTTGCACCTGAATGATATGTAACAGTAAGATCGACATGGTTGTGAATGTAATAAGCATCTTCTTTACTAACAGGCTTCAAACAGTTGGATTTACCATTCCTAGAATAGCATCCCATTGGAAACCCTGTTGTGCAATACTGCCGACCTTCCTCAACAGTGTCATAACATGTTGTAACTGGCATGTTATCTACTATCCAGTGATGTTGATAGTTTAAGCTGATACCTTTTCTTAATTTTCCTAATTTCTGATTATCTAGTGGATTATCACCTTTGTACTCTTTTTTGCAAACTAATTTGCAAGTTTCGTTTTTCATAAATTCAATTTGATATGGTGATGGGCGAATTCGCTCCCCAAACACTACTTGTCCCAAGTTTTCGACAGGGGACTTCAGATCATTGCCAGGTAGACAGAAATCAAAATGATTATATTCATATGGTATAACTGATTCCTCAGTGTTTAAACGGTTTACCCAGAGCTTCACTTCAGACTAGAATGAGAAAATATGCCTTATAAAACATTGAAACTGACATATTGACATTATCTTACCATGCATTTTTCATTTTCGTCTTCTTTTTTGCAGAAATTAACTGGTGCTAGTCCAGGAAGATAGAAACACTCACAACACAATAAATATGTCAGTAAAAATACTACTAATAAGACCTTCATATTAGATTTGATTTTTTTTAAACTTCCCTGTTCATATAATCATCTGGGCTTTAATGAGTAACAAATAAGTATTTAATATTTATCTTTTTCCTACACGTCGCACTTGATAAACGTCACCAAAAATTCGAACCTTTTTCCGATTTAAATTTTAAAATTGTCACTAGAGTAATTGATAAATAATTGTTTTACAAGGAAGCTGTTGTTACAGATACAATTACAACTTATTTTAACTCGATTATAGAAAGTGAAAAACTTTGTTGTTGACCGATTGTCGAGAATCTTACCGCACGCTGTATAAAAAATGACAGGTAACAAATGTCACTTCAAAATATCACATCAACTTGAGCGGCTTCTACCGGCACAGCTTGGGACTAATTTCTTCTTCCTCCGTATTTTGAGTTACCAATGAGATGAGTATTGAAAATAAAATAAAATCTAAAGAAAAAGTAATTTAAAATCTTTTTGTTTGAATTTTGAATTCAATTCGAATTATCATGAGTCGAATTTAGATTTTGAATAGTGAATTACTAAAATACGAAATCTAAAGAAATGTATAAAACTACTCTTGAAATGCTTGAGAATGCTTTGAGGCACGTTTTTTGAAGAAAGTTAACATAATTTTTAAATCCGTGTTTTGGAGATTCTAATTTTGGTACCCGTTATCTATTGATACAACTTAACGTTTACAATTTTGTTAAAACATTTTACATCTTAGGTTAAAAATCGTTTTCCTTGTATATTATCCTGACAATTTTAATAATGAAGGTCTTTAGCTTAACGATTTTTTGTTAATTCGTTTACCTACAAACTTTTGCAAGCCCGTGGCCAGGGGGGGGTCTGAAATTTTGGAATGTTTGGTTTCAAGATTCAATTTTAACCAATCAATCATGTTTTTCATAGAATAAATTTTATATTTATATAATTTTATATATTCTTGAAATACGTGAACAAAAATATACATTTTGCATTCCTAATGAGCCCATCTCCAACCAAAAAAATTATCCAATCCTGGCTACGGCCTTGAACTTTTGTTACTTTAGGTCACGGTGTAGGTAGGGTGTAGGCTTTAGGCCAATCAATAGAAATATTTTCGTACAAATAATTTGGTCAAGTGCGAGTTGGACTCGCATACTAAGAGTTCCGTACCACCTTCAAGATTTGATACAATGTCAATTGAATCAAAGTGTATCTTTTTCTAATATTCCAGTTTCAGAATAATATCTTTTAAAGAAAGCGTTTGAAATTTATAAAAATAAACACTTTTATTTTCCACACATAGACTTTTTATTTTATCTGCTACATGATTCGCTTGATTTTTATAAAAGTATGTATTTAATTTTCTAATTTGGCCCCCAAAATTAACATTCGAGTTTTATTTTACTAATAAACTTTCAGGGAAGCCTTTTATAATCTACTGTCTGAATTTTAGGATCTTTAGATTGGAAGATAAAGGGCAAAATAGGTCAAGTTTTAAATTACAAATTATTAAATCTGTTATTCAAATTATTTAAAAATATAAATAAAATATAGTTTTCAAATTTTAAATAGTGTATTATTTTTATGTTTTTTTGGGCTAAAGTGGGAATTAAGTCGATGTCTAATATTTTTGTTAATATCTTTTAAAAATATAATATATTTGAAATTCACATAATGAGTCCATTATTTGATAAATAACATGATGCGTTTGAAAATTTAATTTTTATTTTCCATTTAATTCTATAATTTGTCCCCAAAATTAATATTGGGGTTTTCTACTAATTTTTCATATAAATTTCAAGTGGTGATTTTTAAAATATTTTTATTAAAATATGAAAAAAATATACTTGTAGTCGTCATAATGAGCCCTTTGATTTGATATATTACATGATGCGTTAGAAATAATTTTAATTTTATGTTTTCCATTTAATGCTACCATTTGCCCCTAAAATAAAATTAGGGGTTTCTCCTTATTTTTCCAGTAAAGTTTAGGTGAGGTCCTATATACCAAATTTGTTGAGGGGAAAGGAGTATTTTTTTAAATTTCTGTCAACATCTTTTAAATAATTTATTTTAAAAATATGAAAAAAAATATGTTTGAATTTGTTTTAACCATAATGAGCCCTTTCATTTGATATATTACATGATGTGTTAGAAACAATTTTAATTTTATATTTTCCATTTAGTTCAGTAATGTGCCTCCCAAAATTAATAGTAGAGGTTTCTCCTTATTTTTCCAGTAAGATTCAGATGAAGCCCTATACCCCTAATGTTTTTCAAAATTTTACGGCTTATTGTTTTGGAGATAAAGTAGGGGGAATGGATACATTTTTTATACTTTTGTTAAAATCTTTAAAATCATTTATTTAAAAAATATGAAAAAAAAACATATTTGTTTTCGCCATAATAAGCTCCTTTCATTTGATATATTATGTGATGTGTTAGAAACAATTTTAATTTTATATTTTCCATTTAATTCAGTAATGTGCCCTGAAACTTAATAGCAGAGGTTTCTCCTTATTTTCCGGTAAAATTCAGGTGAGGTCCTATACCCGTAATTTTTTTAAAATTCTTACGTCTTATTGTTTCTGAGATACGGTAGGGGGAATGTTAAATATATAATATATTTAATAAATTTAATATATTTTTTTGTTCGCACGTTTGTAAAATCAAAAATAATAAACTTATCAAGATGTCAACAGGTGAAGTGTAGAGCATGAAAATATGTACCTACCAACAAAAGGTGCCCCGAATCGATCCGATCAGATCATTATTAAGAGGGAAAAAACAAGAAATATTGGAAAATTGGGCCTTTTTACATCATATCTTTCTCACTTTGGAAGTTGTAGATACGCTCGGTTTCCTGATTAGGTTTCCTGATCAGGAATTCAGATTCGGAACTGAATGCTCCATTTACATACAAAATGTTCAACAAGGCGCACACGTACTTACTATTTCCGAACGGAAAAGAACCTGACGTTCGTTTCGGAATTTATTCCGTGCGTTCGGGTAGTCAGAACGGAAAAAACCTAATGGCGTCTTCCCGAACGCAGCGCTCACATATATTTCTTATCATTCGCCGCATACGCACGGAAATTTCCATTCGGAACCGCGATCAGTTCATTTTTTATTCAATTATTTTTTCAGTTTACCCCCATGCGTCATGGATTTTTCATTAAATGTCTATGAAATATATGAAAATTCTAGCAAACATTCCCCAAAAAGGGCGAGGGTATGAATGTATCCACCAAAAAAGGGGAACTGCTGACAATAATTATCGATAGTACCTGTCAGACTGACATATAATTAGATCGATCCTGGGCTCGTTTTATTGGTGTTTTCATGGTCTATAATTTTTGATATAACAAAGCAAAATATCACTACGAATCGTTCTTAATGTGATGGGACAATCGGTATCCTGGTAGTATTTTTTGAAAATACTCAGTTAATTTTTGATCTATTGATTAGCCCATTTGTCTCGATTTGCCAGAATCTGATATGGTCCTATTTTCTAGGACGTCATTCCATTTTTTTTCTGTTCATGGGTTTCAGTTATAAAGTGTTGATTATTATCGGCAATCACATATCATTCTCATTTTATTAATCGACGTCTTAAAAGGAGTTTTTTGTTTTTCTCTTTTCCATGTATTTTACATATCTATTAAATTTAAAACTGATCTATTTGGTTTTAAATGATTAAACTGATTTCTTGCTCATCTACCAAATATAACATGCATGTAGTACTAGGTAGGTAATTCTCCTTATGATTTATCTCTATATTACACAACATGCATGGTTCGGCTATCACCTGTTATTTTTATTCATAACTATAGATTGCTCAATTAACATAACCGGAACTGGCCATAAGATACATGTTGATTAACTCATAAGCGTGATTATTTATGTATTAGAGCGGCCATAGTTCTATTAATTCTATTATGTTCTACAAGAATAGAACAGAACAGAATTTTAAACGAAAAGCTAGAACGCAAAGCAAAATATAGCACTTGTTACATTTCTACTGACCGAATCGGCAAGAACGCTCCTGTCAGTAAGCGACCGGCTGGCGTTGCTTGCTGACCGGTCAGAAAACGGCATGGCTTACCTACTAGCTCCGTATATGGTCACACACAGTACGGTTACAAACCAGCGCCGGCGATTTTTTTTAGTTTTATTGTCTGTTGTTTCCTTCCTCGGCATCTATGAAATTCCTGAACCACTTACCTACCTACTATATTTTATTTCCAATAGTGGGACAAAACCGATCAGTTCTTCATCATTAACTGTTATCACTTATCACGTAGTAGGTGCGTCTACATAAAAGTGCTAGATTACGACTGAAGAGAAATCAATAAAATCCGGCTACCGGCGTGCTTGTGTGGATAAACCCGTATTCTACGTTTGCAGAACAGAACAGAATCGGTAGGTCCGTGGCTGGACTCAGAATTGCAACTAATAATATATTCGGCCATAAGCCGACTACCGAATATTCCAAATCAGGAGTCGTACTATATGTAACGCCGTTTCCGTGTGATTCCTATGAAAAAATTCACACGAAAGAATTCAAAGGTTAACTACAACCTATCAAAGAAACTATGATACTACATTTCCTATTTGGAGTCTGTGTGAGCTAGTTTTTCGCGAAACTCCTAGATGACGAAGTTCATTTCAGTTGAGGAGAGTGCAACTGATGTAGGTTCATACATGAAACAATATATTGTCTTACGTTCAGTGGATTGAAAAATCTCAAAAAGATAGTATTATAATTTCTTTGATAGGTTTTAGTTAACCTTTGAATTCTTTCTCAGGGAAACCGCATTATACACAGTACGACTCCCGATTTTGAGTTATGGATGAGCTAGTTTTTCCTGAAACTCTCAGATGTCGAAAAATTCATGTAGCGATAAAATTCAGTTATCTCTACTAAATACATAAATAATTATTCCTGATTTCAATCAGTTCAGCTAAGCGAAACTGATGAAGGTTCTCGAGTAGAAACAATATATTATCTAGCATTACATGGATTGAAAAATCTCGAAAATATAGGATCAAAATTTCTTTGACAGGTTTTAGTTAGCCTTTGAATTCTTTCGTATGATTTCTATTTTAGGAATTACAGGAAAACGGCGTACACACTGTGCAGCTCCCAATTTGGAGTGCCTGTGAGTTATTTTTTCATGAAACTTCTACAAGCAAATTGCACGGAACGGCTCCAGATTCGGAACCTCTGTGTACTGATTCTCTTGAAAATCTTAGATGTCGGTCTTACATCTCGCGTCTTCAATCTTCTACATGTCGAAATTCATTTAGGGATAAAATATTAAATTCAGTAATATGTACTAAATACATAAATAATTATTCTAAATTTCAGTCAGTTGAAGGGAACTAACGAAGGTTCTCGACTAGAAGATAAGAAAAATGTACGATATAGATTTTAGCGGATCAAACATAAATAAAGGCATTAAATAATACAGACAAATTTCCTCCTAGGAGAAAGCACAAATTTGAAAAATACTGTTTTTCGTATATACGAATTTTAAATAATTTTGCTTCAAATCACCATTTGCGGCTTAGCTTTGCTGTTTGCTTTAGCTTTTCAGTTGTCATAAACATTTTTAGAGTTCAGATGTTTGCCACGCTTACTTTGACAACTCCTTTTCTTATTCTTATAAATACTAAAATTAATGAACTAAGATATCTTTTTCATATTTTTATTACAATAACTATTTTTCAGTAACATCAAATTTTACAATAACAGCATCTTTAGGAACATTATCACCAGCCTTGAAAAACACATCTAAAATTTGAGCGTCTTTAGTTGCTTTTACAACGTATTCCATTTTCATAGCAATAAGAACAAATAGTGAATCTCCCTTCTTGACTTTGTCGCCAGATTTAACGAGAATTTTATCCAATACTCCGGGCATTGGAGCTACCGCTTTATTTGTTAAACCTAAAGATGAGTCTTCCTCTTCATTTGTTAAATATATTGGTGGTGGAATAGAAAATTCCACTTTTCCGTTCTAAAAAAATAATGTTCATGAAATTTTTTTATAACAAATTATTTCTCTGAACCTACTTCATTAAATATTGATAAAGTATCCTCATTTTTAAAAATATTACATTTGTAACTGCAAGAATCTATTGTTAAGTTCAATACACGATTATTATCGCTGTTCGTTAAATCTCCTTCAACACTGTGCCAAGTTCTTCCCTCATCACAAGATATTTTATAGTTGCCATTATGAAGAAACTTAACTTTTATATGAATATCTGTAACAAAATTGAAATTTCTCCAAAATCTCCGTTATAAAAGAGCCGCGTTCTCACCTTGATCCTTAAATTTTAATTTTATACTTTTTTCATGCTCGTAGTTAACCCTGAAACACGACTCAACTACAAATGGATTATATCTGTCCTCTCCAACATCAGCTCTCTTGATTTCCTCAGATTTCTCTTCTAAAATAATTGCTAGCGATGCTTGAATGAGAGTGTTATTGTTCAAAGGTTCATCTTTAAATAAACTGTTATAATGATCTCTTATAAAATTAGTGTGGACGTTTCCGGAGCTAAACTCTGGATGGTTGGATAGACTGAGAAGAAAATTCACGTTTGTTTCTAAACCTGCAATCTAAATTACTATGATATTTAGTTTGATTTTGACTATCATACATTTTTGTTTGAAACTCTAAATACCTACATTATACTCGAGTAGTTTTGCTCTTAATTTCGTCAAAGCTTCGATACGATTACTACCCCACACCACAAGTTTTGCTATCATTGGGTCGTAGTGGACAGATACTTCGTCTCCCTGTCTAACACCTGTATTAATAAAATAATTAGTAAATACAAGCATTTTAGTTTTTTAAAACGATTTCATAAAATATAATGTCATTAAAAGCACCTGTTTCAATTCTTGTGTCTTCAGATCCTTTAGGAGTTGTTAAATATAACAGAGGACCAGCTCCTGGAAGAAATCCCCCTTTAGGGTCTTCAGCGTATATTCTGGCTTCAAAAGAGTGTCCCCTACACAAAATCTCATCTTGAGTTAAAGGTAATTTATGTCCAGATGCTATTTTAATTTGCCATTCTACTAGATCAGTACCTGGAATTTAACAAATCCATTTTTAAAATTCGAATGAGTTTTTAGAACAACTTAACAATCAGTCCAGTCAATGAAGGCAAAAAACGACAATAGTGGGTAATTTGTCCAAGTAGCACCGACTTTCCTAAAAAATTGGATTTAATTTCTACTTAGTCTCTACTTCAAAGTTAACCATGTGCCGGGGGTTGCTTTTTTCTAGGGGAGGGGGGGGGGGGTGAAAAGCATTATATGAAAAAAGTACGGGAATAAATAAATTAACTAGTTTTAAGCAACTTTTCGAGCTTGTCGCAAGTGAAAGTATCGATTTTAATGCAAAAAAATGTTTTCATACGGTTTTCGTAAATAACTTAAAAATGTGCACTTAGTTTCTGAGCCTATTTGAAATAAGTCAAGTGATTTGTAAAGTGGTAGCAATTAATTTCAATTGGGGTGGTATTTAGGAAGTAAGTTGTACTTTGTCTCAAAAAACAAAAAACCAACCTTATTTACATCACAACTCGCTTAATTTTCACTAGAGACTATTATAAAAAACCAAATTAAATGATTTTTTAAGCACTTCAAAAATTATTTATACACTTTTCCCGAAGTATTCTTTGTTTTTCAGTTATGTCACAATAAACCTTTAAATTTTTATGACAAATAAAAACAAATTTTCAACAGGCTATAACTCCGTTTGTATTGGTTCTACAAAATCACAAACCCACCATTTTTTTTGTTTTTTTACAAGCTACATTTTTTCTTAAAATGCATATTTTAAAAGTTATTTACGAAAAAACGTATGAAAACATGTTTTTTTTTTGTTGAAAAATCGATAATTTCACTTGCGATTAACTCGAGAATAATTGACTTTCAGAAAAAACTTTATGGAACAAAAGTTGCTTAAAATTAGTTAATTTATTCATATAATATTTTTCACCCCGAGAAGGGGTAGCATTCCCCCCCCCCTCCGTGGAAAAAGACAATCACAGTGTCAACTTTGAAGCAGAGGGTAAATAGTACTCAAATCCAAATTTTTAGTAAAATCGGTGCTGCTTGGAGAAATTACCCGGGAAAATGGTCATTGGCTGGACTAAATAGAATAAATGTGTGATGGAATAAAATAAATTAATGCATGAGTTTTTAATATGCGATTCCATTAAAAGTAAACTAGTACTGGGATTTCCGCAGAAAGCAGGTGTGTTACAGATTTTTTTCTAGAATCTGAAAGTCTTGGCGGTAAGTACCAATTTAGAATTTCTTTCGCTCTCAAGTCTTCTGAAAAGGAACTCAACAAGAGAAACAAGGCAACTTTAAATAATAAAATATGATGCATGATCCGATGCGTTTTAAAAATATTCATTGTTACACTAGTGGATCTAAATATAAACTTTAATGAAATATAAATAATAGTATTTTTGTAAATTTGTCTCGTTTTTGACTTTGTCAACTAGCTATACCACATATCAAAATAGAATGCTCTATTTATACCCTTAACCGGCAGAGGACGAAGAAGGGCTGGCCAAATGTTTTTAATTTGAACGCTGGGCTTGCTAATTATATTTTCGTTCGAGATTATATATGCTGTCTCTATGAATTTTCTTCTGTTCCAGTGCTCTTCCATGTGAATTACCATGGCCTGGTCCCAGTTGATGTAATGGTGTTCGGTCCATGAGTGATTAGCTAGCCCAGACATCGTTACTTCCGCTATTTGAGTAGCTATGCGCTGTTCCTTAATCCTGGTCGCCAGCGGTTGATATGTCTCAAACCTTTAGTATACGGTAATAGTAGAGTTGCTACCGTGGTGTCCTCTTCCTGCCTAGGTGGTTTATCCAGCTCTCCAAACAAACGCCTTGGTAATGATGAAGGGGCGGATCCAGACATTACATTACATTTAAAATAGTCGTTATGTGGTTTAAACCCATAGAACTGACTTTCTTCTATGCTCTTGGAGTTAAGATTACTTCGTTTTTATATTAAATTTACTAACTTTGAGGCTCTCGGTGGGGGCGATCGCCCCCATCGCCCTCCCTTGGATCCGCCCATGTTCGCCAAAAGGTCTTTTCTAAGTTTCACTTGTTCGTCTTTGAGGGTTTCTGGTGTGCTGCAGATATTTTTGCTCTATGGATTAGTGTTTTGATGATGCCAGTTTTCGTATCATCATCATCATGCGTAGCCTTCCTGTAGACTGTTGTTTGGATTCCGGTCCTAGACCTTTGACACTTTACATCAAGGAATGGTAGGCACCCACTCTCTTCCATCTCCATGGTGAATCCAATGGATGGTTGGGATTGTCAGGTGCTCCAGGAATGCCTGTAGTTCTGCCTCTCCGTGTTGCCAAATAATGAAGGTGTCATCGACATACCTCACCAATAACTTAGGGTGGTTCTCGTACCTCCTGAGTGCATGTTCTTCGAACCATTCCATGTAGATGTTGGCGATGATTCGTGATAACGGGGAACCCATAGACAATCCATCTTCTTGCATGAAGAACCGGTCCTTCTCCTGAAAGTAGCAGTTCTTGAGGCAACGTTGAAGTAAGACCATGTTTGAGTCTATTGGCAGCTCCTTATTATTACTAATTATAAGTTTAGTGCTCAGTAAAAACACTGAAATAAACATCAACAAGATGAACGAACTACATAGGAGAATTTCTCTGGGATGGACTGATTTTGGAAAACTCCTCCCTCAAAAGTGAGCTGTTTAGAAGTCTAACAGGTAATATTTTTGACGCATGCTTACTACAGGTGATCACGTATGAGGCAGAAATAACTCTCACATTGACAAAGTCAGCCGCAATAAAAATGGTGAGATCAATGCTGAGTGTGACACTAAGGCCATGTCACACGTAAACGCGATATTCTCGTTGCAGGCGGTGCGTTGCGTCAATGTGACAGTCGCAAACTATCAAACATATAAAAGTAATTCATGTTGTGCTTACTGGAGAATAAACTCTTGCGGTTGTGGCGATTTTGTGTTGTCGCATCACTCGTTTTGGATTGTTTTCGCTTGCAGTTGTAGTTCATAGTTGTCACATTGACGCATTGCACCGCCCGCAACGGGCAAATCGCGTTTACGTGGGACACAGGCTAAGAAGGAGAGTTCGAACCGAGGATTTAAGACGCAGTAAGAAGTCCAGGACGTGGTGGAGTAAATTACAAGGCTGAAATGACGATGGGCTGGACATCTGTCAAGAAAAAATGATGGAAGATAGATGAAGAAATTATTAGAACCGAGTCCTCAACTGATAAAAGAAGCGCATGGGGACCACCAACAACATAGACGAACGATATAAATTGAATAACTACAAACTAGCTTAGAACTGTGCAAAATAGAGGAAAGCGGAAAACATTTTGGGAGGTCTATGTCTAGCAGAAGATTTTTGGTCACAAAACAGATGGTCAACAATTAACGGATCTATTCGCAATTAGGCAAATAATAGAGAAATGGAGAAAATTAATTTCAGTGCTAAATTATTCAAAACTGAAGTGTTTGAATGTCGGGTTACTTACCAGTAATCATTTCTGTGATTGGATGTTCCACTTGGAGTCGAGTATTCATTTCCATAAAATGAAAACTGTGACTGTTCTTATCTAGTATGAATTCCACTGTTCCAGCACCGACATAGCCAACAGCTTTTGCCGCTCTAACTGCCGCAGCTCCCAAATCACTTCTCAAGCTCTCCGACAGACCGGGCTGGAAAATTAATCAACTCAAACATGCTCTTATCGATAAAACTAAAGACCTTTGTGTTTTTCATACCGCAGGAGCTTCTTCTATGATCTTTTGACAGCGTCGTTGTACAGAACAATCCCTTTCGAACAAATGAACCGCGTTTCCATAACTATCTGCAAAAACTTGAACCTCCACGTGTCTAGGTTCTCCCACGAATTTTTCGAGAAGTACGTCGGAATCAGAGAATGCTTTTTGAGATTCACTTCTGGCAGATTGAAGGGCTTCAATAAATTCCTCTTCCGTATTAGCTATTCGCATTCCTGAAACCAGAATAATATTGGAGATTTGCAGCACATTTTGGAACCGACGAAAAATATAGTAACTTGAGAAATCTTTATTGGAATCGTGTTTAAAAGAAAACAATTTGTTTAAAATCCATACTTCAAAACAAGAGAATGGTTAACAAGTGTAAACTTATTAAAACTTATTTAATTTTGCAGTAGTTGTATTTGACGTACCTTTTCCACCTCCTCCTCTAACAGCTTTGATCATGACGGGAAAACCAATTTTTTTCGCCTCCATTTTGAGATTTTCATCATTTTGATCTTGACCGTGATATCCCTCAATTATGGGCACACCAGCTGCTTGCATAATTGCTTTCGAAGTGCTACAAGGAGAGTTTCCTTTAATTATACATAGAAAACAAAACTCAACCTCATTATAAGAGCAATTTTTGAAAATTGTTCCGAAAACTAGTATCTTAGTCATAGAGTAATGATGTCACAGTATTAACAAAGAAAAAGAAAAAGAAAATATGTTTCTGTAAGGAATCTGAGAATTTCCAAACTTAAAACCTGAATGAATAACTAATACATTTCCATTCCAAGTCTACCTAGAAAATAATGGCCAGAATTTTTTTCTTTATTGAATTTAATGAGATTTTAACATTTTCGAACTTTTACCCTTCCGTCTGTCTGTCTAATATGTATTTATTTTGAATTTTTCCACATATTTTTATTAGTTTGAAGCTGGTAGACAATGTAACTCGTTCCTCGAAGTTTGGCATCCATATTATGGATATTCCAGCAAACGTCTTGAAAAGGTCCAAAGAAAATTCCTGAAATATGATTCTCACAAAGTTTCAGATAGCATATGTCCATCTGCCTATCAATAATCAGGTGAATGATGGGAAATTCAGTTTATCCCTAGTATTTATACCTTTAACAAGTCATGCGCCTGGCGATTGGTTGTCGGTGATGCGTAGCGGGGGTGTTTTTAGGGTTCCGTATATACAATTTTTACGGACTATACCGTCTTATAATATCACTCCGGATTTCTGCCTCTGTCACATCACAGCAATTCCTTCTCATAACACTACTGGACGGAAGAGGTTGAAATTTGGTATTAATGTATAGTTTGGTGCCTCACAATCACACATATACAAGTAAAAGAATTACAAAACATTCATGATTTTACATTATTTTTGGATTTTTATATTTGGTACTTCTGGGGGGACCTAAATCAAAGCATTGTACCGTTTGATCTCCGAAACTACTGAGCCTAAAATTTTGAAAAGAAAGTATGGAAATATACACATTGCCTGGTAAGTCTTTATTACCAGGAAAAATCAGGAGAATTGTGGGCTGCAAGGGTTATAGAATTAAATGAAAATATAAAAATAACCATTTTTTTCAAAACGCAGCATGTAATATATCAAATGAAAGGTCTCATTGAGGAATTGACATATTAAATTATTATATGAGAAGTAATGAATAAAAATTAGAGGTTAGGTCACCTTGGAATTGTAAATTATGAAGGAGAAACTCTACATTTTGGAGGGCCATGAAACTTATACCAACCATGGAAATAGTATTAGCAAAACTAACGTTGATAGGATGATTGGGATCGAAGACAAGAGTTTTGCGAAATTATGACCCAAATTAAATCTTGTTTCTACATCATGTTTATATCAAATGCTTTTCGGATAAGTGCATTATTTCACTTCATGGGGAGGTTAACCGACATAACTGTAGATTTTGGAGCGATATATATCCTCATTTATCGAAAATTTTGAAGCTATAGTCTCTCACCTGACTTTACCGGTAAAACTAAACGTTTGAGCAGGGATTTTGGAAATTTTGTATGGAAGTAAATGGAAGACACTAAAAAATTATAATTGTTTCTAACGGGTCATTAATATATCAAATCACAGCTTTAGAGGCATTATATATATATATATATTGTAATGTAAATTCTTTTTTAATACCTTGTATTATTACTATGTACAGAAAAAATATGAAAAAATCCCTGATTACGACGGCCCCCAAATAATAGAATTAAACGGAAAATAAATTATAAGGGCCCCCATAGTAATTTTAAGGACAAATGATATACAATTAAATGGAACGAAATAAACATCTCAATTTTCAAACGCATTATCTCAATTATCAAATATCATCATATTTTTAAATCATTTGTTTAAAAGATATTCACAAAAATATTAAACATCGACCTTAATCCCTGAAAGTTTAAAAAACCAAGATATAGTGGCTCGTTTGAAAATAATGTAACTCTAATGATTATGTGAACGTTTTCAAACTGAGGGCCAAATTAGAGAAATTGTGCAAATACGTTGTATGTATTCTGATCAAGGAAATCAAGCGCTAATCCTGAAGCCAGATAAAACATTTTAAAAAGTCTATGTGTGCAAAATCCAAAGTGTACATTTTTTACATGTAAATTAGTTAAAATGTTTATCTTTAAATTGTCCTGTAGATATGGAGACTGTTGGACAATAAATTTATTTAAGTCTGAATGTAGACACTCAGTTTCCTTGCTTGTCTGAAACTGTAATATTTGTATCTTGAAGATGGGAAATAATTTATCGGAACCTGGCTAAGTATGGTTGTCGGTGATGCGTCCAACTCGGGGGTTGACCAAATTATTTATTATTTAGACCACTGTGTATAAGTATAACTATAATTCACCCTATATTGTAACCACCGTATACATATGCTTCTATGGTCACCCAACATAACTTATTATGTTCTCTCGATGTTTCATGAACCACAATGTAAAACAATAATTAAACTGCCTGTATTTTTATACCGGTTTTCAACCGGCCTGATTATTTTGTAAACTACCCTGAATATTAGAGTATACAATTCTCTCCACCCTGTTGACTGTTTTTAGTATATCGTTGTCAATCACCCTCCTATTGATGTTCCGATTGCCACTATAGACGATGAAATAAAAGATTTTAGCAACTTCGCCCCATAACTAGATTCAAGTCCTCTATTGCATATATGCAACTGCTGAATATCTATCCTATATAACAAAATTTTTCACATTTTTTATTCTACAACTATATTTTTTTCACTCACTTGCTTCAACTACCCTGTATATGCAACTGTAACTGTAATTATACTCAGCCCTATAATTGACTTATCATATCCTAAGTCAGAGGCCACCACTATGTTTATACTACCAGTAGCATAAAATTTGATTTACCGTATGCAACTATAATTCACTTACACTATATAATATTTTTGAAACACCTTGTATAACTTGACCATCTATAAATGCAACTGCTTCTAACATTTTTTGAACTCTTTATAACTATAATTGGTCTCCACTCTATAATTCAAATGTCTTAACATATTTAATCGAAATTACTGTTAAGAAAATTCTCTTTCAGTCAATTTTTCAAAATGGTTTCTACTCTGTATATTCGATAATGTCGGTGTCTCCACCCTTAAGGGTTCAACCACCTTGTATACAATAGAATATTTTTTGAACCTGCAGAACTATAATTCTATTCCACCTTAGGTGTATTTCAACCATCCCATATATTCAACGGCTTATGTACCAACCAATATTACATTTCATTTTAATGAAACAAATCTAAGAACGAATTTTTTATAATCTACCATATAGTTCATAACCTTTATAACTGTTAAATTTCACATGTCAAAGCCCTAAATTTCTAACCACGTCACAATTAGACCTTAATCTGCTTTAATCTATGAATGAGGGATTACCTTTTGCACGCAGGGTTAAGCACAGGATTACACTGTTACACACAATAGACACAACCGTATTCTTTTGTTAATCGTAGAAAAGTTCGCCGACAGATAATCTCGGTTTAATTTTTCGTTTCCATACACTAACTGAATATTTTCTGTCATTTCACTCTATGGTAAGCCGCGAAAAAGAAGTTCGTTTCAAAAAGAAAATGACTTCAAATGAATCAAAATGAAAACCTTTACAAAACACCCTGTACGATATACTTTTATGACATACCTTGACATTTTAGTTAGAGATTTATTTGGAATATTTGACATTTACATTGATGTTTTCAGGTAAATGGTAGGTTTAACGTTATAGAAAAATATTCGGAATCAAGGTGAAATATATTTCTGTGGAATACTGTTGTTTCTGATTTTCTGAAAAACCGAATATCTCACGTTATAGAAAATTATATGCTACGTTTCCGTAATATTCTTTAATACAATGCAGTTTAAATCATCAAAATTGGTTAAGCCGTTTTTGAATAATCACTGAGCATGCATAAAAAAAATTGCCGATGAATTGATAACCTCCTTCTTGGAAGTCGGTTAAAAAATAGAAGTATTTATAATTTTTGGAAGTTAGTTATTAAAATGAGCTTGCGAGTCAGCACTGACACGCTTGTCATAGGTTCGCCATCACTGACTTAGAGCATATAAATTCTTTTGATCTACTTTCCAAGGACTATTAAACGGTTTGAGAAAAAGCTTTTTCTATTGTAATGTTTTTATTTTCACACACGGGTTCAGTTCAGTTCTTTGATTTATTTCCACTACTTTAACACAACTATTTACAATTTATATCTACTTAATTATAGGAACATCGAAAAAACTGAATGAATCCCATTGCCAGCTGTCCGTATTTATATATTTCTCTTGGAATTATTCTGGCAAGTCCACGAACTATCGGGAAATTTCTTTCATGTGTTCTGGAAGCTTTAAGGGAATTCCCAGTAACGGCAGCGGTCGGCCTGTTGATCAAAACATACTTTCGGATTCAATAGTATCGGAATACAGTCCCTTCCACGAATTGGTTGATGGCCAATTGCACCAGCTGTCGGATGAATTCTCGTAACACTACATTTTTTCTTTTTTTTCGGATATTTTGCAACATTTTGTAACTCCTAAGAATAATTGTAATTTCCCATTTACAATACGAATTATTTAATCGACACTGATTTTTCTGGTTCCTGTAGGTTCAAATATGCCCATAGAGGAAGTGAATTTGCCGTAAATGTGAGTGCATTATTTTGTATTCAGAGTTAAGAATTTGTTTGAAATGCCTTACATATTAACAAATAGCTTCATAAATAATATCTATTGCGAAGTATTTTTAGAATCACTTAAATAGATAGGGCAACAAAAGAAACGTTAAAAATACCTTAGACGATAAAATAGTAATTTATCAACCAATCAACTATCGTCAACGAATTCTTACATTTTTACATACACAAGAAACATAATTTGTTGAAATGGAGTTTCGAATAATACGGCCTAAATATCGGTAAGTACCGACAAACATTTTTAAATTTTCAATATGTGTACTGTACAAATTTTATAATAGCTTGCTTTTTCATTTACCTTTTTATTCCCATGTCTTTGATTGCTGACGCTGGAGGGCCGATAAAAATTACGTCGTTTTTCTGACAGCTCTCGGCAAATTCAACGTTTTCTGATAGGAAACCATAACCGGGATGAATCGCTTGACAATTAGCTTTTTTTGCTAGCTGAATAATTTTTTCTCCTAGCAAGTAACTTTGCGATGCTGGTGGCGGACCTATGTTGTAGGCTTCGTCAGACTAAAGTAGTAATTTATGTGGTTAACAATTAAATATATTCAATGCTGGCGAATTGCGATACTATTAATTTAGCAGAACAGAATATGAGCACAAATTATTGTGATTTACAATTCGTATCAAATAATAGTAAATGAGAAAAGAGGTTTTCGCGGCCAGAGTCATAGTTGATTCTGCTTTTTCCGGATTTGGACCCCGTCATTTTTTCGAATTTATTTATTTATATACCTAAACCGGGATATAAACAAAGTTTTCCGACGTTTCGACTCACACTCATAAGGGGCTGTTTCAAGGATGAGAAAAAACAAATGTTACTTACCTTGCGGCGACTCCATTCATTTAGTATTTTTCTCACAAACACACTTTGAAACTTCAGTTTTTATTCAACTTGTCACACTGGCGCACAAATGGTAAATGAAAAATGTAAAATTGTAACTGAATAATATATACGAAGAAATAATAATTGGCCCCTCGAAATTTTCAGGTAAAAGAAGGGTAGGAGGCACTTAATGGGATTATTTTGGATTGTTTTATGATAATATGCTCTCAAACTCTGCTGTAGCTGAACATCATCACGAAACGGGCCACCAAATCCTCTTCCGTGAGGCCGTTGAAATCGCCAAAAATCCCAAGAATTTCAACCAAGACAAATGTTTTGAACTTTCGCCCATCTGGCAACCATGCATCAACATTTCAACAGAAATCTCAACAACAAAATAAATCACTTAGATTACCCACAAATAAAATTCCAGGAACGTATAAAAAAAATTTCATCACAATCCAAAATAATCCCATTAAGTGCCTCCTACCCTTCTATTACCTGAAAATTTCGAGGGGCCAATTATTATTTCTTGATACCCATTATTCATTTACAATTTGTGCGTCAGTTGAATAAAAAGTAAAGTTTCAAAGTGTGTTTGTGAGAAAAAGACTAAATGAATGGAGTCGCCGCAAGGTAAGTAACATTTGTTTTTTCTCATCCTTGAAACAGCCCCTTATGAGTGTGGGCGAAACGTCGGAAAACTTTGTTTATATCCCGGTTTAGGTATATAAATAAATTAATTCGAAAAAATGACGGGGTCCAAATCCGGAAAAGGCAGAATCAGCTAAATAATAGTAAATTTTATATTAATCATAAACAGCTGTATTCGACCGTTATTTGTAGTTATTGTACGTATTTGTGATTCTATTGTGTTAAACTCAATGATCTTGAAATCTTGAAGCTCTCCATGGATCCGCATCTGTCCCCACCGTTGTTATCTTTCCGAGACCACGATATGTTATTTTATTGTTGTTATAGTTTCAAATTGTATTAGAGCGTTTCCGTCATCTTTTAATACCCTTGAGATACAATGGAGTGATTTTTGTGGGCAACCTCGTATTCTCTCGTCTTGCCAAAAGCTTTTTTTCATTGCCGTTTCAATGAATTTACTATGAAGATCACTTTATTAGTCTGATTATGTACACATTGTGCAACGTAGTTTTCGGATAATGCCGATTTTTAAGAATCCATGTTTTAAAACCGAATGCCAGTGCTGGTTAGAACACATATATCAAATATTTTGTATTGAGATATTCGAATAACTAGAAGCGTGAAACAAACTTGTTGGCAGTGACCGAATGCAGACATGCTACGATCTGAAGACAAATTCAGTCGGGTTCCAAGTCAGTCAGTCTAGCTATACAACACCCAGAGATAAGTTGTATGAAGCACTTAAAAGGATCAGCAGCGTGGTTTTTCGTGTTCGCCTGAATCCGAGGGCCAATGTAAAAGTGGTTCATTTGGATCGGCTAACTTCCCATCATGGCAAGACGATTCTTATCAGAACGATCTGACCCATATTATTAATTTTAAATTGTACCTTGTCATTTGCCTAGCGAACAATTTTAACTTTTTCTTATTCTTTGTCTTAATTGGAAAAGTATCAGTTATAGTGTGGTGTTATTTTTAAAAATTCTATAAACATATATGACTAGTCCATCGACTGAGACAATTAATATTCTATCTTCTGCTTGTATACCCATTTACTGTGAAATGAGAATATGACATTAAAGTATTTTTTTAGAAGAGATAAAGGCAAATGTGATTGATTACTTGCAATTCATGAAGTCATCTATTTTTGAGTTATATTTAGGGACCCAACTTTCTTAACTTGATTTTGTTATTTACAATTAAGTAGTACCTACTAAGTAGCAAAAATCGTTTTTCTGAGAAGGGCAATTTACCAATTGAAAAAAAGATTTTGGAAATATTTCTTATCCTACTTAAGTAACTGACCAGATATTCAAAATATTTCAATATTTATATGCTTATCTATTATCATCATATTAGACTCCACTAGTTCAGTCATCTAATGAGACGAAGAGTAGGCAGATACAGGCCTCACATTTGATTTTGAACATTTGCCAATTCTTAGTGAGACTTGGGGAATAGGCGGATTGAGACCCCGAGTTCGATATAGTCTCTGATTCTCATTTTATTGTAGTATTCTGATGATACTTGGGGAGTAGGGCGAGTGAGAACACATGTTCGATCTAGACTCTATATAAATATTGAGGTTTATTTTTCTTCATTGTTCTTGAGAATGGACTATTTATTTTCGTCGATGTTTCAATTTTTTTTGCCAATCGAATATGTTTTATAGTTAGGTTATTAATTAATTATACTGTGAGTTCCACATTTAGTAGATGACATACCAAAGTACAATGAATAAAACGTAATGATCGATTGAAATTCTATTATTTGGGAAAAGCTGTAAATATATATAAAATTTATTAAATATGATAACTGCTTTAGTGATTTGTGACCATTACTGTTATTTGTTGTTAAAACGCAAACCAACAAATAACATAATGCAATTGTGAGTAAAACATCCGGAAAACAATTAATTGATTAACAATTTGACTAAATGAACATTACTGTTTATTAAATAATCACTTTCATTTGATAATACGCTTTTATCTAAATAATAAAACTTATAATGTAACATTGTGGCGACATCTATATGTTAAAAGACAAAGTAATGGTTATTACTGTGAAGTATTGGTAGGTGTGAGAATGGATATTAATTTCTTCATTGATTTGGGTTGTTTTTCCTCTTAAATATAATATAAGTTTGAATTAATGTCTGGTAATAGAAGATTACTAATCAAATCAGTATTTTCAGTAATTAATAATTAATTATTTTAAATGCAGTCTCTTTGACGCAATGTTACCCATTAACGATCAGTTTGCACTTTTTATGTTCGGCATATTCTTATGTGACATATAATGGAGTCAGCCTGTATATAACAAATAATTGCGTACACAAGCTATACATACCAAAGCAACGTGCATTGCATTTTTGTCAGCATCGCTGTATATTGCAACTGTTTTCACTCCTAATTTTTTCGCTGTTCTTATCACTCGACAAGCAATTTCACCTCTATTTGCAATCAGTATTTTATCGATAGACCTTATTGTACTATGGCATCTTAAATGATTGAGAATGACAGCAACTTGTGGACCGTAACTAAAAAACAAAATAGTGGTATATTTATGAATGAATATAAAACCTCTTTAGATTTACCAACCGATTAAAAAGTTTCATTCTCTAACCAAAAATCTTTAATATTCAGTCATTAAAATGGGGCAAAACTGACTTAAACAATAACGTTCTTAACCGTACGTAAAAAGTTTTAATCTTATCACAAAAGTGGCTGTTTATTGTCGATTATTTTAGTATTCGTCGTTTTTCCCTTGACCTTTCTTTACATTTTATATATTTCTGTCTCACTTTTGTTGTTATAAACATGATTTAATTATTAACTGGTTTTTCAACAATTGATCAAATTCATTAGGCAATTCCTTATTACAATCACTTGTTCAGTTGGTTGCCATCTACCAATATTTAGCACAACTCGTCACAGAATTTTGAACTGGAGTAACTGGCTACATTGAAATAAATTTTCAAAAAAGTGCTATATCTAATTTTAAATAATTTGTTCAAGTGCGAGTTGGGATCGCATACTAGGGGTTCCGTACCACCCTTGAGATTTAATAAATGTATTTTAATCAAAGTATATATTTTTCTAATATTCTAGTTTCAGACAAGCAAGAAATGAGTGGATTTTCTTATATTTACCTTAGTATTTTTTAAACTAAAGGTTTTAAATTTAAAAAAAATATACACTTTTATTTCTCACACAGTCTTTTTTTTATCTGCTATATGATTCGCTTAATTTGTATAAAAATATTTACTTATTTTTCTGATTTGGCCTTCAACATTAAGATTGGGATTACCCCTTTATTTTAGCAATAAATCCTAGATAATCAGTTGTCTGAATTTTAGGCTCAGTAGTTTGGAAGATAAACAGGAGAATGGGTCAAATTTTAAATAATAAATCTTTTAAACAAATTATTTAAAAAATACAAATAAAATATATTTGTATTTATATGATTTGATACATTACGTTATGGGTGCACTTTTGAAAAACAAAACATTATTTTTCATTTAAGTTTATAAATTACTTTTAGAATTTGTGTTATACTGTTCTTATTGGATCGTATTCTTCATTTTTCCACTTGATAAATTACATGAAAAAAATCCATTTAACTTTATTATTTGCCCCAAAATTAATATTAGGGCCTTCTACTTATTTTTCCTATATCGTTTACGTGAGGTTCTATACCCATAATTATTATCAAAATTTTACGTCGTGTGGTTTCGGAAATAAAGGGGAGTGGGTTGGAAAACAATATATTAGTACTCCTCATAATGAGCTCTTTCAATTGATATATTGCATCTTGAGTTTAATTTTTTCTTATTTTCTTTAATTCTATAATTTGGACCCAAAAATAATATTGGGGATTTCTCCTTATTTTAGGCCATATACGCCTGTTTTTTTTTTCAAAATTTTAGGTCTTATACTATAGTTTTTAAAGTGGGGGAATTGAATATATTAAGTATACAATCGAAACAATTTTAATTTTATATTTTCCATTTAATTCTGTAATTTACCCCCCAAGTTTCTCCTCATTTTCCTGTACAATTGAGCTAAGGCCTTATATATCCCTGTTTTTTTTTATTTTGCGTCTAATATTTTTGGAGATAAAGGTGGGAATGGATAGTTTTTTATATTTTTGTTAATATCTTTTGACAGTTTATTTAAAAAATACGAAAAAAATAAAATTCCTCATAATGAGCCCTTTCATCTGATGTATTACATGATGCGTTTGATTTTTTTTTTAGAATTTGCCCCAAAAAAATAAATATTAGGGTTTTCTCCTTATTGTTTCTGTATAAAGTTAAAGTCAGGCCATTCCATAATTTTTTTACAATTCTAATATCTTTTAAACAATTTATTTTAAAAATATGAAAATAATACATTAGTATTTCTCATAATGAGCCCTTTGAATTGATATATTACATTATGCGTTATTGTAACAATTGCAATTTTAAATTTTCCATTCCATTCTGTAATTTGCCTCTCAAATTAATATTAGGTGTTTCTCCTTATTTTTCTTGAAAACTTCAGGTGAAGCCCAATACTTAAAAAGATATTTCTTATAATATTGTTATAAACTCCGTTCAACTAATTAATTATAAAAACTAATATTCACTTCAATATCTAGAACTTTTATTTACACGTAAAACGTCAAATATTTCCAACAGCTGATTCTATACAATAACATCGAAATCATAACAACAAATAAGCTGAACGCAATAAAATCGTTCTAGATTTTGTTGCCCCGCGTCGAGATTGATAGTTCTTGCTCATTTTGAAGATTGTAGAGATTGGTGTTTTTATGTTCTTGTTTTTTTGGAATGAATACTGTTTTACGTTGCTTTCGCCAGGGACGGAGTGGATAAATTTTATAGCACTGCCCTCCCTTTAATTCTGATCGTCCCGATCAGAAACATTCTCTCCTATGGTAGGAAGTGAGTCGATCTACATGAACCACCTTCAACTTAGCCCTGGGGTTTCGACGGATAAGGTAGACGACGTCATTAATCCTCTTGAGCACCTCTTATGGACCATCACAGGCGGGTCTAATTTTGGAAATTCACCTTTCCTCCGTTGGGGGTTGTACAGCCAGACTTTGTCCTTCTCTTGGAATCCGACTGAATTGGTCTTGAGGTCATACCGTGTCTTCATCCGGTCACTGGCCAACATCTGCGTTCGGGCTAACTCGTGTATTGCCAGCATGTGATGTCTGAGCTGGTCGGCATAATCGTTGATGTCTTGGGACGGTTCTTCGGGGGAGCCAAAAGCCAAATCGCAGGGTAATCGCAGCTCTTTTGCGAATAGGTCCCTGGCTGGAGTCAGGCCTGTACTGTTATCTACGGCAGAGCGATAGGCCAACAGGAATAGGGGAATGCTCATCTCAATCACGCTGGTTATTGCTGACGACCTTGGACTGGTTTTGTTCCAAGGTCCTGTTCAATCTTTCCTCCATTCCGTCTGACTGTGGGTGCACTGGTGTTGTTCTCGTTTTCCTGATCCCAACATCGTACAGATCTTCTGGAATACATTCGATTTGAAGTTACGTCCTTGGTCTGAATGTAGTTTAAACGGGACGCCAAACCTGCTAAATAGCTGTTTTACCAGCACCGTCGCTACCGTGGTTGCCTCCTGATTGGGTATCGCATACGCCTCAGGCAATTTGCTAAAGTAATCCATTGCGACCAAAATGTATTTGTTCCCCCTCTCAGACTCGGGAAATGGACCGGCGACTTCGATGGCAATTCTTTCAAATGGGACGCCCACATTGTACTGCTGCATTCTGCCCTTGGTCCGGGTGTCACATTTCCGGCTCTGACGTCTTAGAAGTAATTTACCGCTGGCGAACTTTATCTAAGGTTTTATTCATACCCAGATGACCCCCGGTAATCTCATCATGTACTTCGGTCAGGATGGTTAGTACCTTTTTCTTTAGAACAACCAGTTGGAATTTAGTTTCTCCCTCAGTACTTTCCCAAACTCGATTGAGCATTCCATTCTCTACTCTTAGAGAGTCCCATTGGGCCCATAACGGTTTCAGGACGTCCGAGTGTCTAGTTACCTCGTCCCATCGTGGCCTGGGTGTCCCTCTCTTTTTGAGTCACAGGATTGGTTCTATGTCTGGATCACCCGTTTAGTCCTGAATGCACTGTTCCGTTGTCCAGTCTTCACTGGTCTGCACTCGGATCTGTCTGATGGCGATACCCTCTTGTTGTTCCGACTTCAGACAATGTCCGCATTCTGCTCTACAGGGTCTTCTTGAAAGGGCATCGGCATTATTAAGCAAACGACCGGCATGATGTTCAACCTTGAAATCATATTGCTATAATTTCTCCATCCACCTGGCCAGCTATCCTTTCGGTATCTTCATGTTCAGCAGACATTTGAGAGCGATATGATCTGTTCGGATTAGGAAATGACGATCATAGAGGTATTTGTGGAAATCGTCTACGGCCCTTATTATTGCAAGAAGTTCTTTTCTGGTGACGCAATGATTTCCTTCCAGTTTCGAGAATCAACGGCTGTAGTACTCGATCACCCGCTCTTCACCGTCTTGCACCTGGGATAGGACGGCCCCCAAACCTGTGTTGCTGGTGTCGGTGTCTAACATGAACTTACCGGACTATGTAGGAATTGCTAGGATTGTGCTGGAACATAGTACTGCCTTCAGTCGTCTGAATGATGTTTCGCAATCCTGATTCCAACGGAAGGTCACTTTCTCAGTGGTCTGCCGATGTAAAGGCGCAGGAATGGTGGCAAATCCTTCAACAATTCGCCTGTAGTATGAACAGAGACCCAAGAAGCTTCGGAGTTCATGCTTGTCTCGTGGGACTGGCCAATCACAATCTTGTCCTCGTCGGTGCGGATTCCTGACTCGGAAACGACGTGGCCGAAAAACTCTACTTCTTTTTGGAACATGGAACACTTCTTAGGGTTGGGTCTCAGGTTGGCGTTCTTAATTCTGGAGAATACTTCGCCCAGTCTCTTTAGATGGTCGTCGAGTGTCTGACCCATGACCAGAATGTCGTCGAGGTATACTAAGCAAGTCCTCCATGTTAACCCACTCGGTACATACTGCTTTAGCCTTTAGTGTTGGCAGAGTCATCGATTCGGGGTAGTGGATAGCTGTCTTTCTTAGTGACGTCATTCAACTTTCTGTAATCCACGCAAAATTGGGTGGTTTCATCCTTCTTTTTAACTAGCACGACGGGAGCAGACGATGGGCTGATGGATGGCTCAATAACTCCATTTTGTAACATGGGTTCGATGTTTTCCTCGACTGCCTGTTGTTACCCCAATGGTAGTCGTCTAGGTGGTATTCTGCTTGGCTTTCTTCTGTTCCTCTGGTGTAAGGTGTGTCAAATGGTCAGCAAATTGTTGTAGAAAGTCTTTACTGGACCCTGTCTCCTTCACTGACGTCTGGTACTCTTCTTCGCAATTGATGATGGTCTCAACTGGCTCGAAACTAGCTATCTCTTGACCATTGGCAATTCTGAAGTAGTTGTTGGACAAATTCAGGACTCTAATTGATATATCTCGTCCGGTTTTAACTATAGTCCGTCCAACTGAGTAGCCAAGAGCTGAGTATACGGGCTCCAACATTCCAACGCAGCTCCCAGGATTGGTTTCTAGCTGCCCTTGAATAATATGTTCCGTTCGAACGGGAAATCTGGCTGAGGATTTTATGGAGGTGGCTAAACTGTTGACGGGCCGTGTCAATACAAATTCCTCATTTAGGAAACGAAGAACATCATATCTCGGGTCGAACATAAATCCATGCTGGCTGATTAGGTCCATACCCAGTATGAAATCGTCCTCAATATTCGCTACCAAGACCCTATACCGGATTTTGTTGTCCTCTATCTGCATACTATATCTGCCTCACCCTGTATAAACATGTTCTTGCCGGTGACTGTTCTGAGCTGGATGTTATTGGTAACTGGCAGGATTTCCGATGCCCTCAAAACTTTGGACTTGGCAATGGACACAGAGGCTCCCTTGTCGATGGTGAGAGTAATTGCTCGGCCATTGATGGTGCCCCTGATGACTAGGCTGCTGTTATCTCTGCAAAATCCCCGGATGGATAATGTTTTGGGGGCTGGTGGAGGGTCAGTGAGCATTCGCCCTCTTATGCTGACTGGCTGACGGTCCCTGGACATGTGGCTGTTTTGTTGGTTACCCCTGGTCGGTGATCGTTCCGATAGCCTCACTCTGGTAGGTCTGAGTAGGTGTACTAATCGTCTAATCTCTGCCGCGAATTCTTGTAGACTCTCGCCTGATTTTTGCGTTTTTCCACTGAGTTGCACTTGGTATACTTGACTCAATGATCAATTGTCTTACATTTTGTCGAGGACTGCGCTGATCTTATCGAAATTATCTTGTTCATCTACGGAAATGCTTTGGAGGAGCTCTAATGCCGGGCCTCTTAAAGAAATTACAAGGGATGTAGCCACGGCTTGAAATTGCCGTTTATACATGGGCCAAGATGAACTACCATCAAATGTGGGTGGTTTGATAACGGAGCCTTTGGTACTCATGGTGTTCGGGTATTTTTCTCGGTGTAAGTCCTGTTGTATTTGTTTAATTTCAGTTTCTACTTTGTTTCTGATAGCACTGACTTCACCTTGTTCTGGATGGAATCGATGTCATCTACTTTGGTTTCTAGAGTATCCACGGTATTTTTTAGGACTTTATGTCGTCGTTTATTTCGTTTATGTCTGATTCCACTATTTGCATTCTTTCATTAACTGTTTCATTAACTTGCGATACTATTTGCATAAATTGTTTAAATTGCAGTTGTCTTTTTTTCTTCTAATATTTGAATTTCGTTTTTTTCTGGATAATTCAACTTGTTCTTGTTTCTCTTCAAATACTTTAAAATCAATTTGTCTTTTTAATTCAATTTGTTCTTGTTTTTCTTAAAATTTCGAGAATAATCCTTCAATTAAATTCTGTTGTTCACTTTTCATCGTGGAAACGAGGTTCTCTAAATCTATGTTAAGTTTTGCATCAAAAGATTTCACTAACCTTTGTTGAATTTCCTCTTGATGTTGTTTCTCTTTTTTATCACGTTTTTCCAGGATCTGAGTAATTTTTTCATCTGGTCCAGCCGTAACCTGTTTGAAATATTTTTTGTGGTCTCGTCCAATGTTTCTTTTTCCATACTAGAGTTGTGGCCATAAATCAATTTATAATTTTATCTTCACTTAATCCCACTTCTGACACCAAACTGTTATAAACTCCGTGGGTTCAATTAATTACTTTTAAAAACTAATATTTACTTCACTTTCTAGAACTCTTATTTACACGTAAAACATCAAATATTTTCAACAGCTGATTCTATACAATAACATCGAAATTATAACAAGAAATAAGCGGAAGGCAATAAACTAACTAACTCTACTGAAATAAAAATCGGCTCATATCGCATACGTTGAGTTCCTGCTCGTTCTAGATTTTGTTGCCCAGCGTCGAGATTGATAGTTCTTGCTCATTTTGAAGACTCTGCAGATTAGTGTTTTTGTGTTCTTTGCAATAAATACTGTTTTACGTTGGTTTCGCCAGAGACGGAGTGGATAAATTTTATAATATGAATTTGTGTATATTTTTGATAATGTGTGTTAAACTAATTGATTTTAACTGAAGATAACTCGATCAAGACTTGCCTGCGTCGTGCCCGCGTCGACAATTAGATTTAAATCTTGCGAAATTCTTTTTTATCGGGTGCATTACAATAATTATTTAAAATTATGGAATAAAAACTAATAATGGGGTATTACAAATAATTTAATGTACCAGTCAAAGAGTAAAAAAAATACATTCAAATGCCAACATTAGTTCGTCGTGGTTGTTAATGCAATAGGCTCATTTTGAGTAATTGCTGTAATAAGTTTTTTTTCTGACAGTTTTTGACAATTTTATTACTTAAATTACTTATTTGTCCACTTTATAGTAAAAATGTTTTCTTTCCTTATTCAACAAAATGCAAATCCAGTCTAACATTCCTAGGCAAACATCGTGAAAACTATTCACATTTCAAAAAATTCCATCAAGTAGCCTCTTTTTATTTTTAACATTAACACGCTTTTATTAGGTTGGCCTGTATGTATATATGCATGAATGTATGTAACGGAAACTTTCAACGAAATTTTCACGAACTTAAATATGCCTGTCTGTCTAGGGTCGATGGCACTACAATTATTTTATACCATTGTTATAATATCCTGACCAGGGGAGGTTCCATGGAGAAGCAATGGGGGCGATCACCTCCTCCGAAAGCTTCAAGATCATTGACCTTAACACAATAAAACGAGGAATTTTTTCATCAACAAGCTTAAAGTTTCAAGTGAAAATCCAGTATTTTAATACAATAATACTACTGTTGGAGAGAAATAAAGAAGAATTAATTAGTCAAATACAAGCCACTGAAGAGAGGCTGTGTTTATCAAACATAGAATTGAAACAGAAAGTAGACAGCCTCGAGGAGGAAAATTCCTTTCTACGCTCCCAAGTACAGAAATTCGAAAAACAACTAACTAACAACAATATCGTAATATTTGGCCTAAACCGAGAACCGGAAAATATACCAGTGCAATTCATTATAGGAGAATTAAATAAGTATCTTGGAACAGACTTAAAAACTAGTGACGTGAATAACGTATACAGTCTGGGAAAATTAAAAGGGTCTCCCTTAAAATTAGAGCTTGTGTCCTTTTTAAAGAAAACAGAAATTTTACGTAACCTTAAGAAATTAAAAAATACGGGAATATCTATAGCGCACGACCTAACGCCAACTGAGCAAAAAGATCAAAAAATATTAAAAAGACACCTCAAACTAAACAGACATAACAAACCGCAAGAATTAAGCTATATCAAGGGAAACAAACTGTACATAAATAACAAAAGTTATACCGTGAAACAACTGATAGAAATCGAAAAAATAGAAGAAGAGAAAAGGAAGGTGAGTAGTGAATTTCAAATACAAACGGAAACGCAAACTAAATCTCCGGCGTTTCCAAAAATTACAGACAACCAGAAAAAACTAATAATAATACTAATCAAACACCAAAAAGCACGGAAGGAATAGCAAAAAAGAATAAAGGCATACAAAATCCGCCTAAAAGTACAGGACATTCAAAAAATAGTAAAGAACCAGACAGAAAAGGAACAAGCGGAGTCAAAACCAGATCAAACCAGATTGCTGACGACGTTAAATAGAATCAATATAGAGAAAATAGGTTAGTAAGTTTTATATTAAATAAATTAGTTAATTATATATTATAATCTTAGTAAATATTGAATTGCGGAATTAAATCAGCTTTCCTCTGAATTTACAAGTGCATAGAGATATTTATTATATAATATTCAAATAACTATCTACCACTTTTTTACAATATGGCGGGAAACATTGATGAAGCGTTTCATATATTAGATAATTTTAGTGTATTAAAAAATGTGATGTGTGAAGATTTTAAGAAGGTAAATAGGGGTATTTGTTTAATGGACGAATTTCACAACCTTACTATTTTGCATTATAATATTAGGAGTTTAAGAGCTAATTTTGATGAGCTATGTATAACCATTAATGAAATTAACAAAAAAAAATAT
This sequence comes from Octodonta nipae, assembly GCA_034190945.1. Lineage (NCBI taxonomy): Eukaryota > Metazoa > Arthropoda > Insecta > Coleoptera > Chrysomelidae > Octodonta > Octodonta nipae. The sequence goes on along the minus strand of CM067218.1, from coordinate 35,519,138 downwards.
CGCCATTATAGTACTATCGGAAACCTGGTGTATAGAAAATATATCAGATTTTAACATCGAAGGATTCTCAATTTTTTACAATGAGTCTTCTTTTAATAAATGTGATGGAGTTGTAATGTATGTTAAAGAAAATCTCGTTACAGGAGTTAAGAAAATTCCATAACAGAGATATGCTTGCTTGAGTGCAAATTAGTGTTTAGTAAGACAAACATAAATATAATAGGTATCTATAGACCAAACCCAACAAATGAACGTATCTTTATTCACGACTTTGACTACTACCTGTCCGCACTATCTAAGGATGAAATAACAATTGCGGTTGGGGATGTGAATATTGACATCAACCCAAACAACGTACTAACTTTGTCTTCAATTATCTATTTAAATATGTTGGCAAAGAATGGATTTGTCCCACAAATAAATATACCAACACGGGTAGATAATACCTCTTCTACAACAATAGATCACATATGCACATACATAAACAAACAAACAAAAAATAAAGTGCAAGTTAATGCCCTAGTTCTTAATAATAGTTTAACAGATCACTATCCCTTAATTTATAATATCCGATTTCAAAACGAAAAGCGTCCAGAAAAACGGAAGCTCATCAAAAAGCTGAATGAAGGACTTGTATTGGATAAAATAAAAAATGCAAATTGGACTCAGGTATACGCTGCACAAGAACCTCAATCTGCCGTAAATATGTTTTACGAGCAGTTTACTGCCATTATTGACCAATCAACAACAGAAGTAAAAATAACTGGAAAGGAACAAAAATTAACGGCCATTAGAAAGAGAGACATGCTTAAACAGAAAATCTTAAAAAATAAAGAGAATAAAACATTAGAAGAAGAATATAAGAAGTATAGAAACTTTCTAGGTACTTTAATAAAAACTTTAAAAAATGACTATTATGAAAATAAATTAAAGCAATGTAACTCAAACTATAAGACAACTTGGGAAGTAATAAATGAAGTTACAAATGTTCCACCAAACAAAAGCACCATAAACAAAATCAGTATCGATAACAAAATAATCAGCAATCCAAAACAAATAGCAAATCATTTCAATGACTTCTTTGTAGAAATTGGGGAGAAAATCGCAAACAAAATTAGTAAAAACAATATAGAAATAAAAAAAATGAAAGCTAAGCAATATATCAACGCTATGTTTTTGACGCCAACCGACTATTTAGAAATTGAAGACATAATATCGATGCTAAAAAACTCTGCATCTCCAGGGCCTGACAAATTAAGTATAAAAATAATTAAATTAACAAAACAGAATATCTCTAAACCGCTTACTCACATAATTAACCTAATTTTTCAGACGTCAAGCATCCCATATCAATTTAAAGAAGGTCTTGTGGTGCCTATTTATAAATCAGATAGAAAAGATCTAATGACAAATTACCGACCCATTTCACTAATTAATAACTTTGGGAAAATTTTTGAAAAATGCTTGAACAAAAGAATATGGTCCTTTCTAGACAAGAATAAAATAATATCCACAAATCAATATGGGTTTCAAAAAGGTGTAGGGATAGAGCAACCTTTACAAAAACTAACGACAACTAATGAAAATAAAAAAACAATTGCAGTATTTCTTGATCTCCAAAAAGCCTTCGATACGGTATCACATAAAATTTTATTAAGAAAACTAAATGAGATTGGCATACGGGGACCTACTCTTCAACTTTTTAACAATTACTTGTCAGAAAGATCGCAACAAGTACGAATAGGAGATGACATTAGTAATAAAAAATTTGTGAAAACCGGAATCCCGCAAGGCACAGTCTTAGGTCCTACATTATTTTTAATTTTTGTTAATAATTTGCAATCTTATGAAGAATGTAGTGTAGTTTCTTATGCCGATGATACGGTACTAATATGTAATGGGACAACATGGGAAGAAGCCTGGAACAAAGCGCAAAATGCAATCTCAGATGTCAAAAATTATTTACATGAAAACAACCTGAATCTAAACGTATCTAAAACTAAATATATAGGATTTACACCAACAAAGGCAGGAAGCGCTGCTCTATCACCTCTAACTATTAATGGAGCCCTGGAAAGCGTGAAACAAGTATCATCAATAAAATATTTAGGTATGTTGATTGATGAAAACTTAAAGTGGAAAACACATATCGAACAACTTGTCAAAAGAATTAAAAAGCTTACCTATAAATTCTACACTCTCCGTAATTTACTACATGAAAAGGTTTTACTTATAGTGTACAATAGTCTAGTCGATTCCATAATAAGGTATGGTATATGCGCTTGGGGTGTAGCTTATAAAACACTCTTAAAAAAAATAAAGGTAAGTCAAAATTACATACTTAGAATAATCTTTAGATTAAATAATAGTCAAAGCGTCAGGCATATTTATATTACACGGGCAATATTGAACGTGCGAGGTCTTTACATTAATGAATTGTTAAAGACGATACATTCAGCGAACAACCTCATTAAAACAAATCATCCACATAACACCAGACAAAAGGATAAACAGTTGCTCCTATCTGATCGAAGGAATAAAACTGTATGTCAAAAATGCCTACTATATAACGGTATTAAATTGTACAACGTGATTCCATTAAGTTACAAAAAACTAACCAGGAAACAATTCAAGAAAAAAATAAAAATATATATAGCCCAGAACTATGATAGCTTATTAGCCCTTCTAGTATAATGAAAACACCAAAAATAAATTACTCTATTTATAGAATAATACCCCTATTTGCATACCTCTATTTCTATTCATGTTTAGTTATATTTTATGTACCTAGTTATATTTTGTTGTTTTGTATATACTTGAATGTTCTCTTGGACACAACACAAGCTTAAGCTTAGGTGTCCATTTTCTATTCGAACATATAATATTGTTAGTTTTACTTATTATTGTTATTATTATACATATAATATTGTTAATTTTATTATTACTATTTCGCTATTTCGTTGGTAATAATATTAATGATAATCTAATTGTAAAAACCATAATTGTATTTTTTTCTGCTAATAAAAAGAACCTATGAAATGGAATTTCTGTGGAACCTTTTGTGTGTCACAAATGTAAAAACACAGATGTGCACCCTAACACCAAACCTTTATTTTAAACACTCAACGCCGTTTCAACAACTCTAAGTTGTCATCAAGGAGTAAACCAAACAGTTTGATGACAACTTAGAGTTGTTGAAACGGCGTTGAGTGCTTAAAATAAAGGTTTGGTGTTAGGGTGCAAAACTGTGTTTTTACATTTAAGAACCTATGAAATACAATGTTTTCGAAAACCTACAAAAGCTTAGGTACATTTCGTACGAGATTGCCCCCCTGACATATCTGATCGCCTTCCTCACGTATCTGCTCGCCCCCCTGTCGTATCTTATTGCCCCCTTGAAGCTCGACTCTGGATCCGTCCCTGATCCTGACTGGGATAATCAGGATAAAAAGAAAATATCTACATTAGCTTTGAGGTAAATATTTGAATTATTTAGACAAACGTATTATAATGGACCGTTTCTAAGTTGTATTTGAAAAAAAAAAATGTAATTTTAAGAAACAAACAAACAAACAAACAAAAAATAATTCTGAATCAATAAACTTCAAGAAAAATTTGAACAAAATGCATTGAGACATTTGAAATCAAAACGAACCTGTAAATTAAAAAATATATAATTTAAACAATTTAAAAACTTGATCATTTGACACGAGTTACACATTTATGGCGGCTTTTCAAGCTGCTGAACTAAAAAAAGAACGTGCGCCAACCAGGAGACACGACATTAATTGATGTATTGAACGCCTTCAGGGTTGGAGAACTGGCTATGGTACCGCTGAAAGACGAATGCTGCTATTAATCCTGAGTTGGGCATCCACCATAAACAAAATGCAATTCTTTATCTGGGTTATCTGTTGTTTCCTGCCGGACAGGCTTATGTAGCTCTAAGTGGCCGAAGGTCACTAAATGGTATTAAAATAGAACAGCTTGAGTATTGAATAACACGCTATGATAGCAGATAAACAGCTATTGAAACGTTGTGAGATCAACCACTTCAAGACGATGGAAGTCCAAGGAAACTTCGAGGAATATGGGGAGAGTCTACAAGAATTCGAGGCAGAAATTAGACGATTAGTAGACCTAATCTACCAGAGGAAACTAAAGATCAATTGTCCACACAGAGTTTCATAAACAGTATCAGAGACGTTGAAGTGTAAAGAAATCTGAGACTTAGTGGTATCAAGAAGAGTAATGAAGCTTTGCTCGGGCTTTGGAGGTAGTCGCTGTCATAAACATGTCCAAGCCGAGGGTACGAGTAGTTGCTTTCAACCAAGACGAACCAGAGCCATCCCTACAGGCAGTGTTGACCGGTATAAGCAAACTACCCCAACAGTCACAAAGAACTGACACTAGTGTGGACGGATTGGACACTTTCAACGTGACTGCAGAGTAAGGCTATCTGAACGATCACCACCACCGACCAGGGGTGACCAACAAGACAACCACATGTCCAGGAACCGTCAACCAGTCAGCATACCGGTGCGAATGCTGTGTGTAACCCCCACCAGCTCCCAGAACAGTATCCATCCGGGGATAGCAGCAGCATAGTCACCAGGGCCGGGCATTCATCCTCACTTTTGACACCGGTGCCGTTGTATCCATTGCCAGGTCCAGGGTTTTGAGGTCAATACAGGGTGAGGCAGATGTGATACAGATAGGGACAACAGAATCCGGCATAAGGTCCTAGTAGCGTAGAATGAGGACGATTGTTTATATACTGGGAAAGGACCTAATCAGGCAGCATAGGTTCAGGTTCAAATGAGGAATTTGCATTGACACGACCGGTCAACAGCTCAGCGACTTCCGTAAAAATTGTAGCCAAATCCTCAACCAGAATTTTCGATCGAACGGAGCAAATTATTCATGGGCAGCTAGAAAGCAATCCTGAGAGCTGCGTTGGACTACTTAGTTGGACGGGCTATAGTTAATCTGGAATCTAATGCAATATTAAACCTATTTGTGTAAACAGCTACAAATCAAATAATTGTAACATTTAATATCAAGCGCCCCACGCTTTTTTACTATAATTTGAATTGTTTTGTTACTAATTTAATTTCTATTTTAGTCTTCATAATTATAAATTATTTTTTACTTTATGTTTGGTATTTGGTATACTATTTTTTAAAAACTATATTTTTTTGTAAAAGGTTTAAATCAATGATTGCATTCAGGCTGAAACAAAAAATTATTTCGAAATGACTGTTAAGGAGGTCTTTAATTATTTTACTTATACTTTTGGGTTTTCCCTCCTACGTTTAAATGTGGAACAATGTGTAGTAAGGCAATTTCGAAAAAGTGCCCTAATTACTGGTTATCTTTAGAGAAATTCTTTGTCAAAGCGTATATCTGTATAAGTAATATAGAAAACTAGGCGAAGCCTTTGCTATTCATATTACTTCATTTAGAATAAATTTATAGTAATAATTGATCAAATTATTTTTTATTTTGATATATTATTATAGGTATATATTTACTGTTGCATAAATAGGGCCTATACTTTATAAATTTAATAGTGTCTATTATCTCAATGAAATAATTAGAATCACAATAAAAATAAAAAATTATTTATAAGAAAGTTAATACTATTTGTAATCAATACTGATCTACAACACTGACTATTTTCCTATTGAACTAAAGACAATGTCAGACACTGGACACCTGAACAGTAAAAGTTGGTCCTCATACGTTGATCTGAGAGAGCGTTCGTTACTCAGTCACTGCCAAGTGTGGTCATTTGAAAACCAATATAATATAATTAGTCAGTGGTTAGACCACAGACTGTTGTGGTAAAAAGATTTGAAATTTAAGATTTTTAAACCTTGTTAGGTTACCATTTTTAACGCCAGCTATGTAAGATTTGAAAGGAAAAATGTGTCTAATATTTTTTTTTCCTAACTGAACCTAATAAATAGTAGGTACATTGAATTCCTATTTATTTTACACACACGTCTTCAAAATATCAATGATAGTAGGTCCAAAGGCAAATGGAAGGGGCTATGACAGCCAAGGGGGGCGATGCTTGACTGATAAACTGAAGAAGTCATTATAGCCATTAGTTTTATAATTTTCTATACAGCGGTTAAAATGTTAACGTATTGATAACTAAGACGAAATGTCGGCAGTACAATACTGAGTGTTTGAAGCAGGGATTTACGTAATCTCTAGCAAACCCATTATTACCTGTATTTAATTTGTTAAAAAGTTGTTTCAAATGAAATCATGAAGCCTTCTAGGCTCCAAGAGCATTTGAATAAAATAAATGCTGACTACAGGATAAAGCTTTATCCTATTGTCCCAGTTTCAATTTATTGACCAGAATGATTAATTATGAAGTACAGATATATATATATATATATATATATATATATATATATATATATATATATATATATATATATATAGGAATTCCTATAAAGATAATCACGTTATCTGCACGTAGACTAGCCACTTATCCTAAGTTCCTTACAAACTATTTTTTTTTTGTTATGATTCTTGTTGTAGGTACAGTTATATTTACAGTGCCACTATTAATAGAAAACGTGTACTTATTATTATAAATATTACTTAGTATATTAGTATGTTGCTCCTATTTTACATTTTAATTTATTTTACATATTTGTTTGTATCCATTTTTTGAGCATTTTTTCCTAAAATAATTATTTCTTAGAATTTTCATTTCAGGTGGAAGAAAGTGGAATACGCGAACAGCCGTAAAGTAGCTTAGCTTATTTCTAACCGCCCCAAGTTTAATGAGTTCTTAATAATAATATAAAATAGGTTCAGCTGCAAACGACTGTTTCATATTAAATGTATTTTCACGAATTACAGGTTAGTTTTTGTTCTTCCACCTGAGGCTGTAGTAAATTATTACACCTAAATATTTGCGGAACTTATTTTCTCTCGAAGAGCGTGAACAAATATAACATCCAATTAATATACAATACTATCACAAAGCATGCCTTTCCTTAAATAGGCTTAAACCAAAAGGGCGCTGATGTAGAATGAATATAATATTAATGTTAAGCCACCGGTTTTGTCATTTTTTTCAGCTAAGGTAAATATATATATGGCATATTCTAAAAACTTTTGGTGTCCTGTTAAAAATCAACACCATGGCTACATCCGCGCCACCCTAATTTAATGCATTTTGATGGACATTTTTTAAAATATGTATGTATATTATTAAACTATATAACACTAGCTACTTTGAAGAATAGTCTGGAGATGTAGTGATATTTAAAAAATATCTACTTAAATGTTCCCATAATTTAATTTGTTATAATTAAATTGATCTCCTTATACATTGCCATAATATTAAATAGGTGAAGTATGTTTCAAATATTACAATTCAAAAAGCTTCACATTTTAATAAAAAAATATCTTACACGTTATATGTTCCTTTGCAGTTGTATTAAAATTAAGATTTAATTACGCATTAGGATTAGTACTTGAGTCGTTACAAAACAGTGACAATTATTTTAAGTCTACTGAAATTAGGATCTATAAATAAGAATGACACAAAGAAAGAGACAGGTAGATAAATAAAGATGGGAAGTATATTTCGTAAGAAACTTTTGATTCCATGATTATCAAATGCCTGCCGCTCTTTTATATTTCAAAATAACAATAGCATATTCAATTCTTCAGGAATGGGGGGAGAATCCGCATCACCTTCTATGCTATGCAAACACTGTGTAGATCAAAAGTTGCCACAATTAATGGTAGTACTTTGTTAAGTTTTAGTCTACATCCATACGCTAAAATGGGGAATCGTCTTTTTATGACTCCAAAACAGCGCTCAATGACATTTCTAGTTCTTATATGAGCCTCATTGTATTGCGGTTCAGGCCTTGTTGTGGGATTTAATAGTGGTTAAATAAGTATCTTTTATTTGGATAAGCACTGTCTCCTAAAAATATTAAAATATGAAATCAATTTATAAAATACTATATTAAATTTACCTAAAAGAAGACAATTTGGGTAGTTCTGCTGTTCAAAGTCTCTGTAACGGAAGAGCTACTAAAAATGGTTGAGTCATGAACTGAGCCGGGCCAACGTGCAACAAAATTGATTATTCACAAGTCTGTGTCACAAATAGCTTGAACATTAATTGAAAAGTACCCTTTTCGATTTCTAAACACCTCAGCATCCTGACCTCCTGGAGAGATAATTTTGACATGTGTGCAGTCAATAGCTTCAATAACTCTTGGAAATGATGATATAGTATAAAATTTTTGTTGGAGGTGTTGTAATTGGTTCTGAGCTGGCATTTTAATATAAATATTTTTCAAACTAGGGAGGCTTTCTGTCACCCTTTTGACTATTCGGCAAACTGTTGACACATGCATGCCACTAAAATCAGCTACTGTCTGGAGATGTCCACCTGTAGCATACAATCGTAAGCACGTAAGTAGCTGATTTACTGGTGAAACAACATTATTGCTGAAATAAAAAAAGTAAACCATGCGATCTAGACTAAATTTGCCATTAAGTACCCAGCAACGGGAAATTTTAACATGTGTTCTATTTGTCCCAAAATTTGCAGAACTGTCTGCTTTGAAAGACGAAATCTTCTCCTAAAAGAAACATGGTCTATATTATAAAAATGATTGCTTCTCTCATATAGTTGTCGGGGTAAACCATTATCTATGAAATCTAAGATTTCATCATCTTCATCGAAATCTTCATACACTATCTGATTAGTCATTTTAATTTGTTAATTATATGGCCGGTTAAAACCATTTCAAAGAATAAATCAATCCAAATTGTTCAACAAAGAAATATGGTTAGTTTTTTACAATGATAAAAGAAATATATATATTTCTTTCTTCATTGGTTTTTTAGAAACACACAAAGGTCGTAACTATTAATTGTCCATCACCTTAAAGGCATTGTTTTGTGGCTAATTTATCACTCCATGAAATTTAAGCCGGGGTTTGGGTTTTGTTTAAATTATCGTGAGCTTAAGGCAATTTTAAGTGAGCTTAAAGTGTGGTGCAACGGAAATTTCAAAATAAGCCAAGTTGAAACTTTAAGCGGAACTGGTGCAATCGACCATAAGACAAATAGTCTCGGAGAATGATATCCTTGAATATGTTCCTCTCTGCTTTTAAAACACATTTTATAAGTCCTTCGCATATGTTTTGCGTATAAATAATTTGAGATTATCTTAGAAATATTTCTTATCTGTGGTTTTCAACTGGAATGATTTCCAGACAAGCCACGCAACAAATTTTATTGCCCTAATTATATTACTGAGAAAACGATTTCCACTGAATCTATAATTCGCCAGATTATTCAATCTCCTCCAACCTTGACTCTCTTATCTAAAGCAAATACTTTTTGCATATTATGGACAATATTATCTGATAAAAAGAATCCAGGGAGATTTTTGTTTAATGACTTAGTAACAAATGCTATTATTTATCAGTTAACACTTGCAATTAACGAGAACATATTTCATATTTGCTTGTTAGAAGAATACCTAAGTGAGCCAAGAACCATTAAATAATATTAGCAATAAACATTATTGCAACAAAAACATTATCAGCTGCGGTTTACACACTTTCAGATTATTTAATAATTTGCAAATGTTGTTGATAAATGCCGAGCTAAGGTATTTTATTGGTGCGAAATTGTTTATAAATTCATTTGTAAACTATTCACTTATATCAACGCGAATTCGTGATATTTCCAACAACAGAAAGTGATCTATGGTGACTTGGACTTGAAACCGGGAATCAATTTTGGACCAATCATTTCGAAATGAGAAAAAGGTTAGTGACAAATTTATTTTGTATTTAATTCCTGTATAGGTGCTATAGTTTAGGCGATTAAGACATTACTTTTTAATGAGTAACATAAAATAATTTTATATCATTATTCAACTTGTGTAAAGTAATTAAATAAAAACTGGAATAAAATTGTGTTACACATTGCATATTGTTTTCGGAAGGCATCTTGCCGTTTATCTTTAGTAATTTTTGAGAAAAACTACTCAACTTGAGTAAAGTCTGCATATTTCAAAACTATCAAACGTTTCAAGGTTTGGTCAGACCTCGTTATCAATGGATTTGCCATAAATATAAATTGAAAATACAAATTTTAGAATAAAGTACCTTGCTATTATTATACTGTTATTTGATATATAGACTGGCACAAATATTTTAATTTTTTATTTATTGTATTCTCCTTAAATATTCAATAACTAATTCAATGTATTTATATTTTGAACAGATTTTGTCTCTGATAGTGCTGAATGGTTATATCTGGCTATATTTAATGCAATTTCACCTTTCATCATTGCATATCCAATATTATAATGAAAATTTCTATAATGCAGTCAAGGGTGTGCCAGCTTTTAGGTTAGGGAGGGGCACAATTAGAGAGAAAAAAATCGTCCTAGAGGAGGCAAATCGGACAAAAAATGTCCTAGAGAGAGGAACAAATCAGAAATTTTTTGGTCCAGGGGGGCAAGTCAGCAATTTCATGGGCTCATAGCAGGTTTTCCATGTCCAGGGGAGGAAGCCGCCCCCTCGGTATATATGCCTTCTTGTGTTTCAGTGGAGAATTATTTAAAAATTCAAAGCAGTCATGCACGTGAACATACCTCCGACCTTGGTAATAAAATACAATTTCAAAATGTAACTATATTACACAAAGAAGAATAAAACACAAAACGAAAACTAAAAGAGTCTGCTTTAATTTTATTAAATGAACGCGCATGCATCGCTACTGCCTGTGTAACTGTCCCATATCCGAACAGTTCATAATGTTTTTCTTAGTTTTTCCCTTATGGCCTTAATAGTAGTAGTAGTAGTATAAGTGAAAAATAAGATTTTGGGAGAATGTGCATCTTATAGTAGTACCTCCTAGAAGAACCACATAAAATTCCGAAGATATCAATTTCTCTCAATTTCAGAATTTTCTTGTGCTACCCTATATATTACCAAAGTAAATTCTCTTAAATACGGCAAAGATTTTAATTTTAAATATTTTTCCTGTTCATAACGTTTTTTTATTGCCATTAACACCGCCAAACTTACAATAGAATTTGCTGTAATACATATACAGAATTTTCTACATGTCGCAGAAACATAAAGATGCCACAACTATTATTCAAGGAACATCTACCAACTGTTCAGCTCTCATTTTAACAGTTCCGTTTTCACCCTATATATATTCTTCAATTTCATAATCCATCTCTTTGATATCGTTTTACCTTTTTTCTTCTGTCTGAGATCTTATGGAACATAAAGTCATACGACTCCTCATCCTAATTCAGTTTGTATTCTTGTTTCAGAGCGTCACCTTGGATGTGTAAATTAATTGTGAATTACAGATTTTCTAAAATAGCTACTTCTATTTTGATATAGTGTATTCTCGTTAATTCTCAGATAGCTTCCAAATAATATTATGTATTAATAAAATCTAAATATACTAAAATCAGTATTGATCTCGTCTCCCATTTAATAACTCAAGTTTCGATAAATGACGCACATCTACGCATTTAACAAAAATAATCTGTGCCTCAATTTTCATGCTTGTTTTACCTTTGGTCTCTGTAAAATTTTTCAAAAACAATTCCCCCTTACTCCCATCAGATAACTAAATATTTACAAAATATATAGAAACTAGTTTTTATTTTTGTTCGACAGAAGAGTATACAGTGTGGAACAGTCAAATGGAATAAATTCGATAACGAATAAAAGGAGGGCGTGCTGGGAAAAACGCTTGAACACATCGATTTGTATTTTTAAATGGGCATTTTTTTAACAAAAAAAATTATGTAGGGTGTGTCATGTAACAGTGGCCAATACCTACCAATGCAAGCCCCTGTATATTATTTATTTTTTGGAAAATTCTAGACATAATTCATATATAGTGTCCTAGGCTTATCATCAACTGTTTCGGAAATATTAAGTGTTTTCAGAGTTATTACAAAAATTAACAAATGAAAATTATTTTATTTCACAAATTCGCTACATTACACTAAAAACCGAATAAGTAATATTGATTGTTTCTTAATAACATTCAATCAATCCGTGCCTCGCAATCCACCAATTTGGAAAAAATTGGTTCAGGTACTGCCGGCCATTGATTTCATAATGAGTGGTGCTCCATCTTGCTGAAACCATACTGTATTGGCAGGAACCTGTTGGGTTACTGGATCAGGATATAAGTTTGACAAAGTTGGCACGACATTATTTTGGAACAGTTCTCTTTATTTATATCCATTTGGGTTGCTATTTGGCTAAAAACCAATTCTCAATTTCACGCAGATTAATTTTCGTATCATCAACAAACAGGATTGTCAGTAGATTCAATAAATTGTGAGTTTGGCAAGTCATTTATTTATATGAGGAATAACTGAGGACACAGCACAGAGCCCTGTGTTATTTCGCTTCTAAATAAGACTGGACAAGGCCAATACTGCTCGTGTAAAAGTTGTAGTGAGATAGCTTTTTATAAAGAATTTCAAAACTAATACAGTCGAATGCTTTTGTTAAGTTCAGGAATGTAGCATATGTATTATGTATGTTCAAAGCTCTCTGCTGTGGCATTTAGTCGAATAGCCATAGTTATACTCTTTTTGATACGAAAACCAACCTGATTTGGTATAAATATAGCATTTACCTACCTCAAAGTAGCCAATCATTTGTTCTTTCAATGTCTTTCAATAAGGATTCGAGAATTTTGTTAGATTATTGGCAACACATATATAGGCCTATCTTCAGGATCTCTCTTATTTTTGAAAACATAACTTCTACTAACTTGTGAACAGATAGGAATTTGCTTTCTCGGATGCATTGATTAAACAAGTAGGTCAGAGGTTTGCTTACCTAATATATCTATATGGTATTTAAGGATTCTAAAGTTAATGTCATATTAATCTCTGCTACCACTATTTTTAAAACCGGAAATTTGAAGCTGTCTCCAGTGTATTGATTTCTCAGATAATGATAGAAGTAGAGAGATTTTTGATTGGCTCATTTGCAGTTGAGACAAAGAAATCGTTGAAGATCTGCCGTGAGACTCCGAATCATTGAAAACAATTGTAGAACCGAAAACTAACGTTATTTTTTTGTCATACGGTATTACGATGATACGAGTTATGCGTACGAACACTTCGACAGTGACGTCACTTTTCGATTCTACAAAAGTCTTCTTTTGATCGGAGTCTCACGACTGGTAAAATCCAAAAAAACGCAATATCCTTGCTCAACGAGCCTATTTAACTTGTCAACTATGTAAGCTACACAATCCAATTATGTATTGAATGATAATTTATCAAAAAATGCCAATAATGAAATAACCATTTTTTTATTCCCTGTGCTTATAATTGTTAAGGCTATGCCCAACGTAAACTCGTGATATGAGGTTCGGGTGGTTCCTTGCGTCAATGTGATAGCTGCAAACTAACACCTAAAAAGTATTCATGGTGTACTTCTTTTTTATCTGCTATATGATTCGCTTGATTAGTACAAAAATATTTATTTAACGTTCTAATTGGCAACAAAATTAAGATTAGGATTTTCACTTTATTTTACCAATAAATTTTCAGTGAAGGTAAACGGGAGAATTGGTCACTTGTAAATAATAAATTGTTGATTCATATAAACTAATTATTTTAAAAATCAATTATATTGGCTTTTTTATGATGATTCTGTTCATTTGATACATTACGTTACGGGTCCACTTTATGAAACAAAATATTATTTTCCATTTAACTTCATGAATTACTGTTAAAAATTTGTGTTTTACTTAATGGGCCGATTTTTTTATATTTTTTAATTACATTTTAACAAATTATTTTAAAAATATTTAAAAAATATACCTGTATTCCTCATTCTTTCACTGGAAATATAATTTTTCTTTAATTTTGTAATTTGTACCACAAACTTAACATCACAGTTGTTTCCTTATATTTCCTGTAAAGTCCAAGTGAAGGCCCTTTATTTCTATTTCTTTTCAAAATTTTAGGTCCGTTAATATCTTCTAAACAAATTATTTTTATAAATATGAAAAATATATTATTTCTCGTAATGAGCCATTTCATTTAATATGTTACTCGATGGGTTAAAAAAATAATTTATTTCCCATTTAATTCTATAATTTGCCCCCAAAATTAATATTAGGGATTTCTGCTTATTGATCCTATAAAATTCAAGTGAGGTCCAAGAGAATTTTCTTCAAAATTGTATGTAGTATGGTTTCGAAAATAAAAGGGGGAATGGGTATTTTCTAAATATTTCTATCGATTGCTTTTCTCATAACTTTTATTTGATATATTACATGATGCGCTTAAAAAAGCTTAGTTTTTTATTTTAATTCTATAATTTGCCCCCCAAAATTAATATTAGGGATTTCTCCTTATTTTTCCTGTAAAAAAGTAGAGCCATATAAGCGCCTTTTTTGCAAAACTTTAGGTCGCATAGTTTCGGAGATAGGAGGAAATGGGTAATTTTTTATATTTTTGTTAATATCTTTTAAATAATTAATTAAAAAAGTTGTATTCTTCACAATGAGCTCTTCCATTCGATATATTACATGATGCCTTTTCAAAAAATTCTATAATTTGCCACCCAAAATTAAAATTAACGATTTCTACTTATTTTTCCTGTAAAGTTCCGGCAACGTTCAATATTCCTTTTTTTCAAAATTTTAGGCTCAGTGCTTTTGGAGATAAGGGGTGAATGATAGATTTTTTTAAATTTTCGACCCAGAAATACCCCTAAAACCCAAATTTCTTCATTTACGATATATACTCCTGATTGGGGCACTAAACTATACACTGGTACCAAATTTCAATGTGTGCTAAGCTGGCATAACCATTTCATAACGCCCAAGTGGGACCTACTCCAGAATTTATTGCTAATTTATTACGCGGGTTTTTATTATTTTAACAATTTACTTCTACGAGTTTGCTGTTAAAATCGTAGTAATAATTATTTGTAAACTGTTACTGACGTAATGGTTGAATTGAATTTTTTGTGAAAATGAGTTCAATTTTGCTCTATAAACTGGTGTATATAGCTATTGGCTGCTCCAGAGGTGTGCACTATGGGCACGTCCCCCCCTCCCCCGATACTAGCAAGTTTATATAGTATATTCATACATACGTATATAAAGTATATAAACGAATTATTTTTGTGGTGCCTTCCCCCCAAAATTGTGATTTTGATTAGTCCATATACTCTGATAGCATTCATCCCCTGCTAAATTACTAAAAATTAGGAACTATTTTCATCAATTACTTATTGTTTTTGTTCTGTGAACACAGGCCATACGCACGTGTCAAAAAGTTGCTTCTTATCCAAACTTTTCTGCATAAATTTGGGCACGTTATTTTTTGCCATCTTTAGTATGTCAGCTATCTCTTGTAACTTCACTTTATGATCGATCATAAAAATTTCAGAATTTTTTGGATGTTTTAGGGCGTAGCTACCTCAATTGAATGACTTAGAAGCCAGTTGTTTTCCCGTAACACTTTTCAAGCCGTTTCTGAACTTGAGCGGCATTCTTTTCCTATTAAAAATAATATTTAAATAACATAAGAATCTCGTTTTTATCTATCGTTTGAACAAAAGCAAATGTAGCATCACTTAATCTATTTCAACTACGTATATATCGAATTTCATGAAATTTTTACACGTGTCTGCTGAAGGTTGTTATTAACGAAAAACAAAGCATGTTGTTGGTACGCAGTGTGCGCAGTGATTTATAGTTGAAAACAATGAGGTGAAATTTGCGAAAGATCCGCGTGGTCAACATAGGAAAAACTCTTTCCATATTTCGGAAAAAATGTGTTTTTCACTGATTTTCTCGCTTCTGTCATGTGGATTAAATAAATTCTATGATATAACCAACCATCAAAATACTATATGCACAAGGGTTGCTTGTGGCCAAAGGGTTGATATGAGGATGTAAGCCTGCAAGAAAACCTAACAACATTTTCTCGCTTCTGCCAAACAAAAGAATAAAAGTTGGTATCAGTCCACAAAAAAATTGGCATAAGGTGTGTGAGTAGCCATGTAAGATAAGCGGACGTAAACTTGAAAGATTCCTGTCCTTAATCTCACTTGGTAGGAGCTATTACTTGTAGCAGGTACAGTGAACAACCTCCAAAGGCTACTACATAAGCGTAACATATCAGCAAAACAATATAACATGAATGAGGTCATTGAAAAAAAAACATGTGTATGTTTGTATCCAAGGAACCGGCGAGCTGTAAACTAGAAATCGAGGAAAAAATAATAGAACAAGTAATGAACTTTAAATTCCTAGGTATAGACATATCTAGCGCTTGTAAGATATACAAAGAGGCAGAATCTCAAGCCGTCAAAGGAATTCAAGTATCAAGATTTCTGTGGGACATAATATGGAAGAATAAATTTATAAATGTATACAGCTAGGTAAAAATAAATAAAAAGAATGGTAAGACCAACAACTCGAACCGAAACAAGTAGGACAAAACAATTACTTCGTGCAGTTGAAATGAACACTATAAGAGCCATTGTAGGAAAGATCAAGGTGGACAAAATAAAAAATTCAAATATAAGACAACAATGTAACGTATCTCACGAAATTTATAAGCCCAAGAAGAAGGTCCTGCAATGAACTGTTACAAGAGAAGATAAAAATATCAATAGACTATAAACCTCCAGGAAAAAGAAGCGTAGGAAGACAACAGAGAAGATGTGCTCAAGGTTAGTTATCTCTGGAAGAAGCTCATCATGACAAAAGTTCGGAGCTTGAACAAAAATAGGATATTACCCTACAATAAAAAAATAAGAAGAAGTCATAACTACCTTTCAATAACTTCGCGTTATATAACTCAGTTGGAGCTCTTCTAAATATAAAGAATAAATCAATTTGAAAACACTGACAACCCTATCCTGTCGACTTTATCAATAGCAACACTACTTACAGATATCGATTTGGTCATGTTAATATTTAGGCTAAAATGGATATACTTTTTAGGTTTTAGATTAATAATACGTAGCCTAACACCAAATCTTTATTTCTCTAAATTTATAAATACTTTGTGTCAAATAATATTATCCACACCCCTACTCTATAAATTCCTGTTCACAATATTAAAAAACCCATCATTTCTTCAAAATAAAGTAAGTAATCGGAGCCTGTTGTGACTACATAAACAACAATTTGGTTATTTTAATTTTTCATAGACAATATTTAAAATTCACAATTCGCTTTAGCTATTATTTCAAATTTTTCTACGCTCAATAAAAGATAATGTCAGGCGTTAAATGGTCACATTAAACAACTTGTACCCGGTATTTAACACAATTAACTATCTTTAAAATATGATTATATTAATATAGCTAACAACAGTTTATACATATTTGCATTGATTCAACTTGAAAAACACAACAGATTTTTTGACAATTTAGAAATCGGTATTTTTTACACATATCCAGTATTAACCTGTGGTTTTGGCATTTATAGTTTGTCCTTGTCCTTTCTTAATAAGCATATAATTTGTCTTAAAATCCTCAAGGCACTTAAATTTAATATAACAAATAAATACAATTATTATATAAGATTCCGGGTCACTGTTGAAATTATAGACACAATTTAACTTTTACTACTATAATTAATCTGATTTTCTAATGGTCGGACTTCAAATAAACACCAAGTAAATGTTAAAATAACACACCGGATAAACTAATATATATGTATATATACATATATTAATTTCATTCTTTGTCTCTGATGGAGGTCCAGTGTTGCAATCCTTTGGTTACATTATCCGACTAATTTCATCCGCCTTTTTCCTAGTCTATTGCCACCAAAATGTCTTTAACGACAATCTTTTAGTTATTTATTTGATAATCACAGAATCATTCAGTGATGGACAACGACTCCAGAGTTGGAGATGTAACGTCTCCGTCGCAGATAAGTATACACAGTAAACAGTACACATATTTGTACACAGGACGACTGGTTCAACAGAATGTCGAGATTTCTTTCTCCCACAACATCTATCAGGTAAACACACCAGCATTATGCTGGTGTCTGACACATCTTTAGACTTCCGTCGTCCGCAAAAAGATGACCACCAACGTTGGGTTCGTACCCTTCTTTTTTATGAATGAATATATTCTTTCTATTCCTTCAACTACCGAAATAGTTTGCGACGATGAAAGATATCGACCAATGGGTACCCTTTTTTGATTTCGTTGGGTATTAATATTATTCATTCAGGTGTTTTTCGATCCGTCAGTTCTATTCGCCAAAGGTCGGTAATTTCAAAAGCGCGACTTCATACAAGGAATCGATGGTTTCGTGTCGTTTTCTAGTAGTAAATTTCAGGCCAAAAGAATTAATGGTGCAATAAAAACTAATAAAATAAAAACCTGTAGATGCCCAAAGAAAGAAAGCCTACACAATAGTTCAGTCATTGTAGGTTTGTAAGTGATATAACACCTAACAACCTTTAAAATTTGTATGCTAAATTGTCTGTAAATTTGCTATTTTCACTGGTAGATTGAATCCTAATAATTTTCAATGTTGGTGGTCGTCTTCACGGACGACGGAAGTGTGAGACACCAGCATAAGAGACAATCGGTAATCCAGGCAATCTTTTAATATTGGCCCCACTGCATTTTGACTAGTACAATTTTTGAATACTCATCGTTACGGAAAAGCAAGGCGTAGCCAGGAATTTCTTTCGGGGTGGGTTGGAAAATTTTTTCGTCCAGGGGGGCGGGAGGTTGGATAATTTTTTGATTGGTGATGGGCTGATTAGGACTCCAAAATCTATATTTTTGTTCATGTATTTCCAGCATATATAAAACTGTAAAAATATAAAATTTATTAGAATAAAAAAGATTATTCATTGGTTAAAATTGAACCTTGAAACCATAAATTCCAAAATTTCGGGTGGGGGAGTTGAACCCCAATCCCCCCACTGGCTACGGGCTTGCGGAAAAGAAATGTGGAGAGAAAACAATGTCGTAAGGATGTACTCGATATCTACCTAGTTTTCTCCGAAAAATCCTATTTTCGCTGAGAAATCAATACTTCATTATATTGGACGCTGATTTATATGCGAATAGTAGAACTTTCAAACATTAAAACCAATCACTCCCTTCGAGGTGTCATTCCTTTGTACGCAAGACAATATATGTAATATATATTGTTTCTGATTAGGGAACCTTCATCAGTTGCGCTTCCCACAATTGAATGTTCTCTCGAACATTTCTTTACGTATTTGATACATTTCGTTAAATTTGAAGACGCAAGATGTAAGACTCATTACAAACCCAAACATACAAATTTGTTCTGTAGAAGAGCTTAGGTTTTTTTTTAATTATCTAAACTTGCACTGATGGATGCTATATAGAAACATTATACAAAAATTTATATCTTCAAGGCAATTTTTTTTAGGATGAGGTGGTGTAGATGCTTTTTTATTTGTGGTCAGACTTATCAGAGATATAGTAATTACTAGCCGTTACACGCGGTTTCACCCGCGTATGGAAAGTAGAATTCTTTGCAAAAAGAAATAGCTTATGAAAAATATGGGCTATCCAATATTACAATTTCTTCTAACTTTGTTGAACCACTTAACATATAAACTATAAATCTACTAATCCGGAATACATTTCACCCAAAGTGCAAGTGCTTGTGGGCCACAATGTATAACAATTTTATTCAACATTTTTTTTGAAACCACCTTGTATAATTGTAACTTCTATAGTACAACCATCCTTTGTATGCTATTGTTTATTTGTCACCCAATATAACATTTTTTAATTACCTAATTATAGTTCTACTCCACCCTATACGCTATATAACAATTATTTCTGATATTTTTTGAGTCACTTCGTAAATTATAATTTTAACCGGCCGCTATATGCAACTTTTTTTTAAAATGGTGTTAAACACAATATATAAATAAAATTTTGCTTCGCTCCATATTTCAGGTATTTAATATAGCAGAATGCAACTGTTCCTGGTCTACCTTATACAACATTTTTTTAAATATTTTATAATCCACCCTGTAAAACTATAATTCTACTAAGCCCCGATCTTAATCACCATATATTTACAACTACTTATGGGCCACCCAAAATAACAGTTTTTGTACCACTCTGTATAACTAAATTCACCAATCCCAACCCATTTCACCCAAACCGCAACTATTGATGGCCACCCTATATAAGAATTTTATTAAATATTTTTAAGAACTGCCTTCTATTGCTATAACTTCTATCTATATTTAAAATATCTTTTATATACTGCTGCCAATTAGTCACCTATTATAACTTAGTGTGACATTTTGTTGTACCACCCTGTGTAAATATAAATTTATTTCACCAAAACTGCAACTGCTTATGGAGCACCCTATGTAACATTTTTATAGATTAAACTACTTAACTCTACTCTTCCCTATATTTCAAATATAATAACTGTGCAATTGATTATGAGCTACGCTATTTTACATTTTTTGCTCATATTTTTTTAAGCACAGTATGAAATATAATTTCTCTTCATTTAATCCATCCTTCATTTGCAACTGTTTCTAACCTTGTCTGAATCACACTGTCTAACGATAACTTGTCTTCGCCCTATATTTTAGGTACTCCATATATGCAACAGCTCATGCTCTACCCTATATAACAAAATTCTTCCAACTTTTTTACCCACACTGTATAATTAATATTATACTTCATGCTATATTTCAACAACCTTGTATATGCAAGTACTTATGGGCCACCCAATATAACATTGTTTCACCACTCTGTATACTTAGAATTCTAGTCCTCCTCATATTTCATCTATCCGGTATATGAAACAGCTTGTGGATCATAACATTCCCTTATAATATTTTTTAAACCTTCCTGTATAGCTGTAATCGTACTTTGCTACATATTTCAACCATCCTATAATATGCTACTTGAAAACTTGTGAACTACTTGTGGATATAAAACAATTTTTTAACCACTCTATAACTATAACTATAATTCCACTCCATCTTATATTTCAATCAACCAGAATAAACTACTGCTTCTAACATTTTTTCCAACTCAATTCATCACTTAAATAATAGCTCAAGAAAATTCAAATATGCTTACATAACATATTTTTTTATCCACTCTATTTTATCCTTATTTCTCCCACATTATATATGCAACTACTTATGCCCTAACAATATAACATTTTATTATCCAACATGCATAAATATAATGCAACTCCACCCGTTTTTGAACTATCTGGTATATTCAACTGTTTAGGTCCATTCAATATATCTTTTTCGAACCACCACGTATAACTTCCCCCTTATTTCAACCACATTGTATATATGCAGCTACTTACAGACCACCTAATATACCTTTTTTTTTCAAGAATTCTTAAATACGTAATTCTACTCCGCTGTAAGTTTTACTTATCCTTTATATGGAACACCCTGTAAAATTACGTTTGATATATCAGTTTAATTTTTTTTAAAGCCAAAGATGTTACATTGGCAAATTCCGAATTATGAATAAAAGCTAAGCTGATTCAAGTATCTAATATTTGGTGCATGCGCTGAACATGGTATTAGGGGTTTCTCCTTATTGTTCCAGTAAAGTTCAGGTGAAGGCGCTATACCTGTATTTTTTTCAAAATTTTACAGCTTATGGTTTCGGAGATAAGGAGGGGGGATTGGCAATTTTTTTAATGTTTTTACTAATATCTTTTAATTAACTTATTTTAAAAATATGGAAAAATATATTTGTTTTCGTCATAATGTGCCCTTTCATTTGATATATAACATGATGGGTTAGAAACAATTTTAATTTTATATTTTCCATTTAATTCTGTAATTTGCCCCCCAAAATTAAAAGTACAGGTTTCTCCTTAATTCTTCAGTAAACTTCAGGTCCGACCCTATACTTCTAATTTTTTTCAAAACTTTACGTTTTATAGTTTGGCGATAAACGGGGGGGAATGGTTAAATTTTCCTATATTTTCGTTAATATTTTTTTAATTAAATTTTTTTTTAATATGAAAAAAATATATTTGTTTTCCTCAGAATAGGACCTTTTGATATATTACATGATGCAATTGACATTTTTTTATTTTTAAATTTTCATTTAATTCTATAATTTGCCCCCCAAAATTAATATTATGGTTTCTCCTTATTTTTCCTGTAAAGTTCGCGCAACGACCTATATTTCCTATTTTTTTCAAAATTTTAGGCTCAGTAGTTTCGGAGGTCAGGGGGGGCGGTCAATTTTTTAGTCCCCCCCCCCCAACGTACCCCTAAAATCAAAATTTCTTCTTTTACGATATGTGCTCCTGATCGGATATCAAACTATACATTGATACCAAATTTCAACCTCTTCCGTCCAATAGTTGAGAAGAAAATTGCTGTGATGTGACAGAGGCAGAAATCCGGAGTGATATTATAAGGGTATCCGTATATTGTATATACGGAACCCTAAAAACAGCTTCGGTTACGAATGAATGAAGTGTCAACTTTTCGAAATGAGTCACAAGATCAAAAGTTTGTCTCTGTTCCGTACATTCCTTTTACTTGGGGCTTTACGAAAATGTCTAAAGAACTTGGTATGAAGGCGGTATATAGAACAACTACAACACTACAGAAATTGTAGGGCAATTCTAAAGATGAACTTGCTGATTTCGAGAAGTCGGGTATTTATGAAATCAAATGTAGAGATTGTGATTTAAAATATTATGGACAGACACGCAGATCTATCAGTACCCGTTTCAAAGAGCATATTGCCCATTTGAAATACGGAAGAGCGGATAAATCTAGGGTTGCACATCATGTTTTAGAAAATAACCACTCCGTAGATTTAACTTCTTTAAAATTAGTTAAACAAGTAAATAATTTTAGAGAACTAGACTCTTATTAAAGCATAATGATTTATAAAAATAATAAACTAATGAATTCAGACAAGGCTCCTGTCCCATACAGCTCATTGTATAGTTTACTTTATAAGAATCCATAAAATAGGTATTAAAAATGTCATTACTTTATAATGTGTCGTAAAAGTAGGTAGGTAATTACGGATTATCCTAATCTATACATTAGGTACCAATCTGTCTCTCACCGATTTTCTTCATTTTTGTTTTGTTTAGTCACTTTTGTATAAAATCATTCAGGATATCCTGAAATCTGCAGACCAATGCTACCCATGTACTTCTACAAAAACCCATAATCTTAATTTACAGGTTTCAAATTTCCATTGCATCCAATTCAAATTCTCCACGAGGAGTTGATTGATGATAACTACATAAACAAAAAGAGTTTGGTGGGTCATAGGCAGTGGCATATACAGAAAGGTTTACGGTAAAAATGTTAAAAATACAAGGTGGTGGAAATATATAATGAGATGGAATTATTATAATGAGGATTTTAATAAATGTTAGAGAATTGGGTGCAACTATACAATTGAGTGTAACTATACAGGGGTGTTAGAAAAAATAAATATGTAGGGTAGCCCATCCTGAAAAAAACTTGAATTTTGTTACTTATTTGTAGAAGCGAGATGTAAGACCGACATAATGTACACAGAGGTTCCGAATCTGGATCCGTTCCGTGTAATTGCTGTTCTCCCTAAAGTCCTAGGAAGAATGTCACGATAAAATTTTCACTGCCAGAGATAGACCACTGGGCGACAGCTAGTTGTATCTCTGAAATCTGTTATTTAGAATACAGGTACTTGGGATTTACCCTTTGTAAATACTAATTAATGTAATTTGCTAATAATTTACTGGTAGGTATAAAATAGAGAAATTTGTAATTTAAATTTAATTTGGTTTACTCCTTGATGATGATAACTTTAGTTTAAAATAAAGGTTTTGTGTTAGGGTGCAAAACTGTGTTTTAACATTTGTGACACACCAAAGGTTTCACAGCATTTCCATTACATTTAAATTCCTCTAACAATGTTTTACAAAAAGATATCGTATAACATACCTGCATGGAAAAAAATGTCGAGTAAATTGGACGCCTGTCATATTTTGAAGTCGAGTAATAATTAAATAGTTTAAATTAGTAACATTTTCGTTAACTTGTCTGCTTTGTTTCCACATGCCACACATGCTTCTACCAGTCTTCTATGAAAAACCCATTTCTTAATGAAAACAGAATTTCCATACTCCATTTCCAATTCAAATAGTTTTGCATTGTCTTCTGGATTTATTGATGTCGGTTTCATCTTTTCCACACTTCGCCGTATATATAAAAACTCGAATATCCCAGAGCAATACGAGAATATTAAGAAGCGAATAAAATACATTATCTGAATAGTTAATGTATCATATTCAAAATTTGTGTATGGAATTTTGCGACAACGAACAACAACAATGATCTGCATACAGAATTAGTTTGGTGAAAATGAAAAAGATATACTTATTGATAATTTACACGGGAGAATCCTAGCATTATCAAAATTAATTCATAAGGTTGAATATAATTTCACTAAATATTTAGTTCAGTAAAACAATGGAAACAAAAAATATTTAAAAACCCTACTGCGTAAAACTTGTCAACTAAATAGTGAATAAGAATTACTAGAATCAATGGAACTTGGAAAATTTTTGATGTCATTAAATATATTTTTTCGATAGTTACCAATAATAAAACATGCAAATTATATTAAAAATGGGGTTTGAATGTTACAGAAATTTCATTCCGGGACACATATAACAAAATACATGGTGGGGAAATATGACGGAACACTTTTTATTTTTTCTGAGTTTTTTTTGAGAGTAACACTACAAAAACTTGAAAGTCTGTATATTTCAAATAGTCCAGAGGTCTAAATCAGACCCTGTTTTCAGTGGTAATTAATTTAACACAAATGAACAAGAAAAAATTAAAAATTAAAAGGATTCGTAATGATAAATTTAGTAAATTACAATTTGACATTACTAATTTTTTTAGTTTTTAATTTTTTCTTCATTTGTGTTAAAAACGGGGTCTGAATTGGAAATATACAGATTTTCAAGTTTATGTGGCGTTATTTCCAAAAAGCTCAGAAAAAATAAAAACCAGAGATGCCACAACTATTATTCAAAAACACCTTAATTATTTTTAAAAATTACCCTAACGAAAGATTTTGTAGTATTTTTTTTCTAAAATTTTTCGGGAATTGAATTTCGACATCTAGGAGTTTTGCCATAACATTTTATATTCAGTTATGCGTACTAAATACATAAATAATTATTTAAATATTCAAATCAGTTGAGGAGAGCTCAGCAGAGAAAGGTTCTCTACCAGAAAGAAAATATTGTCTTATGTCATTGAAAAATCTCGAAAAGATAGATTCATAATTTTTATCTAGTCTATGGTACACTTTGATTTCCAATAATTTTCACATGTTTTAAGATATGAAGTCTCCGGCAGATTTTTTAAATAAATACAATGATATAAGGTTTAGTAGATGTACAACTCCAAGTTGATTCAGTATTGGGTAAAATAATAAAATAAAATGTTGGCAGTCTATTTTTGTTATTGAGTAAGAATATGAATATTAGGGTTTATTTGCTGCCATGGAATCCAAAGAATCCACTGTAAATGTACATTTTTCTAATGCAGCTATTCTATGGCATAAGCCTTGACAATACATAATTTTTGTATCGTCAAGTTTTTGATAGGAATTTCCTGAATCGAGTATTTAATTTGAAATGCGGAATCAATTTTTTGATGTCTAAGTGCTTCTTGGGAAATAACACCACAGTTTAAAGAAAGTTGCTGTATATTCCAAACGTTTCGTGGTCTAGATCAGTCAATGGTTAAGAATTGTGCCTTTTTAATCCGTAGTTTCTTAACCATTGACAACGGGGTCTGATCTAGACCCCGAAACGTTGGGAATATACAGCAACTTTCTTTAAACTGTGGTGTTATTTCCCAAGAAGCACTTAGACATTGAAAAATATGCCACAAGTATCATTCAGAAAACAACATTTTTTTGATATTTAAATAAGCAAAATATTTATCATAGCGTGTGATAAAATTAATTATATTCATTTCTGCATAGATATTATTGCTATTCGAACATATTAGCTTATAAACTTTACTATAAAAATTATCTTTTTTTTGTCATTAAAAACAATTTTAATTATTGTTATGATATTTCAATAATTTAGCGATGCTCTCACTAATATTTTCAAAGTATGTTAGTGTGACATATCTAAATTGCTCCGCATTTTTTACAAAGGAATAAATATTTTCACATAATGATTATTGTGTACTGGAAAAATGACATTAGTTTCAAAAATTGTTATTTGTAACTATTGAACGGATAATATTTATTACATGGATTGTCAGTTTTTAATCAGGGAATTGAAAAAACCTGTGAGCCATAGTTCTATAAGCTGCTAATTTATTATTAATTGGGCTAGAAGATGAGCAGTTAATAAGTATTATAATCCGCGAAATTAGATGTGGTATTTAGAATGAAGGTATAAATTGTGTGCCTAGGGAGTGTAAGATCTAAAAAAATAAGTTTTCTGTTCGATAATTGGGTGTAAATTATTAATAAAACTTAAGAACTACTCCAATTGTCTAATTGTTCTTGTGAATTAGGCTAACACGATATGTGGCGTGAAAATGGCCTTTATCTTGTTCAGTTGTACATAAACCTTATTGTTGAATTGAGAGTAATTTTCACTGAGGCATAATTGCAACTCTTGTTCAATATCATGTTACATACATGCGGTTAGGTGGCAGCTATTTAAAATATTTGATATTAGTGGGATGCAAGATTCTATTGATATATTTGGAAATATATTGGTTAAATCAAAAAATGCTAGAAAATGTTGTGTTGAATTTTAAAATAACCATAATAATGAAATGTTCACTATTGTATATTGTATTAACCACTATCGTTAGATAGAGATATGCAAAATATATTTTTAAAGCACTTACTTACTTAGTATGTATATCCTGGATGTTCGTTATAGTGCCGTAAAGGATATTAAAAATGATTGTTGGTTTAAAGGAGCAAACCTTATTTTTCCTCAGATGTCTTGACAGCTGCGGATACAGCCTGCGAAAAATGTAATTTAATTTATAAGAGTAGACAGATAGGTAACTATTGTCAGTACTCCGCTGGATGTCTGTGGCATATTCACCCTTTTTATGGTACATTTACTATAATTTTTAACAAATTTCCCAGCATTATAACGATAATCCAAGATAGACAAAATAAAGTGTAATATATATTTACTTTCAAAATATCGTTTAGTATGTCAATCTTGAGCCAAAATGTCATAAACTATTAATTTGACGAAGATTAGCGTTCCAGTGTTACATAAAACTACCATTGTTTTAGTCAACATACGATGGCTAAATTACTAATCAGTATTTACGAATTCAAATTGTAATACAATTTTCTTAAACATATGAGAAAATTACTAAATGAGGAGTAAGTTTACAATCTTTGAGAATAAACTTCACTTGTTTTGCGATTTTATAGAAAATTACAAAAATATTGTAGATTGAATTACTGTGAAAACATTAGAAATTTGAAAAACTATTTATTATTTTTACAATTTTAACTGTAAAATTTTATGCATAAGTTTACTAAAAACATTATTTCTCTTAAGCCATGTGTAATTTTACCAAACACGTTTTCAAATTTCTTTACTAAGTTTTTTAAATTTACAAACCTTCTTTGCGTTTTGAATTACTATTTTTTTGTAAAATTACAAAAAATATATTATAATTTAAATTACGAAGAAATGATTAGAAATTTATATATATTTTTGCTATTTTTACAATTGTACCTGTAAAAGTACACAATGCATCGTTTGTTGTGGCAGTTTTTCGGAAAATTACGTTAAACACCGGCTAAATGCTTTTGTTTCGTTACTGCATATCAGATATCAGCAAGGCCGTAGCCAGGAATTTTTTTCGGGGTGCGTTGGATAATTTTTTTGATTGGTGATGGCCTGATTAGGACTGCAAATACATGAACCAAAATATAAATTATTTCAGGATATATAAAATTATATAAATATAAAATTTATTCTTATGAAAAAGATGATTAATTGCTTAAAATTGAATCTTGAAACCAAAAATTCCAAAATTTCGGAGGGGGGGAGGATATTGCTTACAACTTCATTGGGTGTAGGTGTGTGCTACGCATGTAAAAGTGTATAAATAATTCCACTTTTTGTTTTATTATTATAAACATTTAATAGAAATAAAGGTCTAATAAATCTTTATAAAAATGTAATATAGCCAGTGGTTGAACAGAAGTCAAAAAATTTAAAAAAATTACACTCTAGTGTAAGTACAATAGATAGCCTCCAATGTTGCAAGTCAGTGCGTGTTAGTACGGACTCGTTTGTTGTCGCGGCTTCCTAAAACATTTTCCGATGACGATGGCGCGTATATTAAAAAAATTATTAAAATGAATATATATTTTTTATAATTATGATTATAAATACTAAGCGCAGTTGATACATTTCGATAGCTGATGAAGAAAATTAAAACTTGAAAGCAAGTGTAATTATTAAATAGCTTCAACGCTACAAGTGTGACATTGTAATGTGAACATAAAGATTGATAAATTTTTGGTAAGTAATTTATAATCAATGATTTTTATATTCATGTCTTTCTATCTCTCTCATACGAAAATTTTGTCATTTTATTGTCTTCTTATCTGATATGAGTATCCTTATTTATTGATAAATCCATTTTTATGATTTTACATCATTAATAGTTTATTTATGATTTAATTTTGATTACAGATTATTCTACAAATTTGTCATTTAATAGACACAAAGAGAGGTGGTAAGAGGAAGGCAACGAAATATTCATCCTAAAGTCACTAAACTGACAAAAGATATTGACTCCTACCTCGCGAATGATTCTGAATAGTATATAACACTTATTAACCGACTTCCAAAAAGGAGGAATTTATTAATTGGTCTACAACTTTTTTTATGTATGACGAGCGATTATTCAAAAAAGGATTGTGCAATTTTGATGATTTAAACTACATTATATTAAGGAACATTACAGAAAGATCCCATATAATTGTCTATAACATAGACAGAAAAAAAAGTAAATAAGGGACTAGATTTCAGCGATTTTCAATTAATCTTCACTGTTTTCTCTAAAGCTGCTCACGCAATTTGAATATTATAAATTGTATTATACAAAGATATGTTCCAGCTTGATTCCCTACATTTTTCTATAACGTAAAACATACAATTTTTCTGAAAATCGGAAAAATATATGCACAAAAACTGTAAACATCGTGGTAAATGTAAAATTTTTATCATAAATATCTAATTTAAATGTCAAGATATGCCATGAAAGTATGTCGTACGGGGTGTCTGTAATGATTTTCGTATTGATGATTTTGAAGTCAGTTTATTTTAGAGACGAAGTTAAGTTACAGTCGCGAGAAATTGCAGAAAATATTCCATTTGCTTATTAAAACGAAAATTTGTTATTCCGGCGATCTCCTCTGTGTGAAATACGGTTGAAAGTGTGTGCGTGTGTACATGTTATATTATATGGTACATAAGCAGTTGCATACAATAATGGCTAAAATATAGGTTGGAATTGAATTAGTTATACATGGTGGTTCTAAAAATATTGTATTGGGTGTTTGAAGTAATGTAAGGGGGGGGGGTAAAATTATTGTTATTCGAGGTGTATAAAAAATTCGCTATATAAGCATAACCAGTTAGGATATTAGAATTATAGGACGGAGGACGGGGTATAATTATAGGCATGGGTTCAAATAACTTTAGAAGCAGTTGCATATACCGGGTGGTTGAAATAAACGGTAAAAGTAAAATTATAGTCATAAAATGTGATTCAAAACGGTGAATTTTGTTATATAGGGTAGACGATGAATCGTTGCATAAATGGAAGACTAGACTTGGGTCGAAGTAAAATCATTGGTATACAGGAATAATTTAAACAATAGAAAAATAAAAAGAGTCAATAGTGTGAAGAGGATTTGTCCTTATACAATGTGGTTTTAAAGATATCAGGACCGTTGTAATTTTGTGTTGATTTGAATTATATTTGTACAGGGTGATTCAGAAAATGATAGACCAATAAGTTATATAGAGTTGACCAATACACAGAAGCATATACAGTGTGGATGCAATATAGAGTGAATTAGTTACATATATAGAAAGTGGTCCAAATAATAAAACAAATAAAAAAAGTTAAAATATATTTGGAAAATATAGACAATGAATAAAAGGTATAGAGGAGTAAGAGAGCGGGAGAAAAAGAGAGAGAGATAAGAATACGCTAATATTTTCAATTGAATTGTTCCTTAAATCAGATAAAACAAAAATATAGTATGTCTGAAAATAGTGATTGAGTCGGTTCTTTTTTAAAATGTAAATTATTAATGTTAATTTTTTTAATACATCTGAAAACACCTGACATTTCCGAAACAGTTGAAGATAGGTGTAGGACATTGTACATGAATTATGTCTAGATTTTTCTGGAAAATCCAAAAAATTAATATTATACAGGGGCCTGCATTTAAAATAAGAAAGTTGGTATTTGCCACTGTCACATGACACACCCTATATATATTATTTGTTGAACAAAATCACATTTAAAAATACAAATCGATTGAATTTATTCCATTTGGCTATTCCACACTGTATAGTTCCCACTTAAATAGACACACCAAATATATATACCAATAGAGAACCTCCAACTTTTTGGAAGTCCATTACTTATTATGTATTTTAATTAATTCGAATAACAATAATTACAAATAATTAATACCCTCTCCTTCGCCAAATTATATCGTAAAATAACATGTCTTCCTAATGCACTACAGTTTATTCTATCCAAAGTTTTTTTCAACATGTTATATTCGTATGTATAACTCGTCTGTTTTAAAATTTGCAAACCTCAATTTTAAACATTTAATCATATGGGTACCAACGAGCTGATCTGATGATGGAGCCGAGAATATAAGAATCCGGACTAGTATGTTTTGATATTATAAGTAATTTCAATTATACATGATGATAAGGGTCTTTACACATGATCATTAGTGTCTGAAGATCTGAAATCCATGATCGAAAGTGCAAAGATAGTCGAGTTTGGGTTCGTTTCCTTTATTGCATTCAGTACCTTCTATTACACGAGGATCAGAAGATGGAGCCTAACGATCAGAACTAGGGCTTACAGAAGTCAAATGACCCTAATCCACAAAATATTCTATTCCGGTTTATTGGCAGTAGTATCTTGAAATTTCTTTCTCGTAATACTTCATCTACTGCTGCTGTAGACATTTTCAAAGGCTAAGGTATAATGGTCTGAGTGATATTTCCTTTGACTTGTCAGTGGCAAGGTCAGCGCTTGCATTCTTTGTATTTATATACAGTTGGTTGCTTCGGCATATTATGGAGAATCGGCATCATTCATGTGATCTATTATATTCTATGCATAGTGAAGTGAGGCTCACTTATAGGCATTGTTCGGTTTGTTAGAGTTAGTATCACTCCCAGTTTCTATTTCTTATTCAGGTATCTGTCAGTGACTGTAGGTTTGCGATAGAGATAGTATATCAACTTGGCTAATGACGGGGTTCATATTACAAAACCTATGGCTCTATTGACGCATATTACTCCTAATTTTATAAGGGAAATCAACAGTTCAAAACATGCAAGGTAACACTGTAGTTAATGCCTTGGTGTAAAACTGAAATTCTTTGCGGCAGATCAAGCGTGTGTAACATTCAACAGACTGTGCTCCTGAGACGATCTTATGTTCTGAGAAGCTTCCGCGGTCATTATTATAAACTAGGCTAGGTTCCGGGTCCGAACAGCGTTTGAATTTATTAAATACTCGACGTTTTGACTCCCACTTCGGAGCCATTATCAAGCGACAAAAAGTGAAAAAGAGTTTCACAGTCTAGATCAAACTCGGGGCCTCAATCTGCCTACTCCCCAACAGTCACTATGTAACTGAACTGAATGTGAATCTACTCTGTTTCTATTATTTATAGCTATCGGTCGACTAGAAGAGCATGTCTCGCGATGAAGGGGCTGTGCGGTGATTGCTTGGGTGTTGGTAGGCGTGACGGTTTGTTTAAATTGGCAATTACGGAGTGGTCCATGCTGTAGGAAGGCGGGAGCTGTCATCGCGTCGGTTTAGGCAGAGGGGTCGTTTCTCTATTTGTATAGCTTCACGAATAGTAGATGCCCTAAGGGAATTGAGAGATATGATAGTCCTACTGTCCTCGAAGTTCCTAGAGTGACCTGTTTGGATATGATGATGCACGAGAGCTGTATTCGGATCTTTTTTGCGAACAGACAGAGAATGTTCATATACTCGATGGTTGACAAGCCTGTTGGTACGACCGATGTAGCTTTGTGAGCAATCGCGAATGGAATTTCGTAAATTCCTCGATCCTCGTTAGGTACTTTATCTTTCGGGTTCCCTGTTAAGTTGGCAATAGTTTGAGTGTGTTGAAGTCTGTCTTTATTTCATATCGGTGTAGAATCCGTGCTATTTTGTCAGTGACTCCTCGAATGTAAGAAAGGAAGGCTTTTCGGTGTTGTTGGTCTGTTTCTAGCAGGGTTGGTGTATTCGAGGATTGTTGAGATTGACGAATTATGCGCGCAATGTGTTCCGGATGATAACAGTTTTGTCAAAAGATTTGTTGAAGATTATTAAGTTCGTTCTGTCTACTGTCAATATCTGTTAATAGAATAGATCTAAGAGCCGAATATTTCATTA
The DNA here is from genome assembly GCA_034190945.1 of Octodonta nipae. Taxonomy (NCBI): domain Eukaryota; kingdom Metazoa; phylum Arthropoda; class Insecta; order Coleoptera; family Chrysomelidae; genus Octodonta; species Octodonta nipae. Next base: position 35,486,347 of record CM067218.1, on the reverse strand, counting down.
TAGAACTCAATTGGGCAGAGTGATGATGTGATTGAGCATTTAAGTATCGATTGGTATGGATTGGTTTCCTATAGTATGTCGTTATTGGTTTTTATTATGAGGGCATCAAGAAAAGGGAGAGAAGAATCGGACTCGATTTCCATCGTAAATTGATTGTTAAAATGTATACCATTGAGGTGTTGTAGAAAGAAGTCTAATGAATCTCTGCCATAAGGCCAAATGACAAAAGTATCATCAACATATCTAAGCCAACCTGGAGGTTTTAAATTAGACGAGTTTTGAGCCTGGGTTGCGATTGGTTCCATGAAAATGTTAGTAAACACTGGAGAAAGAGGTGAACCCATCGGAACCCCATGTACTTGTTTGAACAAAATGCCTTGAAATAGAAAATACGTGTTAGAAGAACAGTGTGGTATAAGTTTGATGATATCACAGGAGCTAACTAGGGTATCATTTTCTGAAATTCTATAATAGGAAGGAGGAAGAGTTCTTTACGTACGAGGATGCTTGCTCGGCTAGAGGTTGAAGGGTTTAGGCTAAGTACCGGACTAATTATTGGGGATTGTACCGAACTGACAATGGGCCTAAGAGGAATGTCCGGCTTATAAATCTTGGGTAGTCGGATTTTAAAAGTCTTTTCACGAGGATTGATGATCTTTTTTATGTCAAGAGTAAAGATATGTGTTGTGTTGATGATTTCCTTGGTCTTTTTCTCTAAGTAAGTAGTACGATTATTCTTAATTATTTCATAGTCTGGAGTGTGGAGTAGAGAATTCAGCTTGTGAACATAATCCTTAGTGTTGAGAAGAACAGTCCTTTGTTAGCAGGAAGAATACTTATGTCATCGTTGTCACGTAGTTGTCTTAATGCATGTCTTTCGTTAGAAGTTAGGTTTGATTTTGGTGCCTTTGATGTGCGGATTTCTCCAGCAATGTCTTGAGAGTATTTTCAGCCTCAATATCTGTTTGTTCAACCATAGCTACCTCAACTTGAGAAATGATTTTTCAGTTGGGATAATTTTTGGCGTCACTACGAAATTGAAAACTTTGGATAGGACGTGTGTCGAAGGAGTGAGGTGACAGCGGGGTTTTGTTTTGTTCCAGAACCCAAAACCCTCTAGTATCGAAAGGCTAGTAACATAATTTGCAAGTTTGGGTTAACCTTTGAATTTGTATCGGGGATTGTCTAATGTAGCAATCACAGGGTAAATGCGATACGCACTTCTAGATGTAATTTTCAAATCGCGTTTAAATATCTGCGGTTGAAATTCTTGGAATAGAATTTCAGAGAAATCCACAGTGGTCAATTAAACATAAACCAAATACATGGTAACAAGCGACAGTACAACGGGTTTGGCATAGATAGGAATATTAAAATTAACCAATATAACAAGAAACAAGAAAATAATTGTGTACCAATATTATATATTATTTAAGACTCTCGGCGACATATGAACAATGACAAAAGTGTAAAGGCTTGTGGACGTAAATTATTATGGAGAATCTTTGGAACAAGTATAGAAGAAGAAGAAATAAGGAAATAGAAGAATTTCAAAAACAACTTTCAAAAAGTTCGAAGATGGGGCAAATACGAAGAATGTTTAACAAAAACCAATAGTTGGAGTAAATGGTGAAAAATTTAACGGACGTGGAACTACTCTCACTTTCAAAAGTCTTGCACCACTCCCTGAATTTAAAAATATGTAATATTTATTATAAAATATTAATGGATAAAATTAAAATATTTTTTATTTTTATTTACTATCCACACTGTACAGTTTAGATGTAAATAAAGTTTTTTACTAAAAAATTAAGGGAAAATGAAATTTGATTAAGTATTTTGCTGTTTGCTTCGTGGTAACAGTACGAAATGCTAGGATTTGAGTTGACCAAGTTTATACGAAGCAGAATTATTGTGACAAGAATATTTATCTTGTCACCAGAGAGCAGAATCATCAGTCGGTACGAAGAAACGGGTGAAGTGCATAGGTCTACGCCCTGTTACCACAAACCGTTGGAGTAGATCAATCACTGTACTGGCCCTAAGATCGCAGTTCCAGACCACTATCATAATGTAATTTTGAATGCAACAGTTCGAAGGAGAGTTTTAGCCTCAGGTTTGCAGTCCTGGAGACCTTTGGGGTTCCTATACTAACTGCTGGTCATCGAACTGCCCATCTATAGTGGGCTCTAGCTCACCAATACTGGCATTTAGTTGATACTTTTTACTGATGAGTCCCGGTTTGGATTAGTGAATGATGACTATCGGGTAAATATTTGGAGAGAACCCGAAATACACAAAGACTGGAAACAGCGAGTGGAGTTGCCCCTTACTCTTGTGGGATGTTTTGAGAGGTATAATATTCAATAGAAGAACTCCACTGATTCATATACCAGGTACAATAACAGGCGCATATTACCTTCAAAATGTCATAAATGAAATCATTTTACCTCTACGTAACAAATTATGTTATGCAGTTCAAGCACAACTGCGAAACCAATATGTCACCTGATATGAATCCACATGTGTGTGACTACTTGAAGAACGACACAAGAACTGATTGTTGCTGTTACAGAGGAATGGGAAAATTTATCTTAAGAGATGATTAATAACTTGATTAAAGCGATGACAATACAGAGGTTCCAATACTCAATATTAATTTGCTTTGCTTAGTTATCCTTGAGAAAATTTATTTAAAATGTTTATTAATTTTAAAAAAATCAATTTAATTGTTATACGTTTATTATCAGGGAAATAAAATTTATGTACATTTGTTTATTGTGTTTTGGTTAAGGTTGAACACTTACATTTAAAATGATTAAAACATAACGATATAACTTATCCCTAGGGGATGCAAATTTCCGTATATATTTTATTTGCAATCTGTTCATAATTTAGTTCATTAATTTTCGCTAACTTCACACAAATTGCGATAATTTATCGTGAGCATTAATCATTTCTACAAAAACTATTATTAAATCGAAATTTAATTATCTGTTACGACACTAAGGTCAGTTGTTATCTGAGAAATTCCAAACTCAAATAGTTGATGGTCTAACTCGCCCCGTACAAAATCAAAATATCATTTAAATGCCGATCGTGTCCACACATAACGCCGGGTTTCCGCGTAAACTATAACAAAAGGCATTTCCACCGCCAATCAAGAGTAGCGGGAGAAATTAAGAGACTTTTTAAAGCAGCAAGATGTGGAGGTCGTGCATCCTGCTGCAAATTAAAAGACGTTTAACATCAAAACGGTGCGACACAGAGAATTTAATCAGCAACTACAGTGCAACTTCTTCGTAGTTAGTTGATTGATAGGTCTTTTAGTTTGTGTTGGACTCTCGAACATACACAATGCTTGTTGTGGTGTCGTCAACCACGCACCGATTTTAAAAACGTTACTATTATGTTTTTGGGAAGATTTTTTTTCAAAAATTCCAACTTTGTCGATATCGTACTTGTGATTGTTTTTTAGTGTTGTGATTTATTGTTTCTATTTTATGACAATAATATCGTCATAATATGACTGAAGAAAAAATGAGTGTGACGACTGTGTCTAAAACAGTAGAAGAAAAAATGAAGGGCGAAGTTGAGGAGAGCAATGCCGGTAAAGAAGAGAGAGTTAATGAAACGGAAGAAAAGTAAGTTTTACGAATTTTTCCATAAACATTGACTATTTATAAACATATTTCAACTTAAAGTCAAATACTGGTTTTACAGGATTTCAATAAACTGATCACCAGTTTCTTTGACTTTTGCTATTTACATGTTTTTTAGATATCAATAATCTCAAAATTGCCGTTGATTGATAACCCAAGAAGAATGTTCTTAGGATTACTCATTGTTAGTTTTTGTATTTAATAAACATTACAATTCTTCAGTGGAAAGGGAATATGTTATAAACAGTTTAATCAAAAGGTGAATGAATTTTTAAACGATCTAAACAATCATAAACGTGATGTTACTAACTGCCAATTACATTAAATTCTTATATAAGAAAAGGAAAAGTACACCAAATTCCTAATATCATAACATTTTTTATTTTTTCTTACCCAGTTTGTGAGCAAGCAAAGCTGAATTTGGATTTGTTATCTGGTGATTCAGATATGGTAATATTTATTTTGATAGCCAAGAAAATCAATTTTGTTTTGCGGCCTCACCAAATGACACCTTAAGAGTTTTTCTTTATACAGATCTTACTATATTCATATGCCGCAGTTTACACAACTTATACAACGCATGTTTCTGATTTCTGTTTTCACTTTTCTAAATAAATATATCAAAGCTGTTTTTATGGAAATGCAGTTTTGGCATTAAATTAAAATACACTTTTTTCGAAATTAGTTATAATTGTATTTTTATTGAGATGATTACTTTTTAAAAGCCCCTCTCAATTACCAAACAGAAAATAATTACATTCCTAAGCATAATTTAATTTAATTATGTGAATAAGTGTGTAAATTCACTAGGTAGGTACTAAAACATGATTTCATAAAAAGATTTGTAATCAAAACAAATATTTTTGTCATTACTGATGTCTAAATGTATGTTATTCAAAACTCATTAACCGACTTCTAAAAAGAAGGAAGTTATCATTCGTCTGCAACTTTTTTTATGTAAGACGAGCGATTATTCAAAAACGGCTTGAGCAATTTTGATGATTAAACTGCATTGTATTAAGGAACGTTACAGAAAGGTCCCATATAATTGTCTATAACATAAAATTTACGGTTTTCCAGAAAATCAGACAAAAAGTAAATAAGGGACTAGATTTTAGTGAATTTCAATGAATCTTCACTGTTTTCTCTAAAACCGATCAAGAAATTTGAATATTATAAATTGTACTCTACAAAGATATGTTCCAGCTTGAATCCGTATATTTTTCTATAACGTACACCTTACCATTTTTCTGAAAATCGGAAAAATATATGCAAAAAAGCTGTAAACATGGTAAATGTCAAATTTTCATCATAAATATCTAGTTTAAATGTCAAGATATGCCATGAAATTACAGGGGGTTTGTAATAGTTTTCATTTTGATTGGTTTGAAGTAAGTTTCTTTTAGAGACGAACTTAAATTAGGGCGCTTATACTCGCGTGAAATGGCAGAAAATATTCTGTTAGTTTAACGAAACGAAATTTTTTATGTCGGCGAACTCTTCTATATGGTATACGGTTGTAGATCTGTGCGTGAATGCATATGATATTAGTATGTAGTAGTTGTATGTACATAGGATGGTTGAAATATAAGTTGGAGTTGAATCAGTTATACAGGGTGTTGAAATAAGAGTTAAGCAAAACTATAGTTATACAGATATTTGAGTTATAGAACGGAGAATAATTACAGTTATACAAAAGGCTTTAAAATTATACTATTATTATTTATATTATTGTCATAAGCAGTTGAATATACAGGATGGTTGAAATATAAGTTTTTGAGTAGAATTACAGTTATACAGGGTGGTTTAAAAAAGTTATATAGTTTGGAACATAGTAGTTGCTTATTCAAGGTGTTTGAAATAAGGATAGGGTAAAATTATTGTTATTCAGTGCATAAGTTAGGATATTTGAATTATAGGACGTAGGTCAGGGTATAATTATAGACATGGGTTCAAAAAATTTTAGAAGCAGTTGCATATACCGGGTGGTTGAAATAAATGGTAGAGTAACATTATAGTGATAAAATGTGGTTCAAAAAGGTGAATTTGGTTAAATAGGGTAGACCATCAGCAGATATATGGGGCGAAGTAAAATCATTGGTACGTATACAGGAATAATTTAAATTTTTTATAGAAAAATAGAAAGTCAATAGTGTGGAGAAGATTTATACTTATCCAGTTTGGTTTTAAAGATATCAGGACCGTTGTAATATTGTGTTCAGTTGAATTATAGTTGTACAGGGTGATTCAGAAAATGATAGACCAATAAGTTATATAGGGGTGACCAATACACAGAAGTATATACAGAGTGGATGCAACATAGAGTGAATTAGAGCTTACATTTACAGAAAGTGGTCCAAATAAAAGAAAAAGTTATAATATATTTGTAAAATATAGACAAAGAATAAAAAATAGATAGGGAGAAAAAGAAAGAGAGATAAGAATACGCTAAAATTTTCAATTGAATTGTACCTTAAATCAGATAAAAAGGAAGACATGTCTGAAAATTGTGATGATTGCACAAGATTTCTAGACTGTTTTTATTTTAAGTCAGCTGAAGTCGTTTTTTTAATACAAATTATTTTACATTTCCACACCGTGAAGAAAAAATATTTTACAGGGTACGTGCTATTGTTAAACAACCAATTCAATAATAAAATCCAGACAAATGTTAAATTTCATATTTTATACTTGAAATTAACCCGATTTTTATTTTTTTTCCTTCAGACTATAAAGAATATATATTTGATACCTTAAACTAAAATACATATATATTTTAAGGTACACACATTAATAACGCTACATGCTACTGTTAAAGTTAAATATATAGATTATTTAAAAAAATCAAATTAAACGTAACATGAGAACGTAGGTTTTAGCTGATTCTGTTTTTCCGGACGTATCATTTGAAATTTTGGTACCTACCAACTTGCTTCATTATCACACTTCACATTACCAGATTAAATCGTTCTCTTGTTAAAGAAATGCATTTTCTGTTCTTCTTCATACAAAGGTACACGATATTTTATATTATAATTGGTCAACATATGATTATGTTACAAAGCTACCCTTGAAAAGGTAAACTGTAGTTGAATAAAGTAAATTCGGTGCTGTTGTACATCATCCATCTGAAATTCAATGGATTGACACAAGAAAGGAAAGGATGCAGTGTATTGAAGGGCGTTTATAAAATGATGTGGGGTACCTTATTTTTATCGGAATTATTGATGAGTACTATGCTGTTTATATATTTCCTTCATCATGATTGACTATCACAAAGTAACGGCTACCAAGATCGATTTTTTAACTTTTTTGATATTTAAATTTCTCAGTAATACATTTGCAAGATTTCAATTAGACGCATTATATAATACACCCTTATTAAAATCAAACATTTATGATCTAATCTCCTCCATTTATAAATAATTTGGTCAAGTGCGAGTTGGACTCGCATACTAAGGGTTCCATACCACCATTAAGATTGTAATATTCCAGTTTCAGACATGCAGGAAATGGCTGTATTTTCTAATATTTACCCTAATATCTTTTAAAGGAAGGGTTTTAAATTTATTAAAAATATACTCTTTTATTTTCCACACATAGCCTTTGATTTTTATATAAATATGTATTTAATTTTCTAATTAACATTAGAGTTTTATTTTACTAATAAACTTTCAGGTAAGCCTTTTATAATCTACTGTCTGAATTATAGGCTTTATAGATTGAAAGATAAATGGGAAAGTAGGTCAAGTTTTAAATAATAAATTATTAAATCTTTTAGACAAATTATTTAAAAATAGAAATAAAATATATTTATCAAACTTCTAAAGTGGGAATTAAGTTGATGTTTAATATTTTTGTTAATATCTATTAAACAAACGATTTAAAAATATGATATATTTGTAATTCACATAATGATACTTTTATTAGATATATTACATGATGCGTTTGAAGATTTAATTTTTATTTTCCATTCTATAATTTGTGAGGGGTGAGCCACAGTACCCCTAATTATTTTCAAAATTTTAGGTATTATGGTTTCGGAAATAAAAACGGGAAATGAGATTTTTTTATATTTTTTTGTTAATATCTTGTAAACAATTAATTTTATAAATAAGAAAAATATATATTTGTATTCCTCATAATGAGCCCTTTCGTTTGATGTATTGCATGATGCGTAAAAAATATTTTTTTATTTTCCGTTTAATTCCATAATTTAGCCCCCAAAATCTTCGTATTTTTTCTGTAAACAAAAAAAATTAGGTCCAAAAAAATATATTTGTATTCGTCATAATGAGCATTTGAAATATTACATGATCCGTTAGAAACAATTTTATTTTTTTATTTTCCATGTAATTCTATAATTTGGGCCCAAAATCAATATTAGGGGTTTCTCCTTATTTTTCCAGTAAAGTTCAGGTGAAGCGCTATACCCCTATTTTTTTCAAAATTTTACAACCTATGGTTTCGGAGATAAGGTGGGGAAATGGGTAAAATTTTTTATATTTTTGTTAATATATTTTAAATAATTTATTTAAAAAAATGAAAAAAAAATATATGTTTTCGTCATAAGCCCTTTCATTTGATATATAACGTGCGTTAGAAACAATTTTAATTTTGTAATTTCCATTTAATTCTGTCTTTTACCCCCCAATATTAAAAGTAGTAGTATTCAACAGTAAACGAGATTGGTCAAAATAATAAATGGTGTTTAAAAGTACAATACCTTATTTTATGCAATATCGAAAAGTTAATTAAATTTAAAAACTGGATCCAATTAAGCCATTACATCACTAACTTCAAAAAAGTAACTAAAAAGCATGTAATAATTTTTAACTGCAACAGTTAAATACCTTTTTCTGAAGTCGGTACCAAGCTAAAGTGAAAATAATTTGGGGTGTGCATTTATAAGGAGTACTTCGCAACTTCGCTGTTCAACTTGGCACCGACTTCATAAAAAATATTTAGTTGTTGCAGTTAAAAATTATTTCATGCTTTTTAGTTGAGTTACTTTTTTGAAGGCGGTTTTTGTTTTTTTTTTAAAGTATTTATTCTATATATAGTGACTGACGAAGGATCAAGAACATTCCGAAAGCTTTCATAATAAAAAGAGTTTTCAAATAAATGTATTTTTACCACACTGCTTGCCCGTGAACCCGAGTTTTTGTTTGTTGCTTATATTACATAATTTCATTTTACGCTGCCAAAATAAGAAATTAATTAACCTTAATAAAAACCATTAAATAAACAAGAGCAACGAGAAAATACGGTGAAAAAATGAATACTCTCTTCGAGGTGTCATTCATTTGTACGCAAGACAATTTATATAATTTATATTGTTTCTGGTCGGGAACCTTCATCGGTTGCGCTTCCCACAATAGAATGTCCTTTCGAACACTTATTTATGTTTTTGATACATATCGGTAAATTTGTAGACGCGAGATTTAAAGACCAACATCTAGGTTTTTTGGGGAAACTAGCACACAGAGGTTCCGAAATTGCTATTCTCCCGTAACCCGTGTTCCCAAAAGGCTTTCAATTTGGGGGCGCCACTAGGACGATCGGGTAATTTGTTCGTAGTTATCAGTTTGAAAATTTTTTATGCGCATGCGTTAAGATTTGTCATTTTTTGGGCACTTTTTTTATAACCTGTGAATACGATAATTTCAATATAATTTATTAATGTGCTATTAGTAGTAAAGTTTTAATAGCTTAAAGTGAAATGTCAGTCTAACGATTTTAATCAACATGTATAATATTTCATCAATGAGGAATGGAGCAAAAAGCATTAATGTCACAATGTCATCATTTTTGGAGGATTAATTTGACTTTATTATTTTTTCAAAGAATCTCGTCGAAAGTTTATTAAATCAACGCAAAGAAAAAAGAGTTAAAATATGTCTAAAATGTGCTAAATATGATTTATGAGTTGGAGATGTCAGAGATGTGAACTAAGTGGTGGTCGTTTACAAGTAATTAATTACGTAAATAAAGATGCATATATTTGTTTATGTGTATGTGTTCTTACGACAATAACTTGCTAAAAGATAAAACATTAAATGAAACGAGTATTAACCTTTTTAAAATCAATTGTAAATAATGTACTCGTGACAAGACATATGGATAAATATTGAGTTTAATTAAATAAGTATATGCTGAATTTTGTACTTTATTTGTAACAACTGTACAGCCTTCAGTAATTTAAAATACAATTTTTGTACAGATTTCGTGAAAATCTTCTAAATTACCTTCTTATATCTATCAAAAATCACTGAGTTTTATAAAAAGTCAAAACTGGGGCATACACTTATTAATTTATATCAAAATTAATGCATCATTTGCAGAGACTACATAAAGTAGAGACAAGCGTTCACAAAGGGAAGTTCACATAACAGATTTTATAGGTTATATTTACGAAGAATTCAATCAGTCTTCTCACTTTTACGGCCAACTTCACTTGTAAATGTCGGATTTCTGCATCTCAATCCGTTGACAATTGCTAACTTATTTGAAAGTGTCCGCTGGATACTTTTCCATTCCATATAAGTTTGTCCCCTTTAGCTCTACACTCCATAGAATGATCCCTCGAAGAGAGTACTCAATATCTCTGATAGATGAAGTAACCTAAAAATGTTGTTGTGACATTCTAACCTAGGAGTTACGGGAGAACAGCAATTTCACGGAACGGCTCCAGATTCGGAACCTTTGTGTGTTAGTTTTCCCAAAAATCCTAGATGTTGGTCTTGACATCTTGCGTCTACAAAAAAAAAGAGAAAAAATGAGTTCGAATACATTCCGGAATTCGAAATTATAAACGGTTAGCGTAGCAGAAAAGATAGAGAAGCATCTAGATGGCGATGAAGGCATAAAAATACATAGCAAGACGGTCTAGTGAGAGTTGGGTTGAATCAGCCTCATCCAAGCGATCATTTGTTCAGTATTAGTCATCGTTGTTGATAAGTAAATGTAATTTCTAATTGAACCCATGGAAAAAATTATAAGTTTACAGATCAAAAATTTTTAGTAAAAAAACAAAAAGAGAAATATTAACGTGTTAACGTAGGACAGCAAATTTCTTCTTTAGGAATATATTGGTAGTTAGAAGATTTTTCTCTACCTTCTACTTCAATCGTGGTTCCGAATGTATCTGGTTGTTGCAGTAGCACTTTCTCTACCATTCAAAATTTTCGATTCTTTACCATTTGGCCAGAACTGTTTGTCCAAGATATTTAATTAGATCATTCACATTTACTCCCATTTTGATTTCTTCAAGTACTGTAAACAAGTTGTCTTTTAAAAAGCCGAAATTCTAATATTTTTGAATTAATTGCTTGCTACTTTTTTCCACTTATATGGTTTCCGTTTGAACTTTCCAAATGTTTCCTTTTATTCTGATGTGCCTACCATTGTTTTTGGGATCTTTGATGCCATTTTTCTTTGAGTTCAAACATATGGTCACTTAGCATAAAACAGTATGTAACTCCATAGCTCTCCGCGGCTAATAACATATAGCTAAACATAGTAAGTTGTTTTCTTTCAGTAGCCAAGAAAACATTAAATTTAATTAGAAGAGGTGTTATAAAAGTAATTTTTTCACATTAAGGGATTTTATGAAAATCTAGCAAAAAAAAGCAACAAGAATGAAACAGTATAAGCCATAAGTATTTACTTGAATTATGTCGTGAGAGATTTAAGTAGGTATAACATTCGTGATGGTATTTTGAATAAGGAAATGCCAAACTGTAGGGCAGCCACTTGTCTGCAATTAATTATATTTATTCAGTACACAAATTTTGACATTGAAATAAACTATTTAAATTCAAAAATATACTTTATATTTTGATTCGAAAATATTCAAAAACTTTACATGACCGTATGTTGTAAAGGTCTTTAACTTTTGAGATACCGGATGGTATTTTATAGTAACTGTGATACTATTATAAATATTTTATGAAACTTGGTACACAACTTGTATGCATTCTACCAGTGGCGTCCGAACAGGTCAATGAATTTCTCGGTGGAAAAAATGTTATGCCACTGCTTTCTCTTAAAATAAAAATTGCATTTGAATCCTTCAACCACCACAGAGCAAATTTTTTCTCAAAAAATATTCAATTCGAAACCTCTACGGATGTTACTGCTAGAAATAATAAAATTATTTGTACATGTACCTACCGAATTCCATGGAGATATCTACAATAATTATATAAACAATTTTGAAAACTATACTAGTCTGTATCTCAAAATTTAAGTCGTTTAGATCATATGTCCATACGATGTCCTTAACTTAAAATGGGCCTAAGAATTAAGGAGATGATTTTTATATATTTGCATGTCATTAATATCAATTTAATAGTTGTATTTAGGCTATTAATAAATCATATCTGTTCCTTTTTCGTTCACCAACTGATTTCTGAGTCTTGCCAGCCCTCTCCAGTAGATCAGGATATCTTATTGCCAGCCTCCAAAATCAAAAGACCGTTGATATGCGTGGTGACAGATGTTCAATTTTACAGAATTCTATTTACAAGGCCAGTATAATTCTAGTGGAATATGTTTACCAAACAAATTATCCCTATGCTACCTCTGTAAATGTAACTTATTTGTACAGAAAATCAACCAAAACAAATGTAATAAACAAGGGGATATTCATAAAATCACCCTAAATTTTGCCTTTTTGGACCCCTCTCACCCTGTCGTCACAGAGGAACCACATCATCTTTTTCTTCCCTTGTGGGTATTCTATACAAGTTTTTTTGTAAGTCGTGTTAAGTAACTTTCTGTATAACTCACTTCTCACAGATGTTAGAGTTAAAAAGAAATGCTAATGTAGACTGAGAAGCGTAATATCGGGCATAAAATTAAGAGATGTAAAGAGTCTGTATTTGTTGGCTGCTAAGTGACGAATGAGATAAATATAGTAGAACCATTAAAATATGTACTTTTATGCGATAACATTGTAGTGGTTCAAACCTTTCTCTGTCTAGAAATACTCATTTATTCAAAATCTTTCCCTTGAAATCAGGTTCTATTGTAAACGAGAAATTATGTGTGTGTAATAACACTATTATAGATGGAAGTTTATTTTATCCTCGACCGTGAAAGTATTACTTTCATTAAATAGAGGACAGAATAGACATGTTTGATAAAATGCTAACGTCACATTCCTTGCCACATCGCTTTTCAAATCCAGTACCGAAGCCACGCCGAGGGTACTCGCGTGCTTCAAAAATGTTAACAATATGAAAATCGCCAAAATTGTCAATAACGTCAAAAATGTCAGAAACGCTGAATATGCTAAAAATACTAAAAATATCAATGTTATAAAAAATATCAGAAATGCCAAAAATGCCAAAAAAATGCCAATGCCCGCACCAACTTTCCCAGGTCTTTATTTACATTGCTAATTAATATTAAATGAAGTTTGTATAAATTTTCAGCCTTGTACATTACATGTTACGCTGTGTCCAATGTAAACTCCATTTGCACGGTGCGGGCGTTCCGATACGTCAATTAGTCTAAGAGATAGAGCCGGTTTTTGCTCGTCATCAAGAAAATGGACAGAATGTATCGTATTAAGTTCAATTCCTGAACTACATCACGTTTCTAGACAGGCGCCAGTGGTAGTGATAAACGAGGATAGTTACAGGGGGTGAGTCATGCTCATCATCGAGTAAACGTTCTGCATACAAGATTGTGATGCATTTAAGCAAATTCCCTGGAGGCGTCTGCCTAGAGCAAAATCATCAAGGTGGCGGACAGGGGTAAACTTGACAAAACTAGGGGTGAACTTCGTCATTAAGTAAAAAGAACGACAGTTGCACCATTTTTTTGCTTACACAAGAGAAATCATAATCTAAAAGGACGTACAGCTAAATGGCATAATTTGATTTTTCATGACATCATTATTGTGGCCTGTATGACGTCATATACATTTTTTTTTAAATGCGAAGCCATTTTTTTCATTACTGATTTGGAAAGAGCGGAAAATTTCAGGTCCGAATATGATTTTTTGATAATGACCTTGGACTTGACCTCCAAGGTCATTCCAAGATCAAAGTTTGTTTGAAAAATCAACCTATTATAGCCATAGGACGTCTCTGATTTCGAATCTGAAATTAGTTTTTGTTTGAAACACTGGTCCGCCCTCTTGGATTGCGAAAATCTGATTTCAGATTCGTAATCAGATTTTGAAAATTGTCAATTTGAAAAAAATCAACCAACCTACTCCCAATTTCGTATACGGGGGTTTTCGACATCGATCATTACGAATATGAAATCAGAAACAAGTAGTGGCCAAGTTCAACGTCAAATTTGTTTTTAATTTCAAATACCCTCTTTGAATCAGTCATCTTTAGGATCAGGATTAAAAACATCGATTACCGTTAATTAGTTGTAATTGGTTGACTTTTTTTAAAAAAACTTTGATCTTGAAATCACCCGGAAGATCAAGTTCAAGGCCATGGTCAAAGTCATATTCGGACATGAAATTTTCCGCTCTTTCCGAATCCTTAATAAAAAATGTGGCTTGGCATTTAAAAAAATTGTGTATGACGTCATACAGACCACATTATGACGTCATAAAAAATTTATTTATGTCATTTAGCTGTACGTCCTTTTGGATTGTGATTTCTTTTGTGTAAGCAAAATAATGGTGCAAATGGCGTTCTTTTTACTTAATGACGAAGTTCACCCCTATTTTTGACAAGTTTACCCCTGTCCGCCACCTGATGGTAACGCTCTAGGCAGACGCCTCTCGGGAATTTGCTTAAATGCATCACAATTTTGTGTTCAGCCAATTTTGGAACGTTTACTCGATGATGAGCATGACCAAAAAAAATACCATTTTCACACCCTGTAACTATCCTCGGTTATCACTTTCACTGGCGCATGTCTAGAAACGTGATATAGGTCAGGAATTGAACTTAGTACGATACATTCTGTCCATTTACAGGATGGCGCGCAAAATCCCGCTCTATCTCTCCTACTTTAATGTGATAAGTACAAACTGCAACTGCAGGCAAAAACAAACCAACTGACAACAACAGAAAATTGCTAATATGTGATTAATGGTTACGTAATTGAATTAGCGCAATTCATTGGAAGGAATATTGGAATTCAGACTCAAACAAAAAAATGATGACCATTTATCGTTTCATGCACCACTAGTCGCTCCTATTTGACCAATATTCAAATTTAAACAACAGGATTTTGGCAAATCATCCTGCAAAATAAATTGTATCGTACAGAATTCTGATCGAAAAAATGTCAAATTCCATTCAGTACGCTGTCGTTCAACGACATACTAACGAAAATTGGACCACTCAAATTGAACAAACCCCGACCATGAAACTCATCCAATATAAACAGTTTACTATAGAATTAAGTCTCATTTGATAAACGACATTTATACAATTTCTTTGTTCGCTTATTTCCACTGAGGACACATCATCTCAATGAAGTTGTGTTGACTTAGTCGTCATGCTTTAATAAATTACTTGTTTCCCCATATCAGTTTATATCCGAGAAAAAATCGCTGGACCGTATTCTTTAATGATTTAAATTACTCTATAATATTGACTGTATTAATTGGTGTGTTATAATTGCGGAAACAAATCCCGGTATTTTACATACAAAAATAGAATTTTTATCCAGTAATAAATATCGTTCATGCAATATTAAATTCAATAGATAACACTTTTAAGACTTTTCCGTGACAATACGGTAATAGAGTTGTCGAAGAGGAAAACTTTTACCGTGTAACAAATCGCAAACAGCTAACGTCAATTCAATTTAATGAATCACGGTCAACAACAAATTATATGATTCTTTATGCCAATGGTATGACGATTGCAAACATAATGTTGTATAACGAAACAGGAACAGGATATACAGTGTTATGATAAAGTTCTGCACAAAAATCCCAAATCAGACAATTTTCTTTTCATTTGCGAAAAATGCCGAAACATGTCAAGCCATTCATTTTTTACGCTTCTGATGACTTATGTCAAAATAATTTATATTTAAAAAAGAACCGACTTCCACTGGCTTAAAATAAAAACCATTTAGAAATCGTGTGCAATGAATAACTATTTTCTCCTATTTTTTTTATGTGATTTAGGGTACAATTCTATTGATTATTTTACCGTATTCTTATCTCTCCCTCTCTTTCTCTCTAATTTGTATTTTTGTTATAATATCCACATATTTGTTAACTTTTTTATTTGTTTTATTATTTGACCCACTTTCTATAAGTGTAACTCTAATTCACCCTATATTGCAATCACCCTGTATAGGTTTCCCTGTATTGATCACACATTATAAATTATTTGTCTATCATTTTCTGAATCACCCTGTACAACTATAATTCAATTCTACAGGATGTTGCAACCGCCCCGTATAAGTATTAATACTATTCGCCCTATTGACAGTTTCTATTGTTCAAATCACCCTGTATACCTATAATTTTACTTCTCGTTAAGCAACTAATTCCACACTATATAAGGATTGAAAAATATCGGAAAGTTAGTATCTAATATCCTTATTACATATTCTTAGATATTTATGATAACTATAGAAATTTCAACCACCTAACATTTACATTGATCCACCCTATACAACTTTAATTCTATTTCACCTTATATTTCAACCATCCTATATATGTTTACCACCTCACCCAATATCACATTTATTTATAAGTGACCCCACCTTTTTGCAAATATTTTCATCGCTCACTTAAAAAAATTTCTTTTCGATACACTAATGGAATATTTTGTACGACTTGAAAACCGTAAAAAAAAAACGGTACGTATTACGTTATAGATAATTATCACACGAAAAAATATAACGTAATACGTATCTAATTGAATTCAAGTTGAGCCATTTTAGTCTTGCGTTCAGAAAACTGTAGATTTATAAAAAAATGAACCGTGTTTTTGCATTCACTGAAATGTAGTCCCTTCTCTTTGTAATTAAAATATTCTGTTTTTTAGAGAAAACTGATTTTCTTAATTACTGTTTTTCTGAAAAGCGTAAATCTCACGTTATAGAAAATTATATGGTACCTTTCTGTAATATTCCTTAATACAATGCCGTTTAAATCATCAAATTTGCCCAAGCCGTTTTTGAATAATCACTAAGCATACATAAAAAAACGGGACGACGAATTGATATCCTCCTCCTTTTTGGAAGTCTGTTAAAAAGGAAAATATATATTAGTTAAAGTGATGACGTCATCAAATTTCTGTTCAAATAGTAAGCTATAATTCCCTTTGCCCCGTTATATACAATACATTTTTCTTCAAATGATTGAATCAAGTGGTTACATACTAATTTTTGATAAACACCAATTATCAAACATAATTGTCATGATTTTAATAATAAAGCATTTCAAAATTGTTCATCGTTTGCAATTTAACGATTTTCAATCAATTCAATTCGGCAAATTTTCAGCCAGTCAACATAAACTGCGTTTTTCAAATGGTTCCACATGAGGAAATCCGTTGGGGCCACATCTGGGAATTTTGCTGACCACTCAATTGGTCCACATCTATCAACCTACCTTCTCTTATAGGTGGTGTCCAAAACTTTCTTACTTGTACCCCAGATTGCGGCTGTGTCCCTTCTTTTTGGAGATTTCGAAAGTTGCCCATAGTTGTTCTGTGTAAATTCTTAGTGTGTACCGTTTGTACTCAGTGAGGATTTTCCTGAGACCAGTATCGATAATTGTGACGACTTACCGCACCATTTTAAAAAAGTAGCCTCATTGGAAAACAGCATTTTTAAAAATTGAGGATTGTGGCCTAACACTTGTTCCGTGTTCTATTGTTTTACTTCAGCTGCTCTTCATCTTCAAATGCGGCGTACTCGGATGGTACGACGGTGGGGAATTAGTATATATTTCTAACTGTCGAACAAAATGTATCTTAATTGGCCCGGGAAGAGCTGCTAGCCGCATCGATGGCTTAGGTTTCGCGCGTCATAGAACGGCATACCACATTCGCCGCAGTTGCAGGTGTAACATTCGAAAAAAATTCAATAAACCACGGGAAAACAGCCCGTAAAACTCAGTTTGTCCGTTAAGATGCGTCGTGAAAACCTTCAGACCTTGGTAGACAGTCTTATACCCAATTTTTCGGTAGATTCTGTGATTAGTGCAATATTATCAACAAACCTTATAATATTGGTTCTTCTTGGCGAGAAAGTATCGTCTTGTCTGATAGTTTTGTTGTAGTGTTTGGCAGCTCTACCATTCATATTTATTCGATATTTAAACTGACTTTCAACACAGGTGTATTGTTACCCTTTGATTCTTAGGTTAGAAATCACACGTTACAAATTTGAAGGACTATACATCGTTTCTATACGGCATTCATCATCATTTGCGCTAACCTCAATTCGTTTTTAAATATCTAATTATGTTTGTGATTTTTGTAATAGTTTAGATATAGGTTATAGAAAGAGATATTTGGTTGTGGTGTTTTGGTGAGGTTAAAAACTCTGTTCTTTCCCGGTATTATGATGTAGGAAACCCTGGTGGACAGTATCACATCCTAAAAGATCACCAAACTTTTACCTGGCTCGTAGAAGAATATCTAATCACCATCTAGCTACGAGTTGTAAACTTTCTTAAGTAACACAGAAAATCCAATCCTATTCGAAACAGTAATTGTTTCAAACTCAAATTCTAATCTAAAGCATTTGTTCTTAGAAATAGTAATACGAAATTTGCAGTCTGTTTTTACGATACAATACAACGTTATCAATATTTGTTTTTACAATTAAGTTGGAATAAATTAATTTTACTCCACACTATCAAGTTCGAACATGGATAAATTTATTGTCAGTTACAGTTAAGCTCAGTATGCAATGATTGAAATGACTGCGGATTACGGTAATTGAATTTTTAACCGGTTTTTCCAATAACAACTATAATACACCAAACTCAGACACTTTAACAATTTCCAAAGTTATAAAGATAGTTTCGGCAATTCAGTTCTACAAAGGGCCTTGTCGTTGTAATTTCTCTAAAAACAATTCCAAAATTAGATATATTCAGTTTCATAGAACAAACTGCAAAAGAAAAAAAAACTATAATCAGGCTGTAAAATATAGAGTAACAACAGAAATCATTTGAAAAAGGAATTACATTTAATTAAAGTTTAAGAAAAAGACAGCACCATGTAAACTTTACATATTAATATATATATATATATATATATATATATATATATATATATATATGTTTTAAGTGGTTTCCGGGAATTTAAGATTTAAGATGTCCGAAATTCTATGGGTTGCCAAAAGTACATAAAGAAGGTGCACCTTTGAGGCCAATAGTAAGCTCAATTGGATCCCCAACACAACACCTAGCCAAATACCTAGCCCAAGAACTTCAACCGTTTGCAGAGGGGGCAGACTCATATGTAAAAAATTCGACACATTTCATCGAAATTCTTAGAAAAACGGTCTTACAACCAGGGTGTCTTCTTGTAAGTTTTGACGTAGTGTCCCTTTTCACCAACATCCCTATCGACGAAGCCTTGGATATCATAATAGAAAAATACAAACCACCTCCACAGCTTGTAGACTTAACAAGGCACTGTCTGATGAACACCTATTTTGTTTACGAGAACCAACGATACAAACAAGTGGAAGGAGCTCCAATGGGATCGCCACTCTCACCAGTTATAGCGAACCTTTATATGGAGAACTTTGAGGAGTTGGCACTAAGAACAACAACTCTTAAACCCAGTTTGTGGTTGCGATATGTAGATGATACATTTGTGATTTGGCCTCATGGGAGGGAACACCTCAATACTTTTTTAGATCACCTTAATGGCATCCATCACAAAATAAAATTTACCATGGAGGTTGAAGCCAACAATCAACTGCCATTCCTTGATGTTCTCATAAATAGGAAGCAAGATGGAACCCTTGGCTATGCAGTATATAGGAAAGCAACTCACACCAACAGATACCTTCATGCTAATTCTCATCACCACCCAGCCCAACTACAAGCCATCGTCAAGACTTTAGTAACCAGATCACAAAGGCTAGCTGACCAGGATAACATCAAACAGGAAATGGACAGTTTAAAGACAGCTTTGAGACAAAACGGATTTACAGACCGAAGTATTGCAAGAATTCTACGGAGACACAATATCGATACTATTTTCAATACAGACAGAAAAATAAGCACGGTGTTGAGGACTCCGAAGACGAGGATCCCTTTAGAACAACAGGGAGTGTACGAGATTCCATGTGCAGACTGTCATAAAACCTATGTGGGGCAAACTAATAGAAGAATTCAAGCTAGACGTGATGAACACCAGAACGCTGTAAGAAAGTAGGAAAAAACAACATCCATTGCGGAACACGCCACCACGATGTCACACCGAATAGACTTTGAGAACACCAGAGTACTGGCAAATATAGAACACCCGAAATCAAGACTCGTAAGAGAGGCAATTGCAATAGCGAAGAGACCTCACAGTCTAAACACACGCAATGAAATTCAGAACTTGTCGAATTGTTGGAAAATCCTATTAAACACCGTACCGGCCCGGACCCGTCCAATAACAACTCAACCGGAAATAACAAATCAGCAGGATGGAGCCGTGCCCACTGAGCGCCAAGGGCCAATCACACGCAGCCGTTCACGGTGTTAACCGATAGGCGCCGAGCCGCGACTATATAACAGCGCGCTCGCTTCAGAAAATCTTAGTATTCGAGTAACTAGAAGCGAAAGCAGAAGGGTACGAGAATTATGCGAACCGACCTAAAGAGGGCAGATGTGACTCTGCCGAAACGTCGTCATTTTACCATTGATCCCGGCAGGGATCAGTTATCAACTACGCGGAGGAATTCCCAGAAACCACCTAAAACATTTAGTGCCCGCGAAAACTTAAAAACAAATATATATATATATATATATATATATATATATATATATATTATCGTGAAATAAATTTCGACAATATATTGTTCCTAACCCAGACCCTTTTGCAGTTGCGCACCTCTCAACTGACTGAATTTTCGAATAATTTTTTATGTATATAGTACATGTAACTGAATTTAATATTTAATCGCGAAATGACTTTTGACATCCAGGAGATATATATAATTGCAGAATAAAATCACATTTTAATTACTGTATTTCTTTGTTAATATCAATTCTCAAAGGTTGCAAGTACTCCAAAACAAATGGATGCGGGTGGTATTAGGATGTAACAGGTATACTTCAAATGAGAGCGAACATGGTTTGTATTTAGAAGGTGGTAAACAAAAAGGCATCGAGATATCCTTGGAATTTGTTTGTTAGATCCAGATTCCAGAGTCTGAGGTTGAAGAAAGATATTTTCTATAGACTTTAGGAACAAAAGTTTTTTATGAAAACACTTACGAATGAGGGAATACGTGAGCAGGTATAAGAGGCTCTAACTTTAAAGCTTTTACAACAAAAATATCTGAGCATATCATTAAGGAAAGACTAAAATGTAAGCTATACAGAATATTGAATATTGCAATATTATCATTGCAATTTAAAATAAATATTTTTTGAAAAATGTAGCAATTTCTGTAGAAAACAAAATATGCAGTTTATTATACAATCACAAGCTGGAATTTAAATAAGAACGACAAAAAATTATTTTTCTTCAATATTATAAACCATTCCATTTCTGCGATAATTTAGGAACCCAACATCTCTTTAAGACCAATTGTTAGCTCTATGAACTCTCTAAGCACTGAATTCTCAAAAATTTCAATTAAAAATATCTCACCACTTACAGGTAATTCCAATGCTTGTTACAAATAGTCCACATTTTCTAGAAAAATTATCTCGTATACAATACAATAACACTTCTACACAAAGATTTGATATTGCACAGCTAAACAATGTTCCTGCCAGGGGCGAATCCAGAGATCAGCAGGGGGGGAGGCGATTTCGTGCCTCAGATCAGGAGATCTCGTACGAAATTAAGGAAGTAGGGGTGGACTTCTCTATGGCTTTGGATACATTGTATTTCCTAACTCAATATATTGAAAATAGTCGATCGTCCCTTTAAAGTCTTAAACCCACAAAAATTACTTTTTTTGAGGTCTTGAATTCAGTGTCGAATTCACTGACCTTGAGGAATTCAGATTTTAGTAGAATAGGTAGTAGAACTTAACCTAGATTTATATACATTGAGATCCTAAAGTAACAGGTAAATTTATTTTCTAAGTTATTACGAATGTCAATGAAAAATCTTGAAACAGGACGCTTTTTATACATTAAACTTTTTGGATAAAATTATTCACCTGTCCCTTAAACCCCCTAGGGATTATAATTATCCATAAAACACTTTAAATGTAAAAGGGTAGCGTGTGATAAAAGGGTCTCTATTCTGCAATACAGGACTCTTTGATTTTTGGACGTTGGTAATGAGAAACTCAAGTTTCAAGTGTTTAATATGTAAAATCATTAATGATATCATAGAAAAAAATAAAGTATCAGGTAATTGACAATATTTAAAAAAAGTCATATATAACTGCGGACCGTTCCTTTCTTGAGAAAAAAATAGACGGTTTTGAAATTATTCGACAACGTTTTGTAGAATTTCTACACAAATTTAATTCATTTCTTGCCTTATTCGGTGTTTTCGATCATCAATATTCGCTGGTTTACTCTTGTAAATTATGGAATTTAAATAGCACCACAAAAAATAATCCAGTGAAGTCAAGTTTATCGATCCAGCAAAACGAATAAACTTGATTGAGATAAGCTCGAACTGGTGCTTCATAATGTGTGTACCTCCATATTGTTCAAACCATATATTTGTATTAATGTCTCCGGGGTTAACAGTATCACGAAAAAGTTGTCTTAATCCTGATAATAAACATTTTGTAAAAATTCCAATTAACTCGCCCCAGTTAATGCCCCCTCAAAAAATAAATAAGTTCCAATTATTCTGTTAATTATTGGCCAAACGTTAACTTTAATAGGATACTGAGTGTGACCTTCCCTCTTTCACTCAGGATGTTGCGTACCTACTCCAATACCGACAATTTTGCTTGTTGACCGTTCCATGTATGAAAAAGTTCGACATTGGAGAAAAGAATATTTTTCGGAAACATCGGTTTCCTTTGGCATCGATATGAAACCATTTCACAAAATTCTAATCTGCGATCAGGATTATCATCATTTAGTTCCTGAATCAGTTTAATTTTATATGGATGGTGTTACTGTGTGTCCAAAATTCTCCATGCAGATGTTTTATTTACATCATTATCATCAACTACTTCTCTTGTAGGTTTCTGTGGGTCTTCCTCGATATTTAACAATATATCAAAATGCTTTCGTCATTCAATGTTGACCTCCTGGGTTTAAGAAGATCTTTAACAGTTCTAAATTGAAGGAGTTTTTCCTTTATTATACTCATCGTAAACTGGGAAATGAAGGTCAGGATAGTTCTCATTTCTCTTTCTTTTATCATCTACTCCAATTAATATCAATATCTCTGGGTCTCTTAAAGGTTCATTAAAAAACTATTATACTGGTGAACCGTGATATGTAACTGACTGGAGGGCTACTTATTTGTATTAAATAAAATTACTTTTTCTTGAGTATCCATGTCCAAAAATCAAATAGTCTTATGGACCCCTTTTAATTATTTTTTTAGGGTAGTTATTATTCTTAAGGGCTTGAAGGAGCAGGGGAATAGTTTTATTTAAAAATGTAGTGTCATATAAAAATTAACTTGTTTCAGGTTTTTTCATTTACCTTCATAAATACGTAGAATATGAATCCGTTGTTTTAGGTTTTAAGTAGTACATATTACAGCAAACCAGTCAAAACCAGGCTTATTAATATCTATATTTGAATATTTTTAAGTTTAAAATAAATAAACTGATTTTGGTTGAAACCAAAATTATTTCACTACATTTTTCTTAGGTATTTTTCAAAACATCTGCCACATTAACTTATTGCACCAATAACCATATTAATTTTTGAAGAAACTACAACTAAACGTAATAGTAATAACTTCTTATCTAACAACTAATCCGGTCCTTGTAAATGTTTGCCGATAAAATTAATAGCCAAAATGGCAATAATTATATCTGTAAATTTATACAATGATAGTGTGCATACCATTTAAATAGAATACTATCAACTTTATCAAATCCAAATTCTTACTAATGACATCTAAGATAACCAATCGAGATTCGTGCTTCGCCTATCTGATTAAAAAAATTTGATTCCTTTCAATCGTGATGTGAATATTCGCCCATTCAAAAGTGTAGCCTGAGTGAAAGTAACATATGATATAAAGTATTTTCAACCTTCAGTGTAGTTATCTCACGGTTAAATAAGAATGGTTAGTGCCGAAGAGACCGAGGAATTAAGTAATGAATCGTTCAGTTTGTTAGAAAAAACAGACACAAATGGCATTATTGATATTGAAGTTGAAACAAAAGATGACGATCAGGAAGACGAAGAACAAAGGTGAGTTTTTGTCTTTGTTTATGTGCAGTGACACAATGAACAGCTGATGTCCACATACTCTGAATATTGTATTATGTTCGCTAGTAAAACGTTTACACAAGTTAATAAATTAGTTTAAATCGTTATTGAATTACACAATAATAATTACTTTATGCTTATGATATTTACTGTTTATCTATTGTTTAATGGAAACATGCATATTAAAACTAAAATTGTATGTATTTATAAATAGATTTCTTTGTTTGGAAATGCCTATTGAATCTATTATAAATGTACCAAAATATAAATATAACAATCACAATTTTATAAAATTATCAACAAACAATTGCTCAAATCTATAACATTATTTAAAATAATAATATGTTGTATACAAACCAAATTTATTATATCTATAAAAATAATACTTTATTATCCCAAATATACATACATTTATTTTCACAAAGAAGTAGGGACAAATAACCTTCGGAAAACATACATACAAGGTAGGGCTCATTTCCGCAAAACCCTTTTTTAAATTTATACTTGATACTTTCATAATAAAAAATGTTTATACAAATCAAATTTTGAGCTTTAGAACTTTACTTTTTAAGGGGGGGGGGACCCACTGCAAAAAGAATGAGGTTCTTAATACGTCTGTTTATTTTTTTAAACAAAGGCAGGAAAAAAACGGTTTATCTCAATTTCTGGCAAAACTACAAGTACTATGGAAAAAAGTTAAATAGTAAAGTTGTAGATAATAAAAATATTTACAACTTTTGTGTTTACATTGTTTTCTCATAACCTCAAAATTTATTTGACAAATTCAAAAAACCAAGTTTTTGGTTTTTTATTTTTATGATCACATTAACGGTTATTCGGGTCTAACGTGAGTATGTTACCTCGAAGTTTCAGCTAAAACGTCAAAAAGAGGTTCCTAGTTTAGCACAGGTTTTTGAACAGGGGCATATCGAAATTCTTATTCCTAACAAACTCTCGGAGACATTCCCATAAAAATGTACAGTCCGAAAAAAAGCTAACCCTACAAAAATCCCGCTTAGACAATACGTACTTCTTTTGTATTGTAAGATTAAGATGAAAAATATTTATCAATAAATAATTTAAATAATTTTGTTTCCGGAATTTTTAATGAAGCAGAATTTTTCCATCTCTTCTCACAGTGAAAAATAGATAAGGTAAAGGTCTTTAATACAGGATCAAAGGTTATATGAAAAATGTCTTCTATATAAATTTTGTATAAGCAATAATTAGCCTTTAGCCAGTTATGTGTATCAACCAGTGTATGGTACTGTGGCGCGCTCTATGGCAGAAAGCACTTGCTAATAAATAAATAAACTTCATAAACTCGATTAGATTACATTCACGAGTCTTTAACGTTATATTTATGCTAGACCATTGACACTTAGATTTAATTTTTATTTTTTTGGCAATTTGAATTTGTAACAGTTATATGCTCTGATAGTACTGGTGATCCTTTCATAAACTTAAGTCAGTCATGCAAAGATTATTTGCAGAATAAAGCAAAATGCATATTGCAATAATGGTGATATCAAAACTTGATATCACCATTAGATGAGTCTTCTCTACCAAAGTGTATAGACAATCACTGATGTCTGTAAAAATCTTTATAACTCATACTTCTTATGTTGTAATGGTTACAATAAATGAAGTTAGTTTTCAGTTGATGGAACACCTCCTGTATCTCGGTGACCCCCAGCCCCTACTGATTTATACCAAAACATACTCTTTTAACTCAAAGCAGTAGCCAGGACCTGGTGTGGGGGTTGGCGAGTTCAAATCTCAATTCAATTTTAACGAAGTAACAACTGCTTTCACAAAATTATTTTTGTTATTCTATACATTACCTACTTATGTACTGGAAATAAATTAGAAAATTTTGCGGTTCTAATCAATCCATCTATTTTCAAAAATCAAATTACAATTGTCAGATTAACTATAACAGACCGCAGACTATTCTGAGTCTGACACAATTATATAAAACATAATTAATTGAAAAGCAAATATATCTCCAAAATTAACGGTTTTTTATTGTTGCAGGAAGAATCAGAAGTTTTCCATAACACAAAAGGTGGCGCTAGTTATGCTCGCTACAGCAGACTTCATGAGTTTCTGTTCGATGTCCATAATGGCCCCCTTTTACCCTAAAGAGGCAGCCAGCAAAGGTATGACGGAGTCCATGTCTGGGTTCATCTTTGGATATTATGCTTTAGTCATGTTTTTATCGTCGCCGGTGTTCGGAAAAATTGTATGAAAAACATTACGACAAAAAAAAAGATTTCTAATCACTTTTTTTCAGTTGCCTAGAGTCGGTGTGAAGTATATGTTTATAAGTGGTTTGCTGTTATCGGGGTTATGCAACATATGTTTTGGGTGAGTTAAAATTTTATTATACAGCTGATTGGCACATAATTTTTTATTATGTTCTAATAAGTAATAATGAATGATAAATAAAATTAAATAATAATGGCTATAAGTTATTGTATAGGATAAAATGTAGAAAATAAAATGTGATTTTTGCAGTTAATTACAGGACCCATTTGGCATATGTGCTCTCGTTTCTCTTGAAACTTCTCTTGTTTAAATTGACAGCCACATTTTTTACATATACTAGTAATTTTTCTAAATTTTCATACTATGAATTTGTCATGATAAAAATATTTCAACGTTACATTTATACAAAAGCTAGATAGATTTCTTCACAGCAACCACGTTTAAAGTTGATTGTATTTGGCCTAGGCAGGCTCTGCTACTACAAATTAAGCCATTGGCGTTGATCTTGATGAAGTAAGTGAAATTAGTATTTCCGAACATTTAAGGCAGAATTAGTATGAGCATTGACATAATGAAGCATGTATCTTTTTTCTCCAATTCGAGTCAAACACGGAATATTCATACCCTTACATCTTCAAAACTATGCATTGATTTTCTGATTCTACAGCACAATTTCTTAAGAGAAATCTGAATTGACCAACATAAAAGTTTTATTATTAACTATTATCAATTTGTACCAGCTGTTTCATGTTTATATAATAATATGATAATAAAATACAAAATGTGCTGAAAGTGTAAACGCAGGAACCTGCGATTATTTATTTGTGATTTAAAAGATCAATGAATACAGAAGGCAAATTTTCATTTTTTATTTAAATTTAAAATATGTATGACTTTTGCATTATTAAAATGATTGCTCCATCATTATCATCAGTGTCTATCCAAATGGAATTTAGGTATTCCATTTTTCTAAATTTATTGCATAAATCCATATTATCCGAGAAATATAAATATGTGTCTGCTTAAAGTTAAAATTTGCATTAAGATTATTTATTGTAAGGATATAGTTTCACAGATACCACCCCTTAGCAGTTTTTCGAATGTACTCGTCCAGATGAAATGATTCGGAATGGCCAAATATTTTCAATACATATAAAGGCTGTTTATAAAAAAGTGTTCCAAACTTCCGTTGTGTATATAACTCATTAAAATAAGTCAAAAAGTCCGTCTTAAGATGTGTCCTAAAACCACCCTTAAGTAGGTTATATGTCCTTAAAAGGGCTCAAACAAAACTGTTTTTTTTTCTGTTATTGACAAAACGGTCGAAAATAAATAAAAAAATGTATGGGTCTTATATAACTTTTTACGTTAAATAACGTGCTACTCCGTTTTTCGTCTATATAGGTTTTTTATTTCAATTGGACAAAGATGATATTTTTTACGTAAATTGATTTTGCAAATCTAAATAAGACGCTTATGATTTGCATGTCGAAAAACGGAGTACCACATTTTATTTAAAGTAAAAAGTTATGTAAGACACATACATTTTTTTCTATTTATTTTCGACTGTTTTATCAATAACACAAAAAACACATTTTTGTTTAAGCCCTTTTAGGGGCATATAATTTCCTAAAGGTGCATTTTAGGGCACATGTTAATAGGAGCTTTTGACTTATTTTAATGAGTTATATATGTAGGAGAAGTTTGCAACCCTATTTTAGAAATACTCTGTATGTATTTATACTTTAAATTTTGTAAAAGTGAGTTGAGGGGTCTCTAGATCAACTTTTCTACTTTCCAATGGTGGTTTATTCATAATGATAAGTCATCCAGTGCAGGGGCGGATCCAGACACGTGCTTCCGGGGGGGGGGGGATTTAAAGCTTCAGGGGCCGGGGGGATCCTGTACTAAACTTACGTAAATAAAATTTTAAACCCAGTTTCTTGGATTATGACATTAACCATAGTCGTTCTGAGGTTTAAACCCATAGAAGTTACCTTCTTCTAGGCTCTTGAAGTTAAGATTATCTCGTTTTAATATTAAATTTAGTAACTTTGAGGATCTCGGTGGGGGCGATCGCCCCCATGCCCCCCACCTTCGATCCGCCCATGATCCCGTGAGGTAATATGGGTCTTATAAATAAATATGTCTTGGATTGGTTTGACTGAAATTTTGCAATAACTCCTGGGGCTACAAGTATTTATTTTTAAAACATAAATTGGGTATGAGAAGATCTACTCTTTCAGTTAATAAGAATGTTTTAGCTATAAATTAAAAACTATATATAAACGATTAT
Source organism: Octodonta nipae (assembly GCA_034190945.1). Classification (NCBI taxonomy): domain Eukaryota; kingdom Metazoa; phylum Arthropoda; class Insecta; order Coleoptera; family Chrysomelidae; genus Octodonta; species Octodonta nipae. The sequence continues at coordinate 35,457,612 of CM067218.1, read as the reverse complement.
TTATTGTTTTGGAATTTCGGGTAATGGCTCTTGTGTAGGATTTTCATTTCTGTGCAATATTGCCCATAGCAGCAAACACGGTTTCACTGATAGATTTTGTGTAAAGGGTAAAAAACTAAATTGTTACCGATTTTTCACAAATTTGTATTGAAAAACAAAAACGCATCGATAAAAAATGTCGAATTTTATGTCAACTAGCCAAGTTTTATCATTAGAACACGTTGATGCTTGTATCCAAGAAAATTAAATTTTAATTCGTCATTTTTTTCACATCACTTACTAGTAGTATTTAATTTATTAAATTTCTCTAGAACAATGAACGAAGGAAGGAAAACTGTTACCATACAAAGTGACAGTGTTTTATTCGAATGCCAAAAAATAATTCTCTAGAACTAATAACACGATTTAAACGACCGGAATACTAAAGACAACTACTATGATGTACTTTTCGAATCTTTTCAGTATTCGTCCCTGGCGAAATTCTTCATCTTCTTGTTCCTTCTTCCATTTAGAGCTAGTTCTTTTTTGATGATGTGACATGTAGTGCGTAAATTATGTCTTCATCTTTTTATTGGTCGTCCTTGACTTAATTACCTAGAGGCGATTCAACCCTAGCGTGTTTACTAGTCTATCTTGTTTCATTTTTTTCATGTTATTATTAAAATTGTTAATATTTTCCACTTTACATAATATTTCCTTTTACCAAAATTCTTTAAGTTTTGCCGGTAATTCTGTATCTTCATTTCAGCTGTTTTTACTATAGTTAATGCAATTATTTTGAGATCTAATGATATAAATTTAAACAACAAAACTTATTGTTATTAAACCAGTTCATAAGAAAAGAAGTAAAAAGACTTCGCAACTTAGATATCACCCAATTTTTTAATACCAATGTGGCTTCCGGTTCTTAATTATAAATTTAAATATGTGTTCTTTACTTATAGATCTATTTTTAAATATTGTTTACAAATGATACAATGTTCTAACACAATCTATTTATAAACTGTATTATTAAATACTCTCACACACAATGTATAGTCTGACTTCGTTTTGCCGTATCTTTTGTCAGTTAATTCTTGTTATGAAACAGCTATCTATCTTTTGTTTAAAAATAAAGAATATTATTTTTATCAGAATAACAAGCAGCTTAATATAGAAATAATTCATTAGATATATTAAATTATTTCAGGGCATTGGGTTCCGTGAAAGATTATGACTTGTTCACAAGTTTATCCTTCATCATTAGAGGTTTTGAAGCATTGGGAGCTAGTGCATATTCAACTGCTTCTTATGTGGTGGTAATCAACTGTTTTCCTGACAATGCTGGAGCAGTAAGAGTAAGTTCAATATTTATCAATTTGTGTTGTTAGGCATTAATATTCCTTAAAAAAACAATTTCAACTGATATTTTCACATTTCAGCATATGTTTTCATAATTTAAATTAAATAAATTTCAACTTCGATCTATCCTTAGTTTGTTCTTGAGAAAAGGATATAGGATATTGCAGAACGTTGAAAAGGTTGTTAATTTTCGGAAATAGTACGGTACTTCGTACTGTTCTTACTTGCTTACGGTAGATGGTATTTCATAATTTCACTTTACCAATCAAACGGCTCGTGTCTCTGCTTTCGTCTTTCCAACTCAAACAGAAATCGCGCTAACGTTTTATAATCCAATCTGAAATATGTATTCAAATAACTCATAAAATTCAAAATTTTTATAAATATTTATAAATATAACAAACTGAAAATAAATCAATTCAAAAAGTTCGACAAATGAACGATTAAAAAATTCATAATTCAAGAATTTCGATAAACTCATAAAATCCAAAAAAGTTAATAACCTCAAGAAATTCGACTTATTCTACAAATCCAAAAAAAATCATAATTTCAAAAATTAAAAACAAATAATATTCACAAATTCCTATTTTTGCTTGTTGTTTCAGTTCAGCATTTATGTGATATTGATGTTCAGGACTCACGTTGTTGGTTCTTCGTCCCTGGCATTCTATTCTCTCATTTCACACTCTTCCAATGTCTTTGATATGTTTGTGCCAAGCTCTTCTTCGTAGACATCCCTATCTTTCCTCTTGCTGTCTCATAGAGTGTATCGGGCTATGTTCCTTAGTATTTGCCATCCCAGAGAATTGTCTTTGTTATTTTATTGTCGTTTCTCGTTTCTACAGGTTATACACTGGCCTTAAGCAAGTTTTATATATTTAATAATATATTTGCCTGTTAACTTATCGTCTTGTCATTGCATATAACATTCACTAATTCAGGCTTATTATATTTGTCTTGTTTATCTCATCTGATTCATCGAATAGGAAAAAGTGTGAGCTTGTTCAGTTTTTCTTTAATTTGGTTTGCACCTAACTCCTTCTGTTACTTTGAAAATTTTAGCAGTGGATGTCTTCATGTTTAGAGTTTTGCCTATGATAGTGGTTTACACAATTTATTGAATGTTAGTATGTTTCCAAATTCTATCCCTAGATTAGTCATCCACACATTTGTTAACCTCTGATGCATACAGGCATATTATATGCACTTTACCTTTTCCAGTGTTTAAAGTTAGTGTGATAATAACATCTATACAGTGTATGTCATAGATGGTTCCTTCATAATTTTTTGATAGTGAAATTCCTATTCCAGATCTGGTTCTTTTGTGTTTTGATTTTGATTAGTACGGAAATGTCATTATTAGTTGTGCTCATTCCAGGAGAACTTTTAGTTCCTCTATTTATTTGTTTATGTTATTGGTTTTTCAACTTGTATATGGACTTGTTGTTTAGATCTGGGTTTTGAGCAATCATTAAGTGAATGTCAGACGTTGTGCTATCCTCAGTTGGTAGCTTTTATCCGGGCTTACATTCGACATAATTTCGTTGAGCTACCTGATCCACTTATCTCCTTCAAAAAAATTTAAACATTCTGAAATTTCAATTTTAAAAAATTTACTTTATCTACACCTTACGTCTTTTCCTCAACTTGAAAGCAATAAAATTATAACGTAACAAAATATGCAAATTAATTTTTGAAATCAAACTGCCATATTAATTTGTAAGAAAAAAATACTATGATATGACAGGTATAGCGCTATACACGTCTATTCAGTTCGAAAGTAAAATTATAAATGGAAACCGTAGGCCTCACAAAGGGGTTTATTTTGAATAACCGGCCGTCAACAAGCAGACAGGGCTGATGCGCCCATTTATATTTAAGTAAACAAATAACACTTATTTATAAAAACTAAACTACTGGTCCTTTACGCTAAGGATAAAAACTGTTATAACATAGATGAAATATTGACAACTACGATCTTATTTGATTTGTTAAAGTTTCGTATTTTGTTACTCAAATGGCTATATAGGTTGCTAATTTAAGTTTGTCCTAATAGTATAAAGTCAGCATAGCAAATTTTTCTTTAGACCATTTTGAAAGGGACAACACTTTCGTATAGCTTAATACGATTTAAACAGTGTACGCTAGAAATTATCATGGCTCAACTTTGATTCTAGAAACTATATACAGATGTTTTCTTCGTAAACCCGTCTATTTTTTCGGGAAAACCCCATAATAGCTTCTACAGCAGTTTTTAAGAATAGCCAATACAGGCAAATAGAAAACAGATCAGTTGAAATTAGTGTTACTTAAGTTTCAAAATGAATTTCCATCCAATATCGACCAAATTTGTTCAATAAATAATTTATTTATTTTTTTAGGGTCTATTAGAGACATTCGTTGGTCTTGGACTTAGCGCTGGACCTGGGATAGGAGGAATCTTATTTGCGGTAAATCAAAATCTTTTATATATTAAATAAATTTTGCCTTTCGATTAGTTCGATCTTTTTCCACTTTTATTTGAGTATTATCATGAAATCCCTTTTTCTAGCAAGTTCGGAGGTTTTGGACTACCATTTTACACAGTTGGAACTATTATAGTACTTTTGGTACCTGTCAATGTGATTTGTCTACCTCCTACTAAAAGTAAGCAGAAATACGTGCTAAGATGCCATTCATTATAAAAATTTATTTTAGGATGTGATTCGGGAACTAAAACTGGGTCCTTGATGAGTCTGCTCAAACTACCTCCTGTTCTCATGATATGCATGATTATGATAGTTATATCCATGACTTGGGGCTTTCTAGATCCAACACTGGAACCCCACTTGAGAAAGGTAATAAAAAGTATATTTTTATATTTTTAACATATCTTTTATTATATGTTTTAGTTTGATTTAAGCCCAAGCAACGTGGGTTTGATATTTTTGTTGATATCAGCAACTTATGGTGTGTTTTGCCCGGTATGGGGCTGGCTCACAGACAGAATCCTAAACTATTGGTGGCTGATGATTATTGGACTGTTCTTCAATGCAGCAGTATTAATGTTCCTCGGGCCTTCCCCGATATTGTATTTCATTAAAGAGTAAGTAGATTGTTTTGAATTTTTAACATTTGTGTGTGTTTACCAATAACTGACTTACAATTTAAAAACTGGAAATAAAATTTTCCGAGTTGGCAAAATATTTGCACTTTCTACATAAGTGCATAACAGAGTAAGTATGTAGGCTTTCACGGCCGGTGTCAGTGGATGGGCTATTTTGCCGTGGTCTGTTGGAATGTCTTCCGAACGTTTCCTCTGCAAACTACACCCACGCCGCTGAAGATGTCTGCCGCAGCTACAGAGGAAACTCACTTTACATTGCACTTAGAGCACCCTTAAACAAACGATCTCTTTGCTTTTTAATTATTTTTGTTCAATTTTTAAGTTTTACGTGAAAAACATTCATTTTTAATATGAATATTTTAAGTAGTCAAACTCGAACAGTTTATCCTACCCTAAAATCTTTATATTTATATTATTAAAATTTATTCCGCTATCAAATTTTGAGTAAACAAATTGTCAACCCCGACAAGAGGAGGTTTTCACCGTCATAATAATAGCACACATCCGAGCTATATCAAAGGCGTACATCAATAAATTCAAACAATTGTCCTAGACGGGGGCAAATCGGAAACAAAATTGTCCTAGATAGAGGGACAAATAACAAAATTTTTTGGTCTAAGGATGCAATTCAGCAAATTTATGGCAAGATTTTATGGCTCATGGGAGGTTTTGTAGGTCCAGGGGGCAGCTGCCCTCCCCAGTCCCCTCCCGGTACGCCCATGGATGCGTTTCTTAAATGTATCCAATATGTTATGCTTTTAATATAGTTAGTAACATAAAGTTTGCAGAATAAAATGGTTGCACAGGGAAAAATGTCTCTTTTTACTTTTTATTTCGGTAGAATCTTAGTCAATTAAAAAACAGCTGCCAATTTGGATTTGTCGGTTACACTAAAGGAATAACAAAATCCTAGAAGTTTATATTTTTCAACGTTAAACCCGAAAGAAACATCTGCATTACACACATATGTCTAAAGAAATTAGTTGCAGAAAAATATTTTGTGTGAGCGGGAGCTCGACTTTACTTTCATCAGCGAAAATGTCCATTTTTAGAAAATAGTATAGTGGTGTCAGCTTGAGCTTAATGAATGTTTTTAGTGCTGCTAACTTGTACACATACAGTATGTATATGTACAAATAGCCAATAGTGTATACGTACTGTATGTATAAATAGATAATTGTGTAACATACTGTATGTATAATTAGCCACATCCTTTTTTTAATCTAATATCAAAATCGTATACAAATATCCCTTCCTATCATTCAATATATTTTTCATTTCATCTCTTAAATTATTGCATAACAATTTATATTTTTATTACAGCTCCTTATGGTTAAATATTGTTACGCTCTCTGCCCTTGGAATCTTTGTAGGAATGGCTCTAATGCCAACATATCAATATATATTAGACAGTGCCCTGTAAGTATTGTAGATCGTAATTGTTAAAGCAAATCATAAAAAATGTTTTATTTATTTCTCAGTGAAAATGGCTTTGGAGACAATCTCGGTACACACTCACTCATCGCAGGCCTATGGTCCTCCATATACTCCCTAGGAGAAGTTCTAGGACCAACCCTTGGTGGTACCCTAGTAGAATACTTCGATTTTCCAACGGCAGCTACTACATTTGCCGCTCTCAACTTCCTTTTAGCATTGTGCGGTTTCTCGTATTTCTTCTTCACCCGAAGGACTAAGAAAGATATACCAGAGGACGAAGTGTCGAAAAAACGCGAATTAGTGAAAAAAGACTTCACCACCGTTGACGTGGCCGAATTAGCAGTGGAAAAGTTTTTGAAAAACGGTGTGAGGATTAAGAGCGTAAAAACGAAATAGTGAAAGTGAATTAGAAAGAAAAAGTGATAAACTGTGATTTAAGATATATGTGTAATAACAGATTTTGCAGCAACTCTTACAGACTTCAAAAGCGGAATTCTCTTGGAATTTGTAGTTCATGTATTTTTGTTTATTCCTGGTATTTGCTGTTTGATTCCGAACCTAGTCACATTCGGTACTGAAGTGGTATATACTTTATAAGTTACTGTAGGATACTCTACAAACTAGCTTCTGTATTTTTTTTAACACAATTATTCCATGCCCATATCTGAATTCAAGAGGCCGAAGGACTGAAGAGGAACAATATTCCTTTGTTTCCTAATGGTAAACATTATTAGTATAGATTGGATTTTGTCTAAGATCACGAAAACCCTTTTTACATGCATTTCGTACTTTTATGCTTTACACGATGTAACCCTAGACTGCTCATACTTATATAAGAAGATTTTAGGCGTCAAGGATACTCAGAATTTGACACTAAAATCATCTCTGACAGCATTATTCTTAAGTCACTCCGTTATTCTTCTCGAATTTAATATACTGAGACTAATTTCAGTAATTTATTTCTTATTGTCAGCAATTTTTCTTTTTGAGATTTAGTTAAACACTTATTCGCCACTAAAATTATCTGTCGGAATACATTTTGTAGACAAAATTTGAATTATTTTACTAACCTCTGGGAATGTGTTTTTGAAAAAATACCCAGGTGTATTTTCAAATTAATGATAAACTGTAACTATTCAACGGTACCTATTCTTGGTTTGCTGTTTTGGAAACAATGTATGACGTCATTTATCTCACATATGTAGTAATTTTACTGATTAGACTACTACCAAACCAATTATTTTACTGGTAGTGAGTATAATAGGCCAGTAACTATATTTCTTTTTGTAGATATTAAGATACGTTAGTTTAAACAGAGGTCGGTAATCTTTTAGGATCCAAGTAGCACATAGGAAAAAACGAAAAAAGCTTAACTATAATTTTGAAAGAATCAATAACACTAATATTTATTTTAATTGTATTTTTGATCAATAAGCAGAGAAAATGAAAATGAGATTACAAACGGGCTAATTCAAATGAGAAATTCTGACGAATATATACATCGTTTTAATTCTTGCCAACGTGCCCTTCTTTCGTCCACTCATGTTGTACAATTTAACACATGTTAATTGCATTGACTCTTCCGTTTGTTCTCGATGGAAAAATAAGTCTGCACCTGTAGTTCTTCCCTTTAACTTGCCTTACTGAAAAAGCTCTTCTCACATATTGAAATTTTTGGATACTGAGAGATTACTAGTAGATAAGACGGTAATTTGATTAGTTTTTATTATGTATGTATGTTAAGTGTAAAAATACGCTAAAACCTAAAAAAGTTTATGATAAACTAATGAGGTACTTTCTTGACAATATTGAAAAATAATCCCAAGACTAACAACTTTATAATTCAATCAAAAACAGATTAACTTTTGCATTTTGCATCTACTATTTTAACAAACAAATTTATGACGTCATACATTCATCTAACTATAGCAAACCGTTCAAAAATCCAAAATACAATTTGCCTTAAACTATACCTGTTTGTTTTAATTTTCATTTGTAAAACTGTATCTTTTTGGCAGCCATACTGTCCTTTTCAACTTATGCTTAGACATCATTAAAATATACCTTGCAATCTTGTTTTAAATGTCACTTTTTATTTATGGTAGGAACATGTAGGTATGTTAAAGATTCCAATTCATTAGAAAATATAAAAAATTATAAATTCGTATCAACATAACATTGATACACAAAACCCCAAATAAGAACTATACATTAAAAACTTCATACAGAAAGAATTTATACTATTGTATGTTTGTATTATTTTTTTATTTGTAGTATTGTCGAATGATGTTTTACTTTTTTGTCCTCATACGAAAATTGTTTATTTTATATTTATATAAAAAATATGAAACACTGTGATTCAGATCAGGTATCTGTACAAAATAAAGTCTATTATTTAATTTTTGGATTTTTCATTTTGACCAATTAATTTACTACTTAAGCCTATTTATAAAATTTATTTTTAATACCTTAATACATCTAATTTAATTAGTATAATACATAATTTCCCTTCATTTAAAATAAAATTATCAGTATAGAAATACATTAATAAATTAAACTTCACAGGCACCATGATGCGTTATAGAAACTGTTCCTCTTACATCTGTGAGCTGATCGGGATCTGTTTCACCCATCTGAAAGTAACAAAAATCAATTATTACTGTAATGATTACTACCATCCACGGGCAGAGTCTGGAACGTCAAATTTTCAAAACCACCAATATAAATTATAACTAGCAATATAAATTCAGAATAACTATCTTTTTAAATTTGTGGGTATATATATACTCGTACTATATCCAAAATTCCTATATTAAGTACTTCCGCATTTTTTAGTTTTAATTTGACGGTATCAAGAACAAGGTTAGTTGATACTAAAATAAATTTGTTATTTTGTGTGTTAAATGTGAATTCTAAATTTTTTTAACTGATGGGTGGTCGCTAAGTATGATAACACATAAAAATATGTCTTCATTAGTTGGAACCATATGGAAAGTTTTTTTTGTTATTAATTTTTGGAACATCACTTATTCTTTAAAAAGTTCTGCATGTTCTAAAATCTAAAATACAATCATCAGATAGCAATTTTACTCTAGAGTAAAGTATCTTTATATTTGACAATATCGAAAATTCTTATTGAAAAAAGTGGATCACAACTAAAAACTACGTTCAACTATGGAATTACATTCATTTATATTTAAAATATCATTTCTCCTTTCTTTAACTACAATGGCGAATTTAAATGTCATTACGTACATGTAATCTAGGATACACTGATATACAAATAATTTGATCATAACAAATTTATCAGAAAATAGAAATTGTTTTGAATGTGGGAAAACATTTTAAAAAGCATAGAGAAGCAGCCACTATTTTTAATAATAGACATCCCAATAAAAATATTAATTATTCAATTGTTACGAAAATACTAAATAAATTCAAGAGTACTGGAAGTAATAACAATAATTTTAATGCAAAACGTCAAAAACTGGTTCTCGATGAGATGAGAATGTAAAAGTTTTAGGCAATGCTGTGTGTTGTAGAAACTTCTAAAATATTGTTGTGCAAAAGGAAATCGTTGATACAAGAAAATGTAAGTAGAGTAGCAGTAGCAAGAATTTTAAAAGTAAATAAATAATGCAGACCATTCAAACCAAAAATCGCTTATTGAAAGAGACTTGCAAATGTCGAAGTAAAGGAATACATCAGAGGCGCTATAGATAGGTGGAGGTGTCGTAACGTTTCTGTATAGTTTGTTAAAACAATCATTATTTAATTAAATTACACTTTGATATGCATTGGGTTTAAATATTGAATTTTGATCTTTTTTTATTCTTAAAACAATCGAAATGACAATGCTACGTATCAAATGAAAATTAAGACTTTTAAAATGATGTTAGAAGCTATTACTGTTTCCATAATCGATTTCGTCGATATCTATACAGTATGTCGGCGAATGGAGTACACAAGAAAAAAATGTTTATTTTTCATTCTACACCAAAAAGTCATTCTGTACAAAAAGTTCTGCTTGTCAAAAAAAAACAATTTACAATATAAAAATTTTCAATCAGATGTACAGGGTGTTAATAAATTAGGAGAAATAGAGAGAAGTCCTATTATTTATTACTTTTATCAAAAATGTTATGAAACAAAGTTGTTTATAGACTAGCATAAAGTCTAAACTTTTTATGAAAATTCGAATGTTTAAAATTATTTTACATAAGTCTCCGATTCTACATAGATCTTTTACCTCCTCACACTAAATTACACAGGGTCATTGAGTTCATTAATTCCTACTTATATAGTGTGGAACAGCCAGGAATAAATTTGATAGCGATTGCTTGGACACGTCGATTTGTATTTTTAAATGCGCATTTTTTTCCACAAAAAAATATATAGGGTGTGCCATGTAACAGTGGCCAATACCAACTTTCTTATGTTAAATGCAAGCCCCTGTATATTATTTATTTTTTGAATTCTCCAGAAAATTCTAGACGTAATTCATGTACAATGTCCTACGCTCTTCAACTGTTTCGGAAACTTTAAGTGTTTTCAGATTTATTACAAAAATTAACATCAAAAAATATAATTATTTTATTTCACAAATTCTACATTACTCGTACACTAAAAACCTAAGTAATACTGATTATTTCTTACTAATATAAAAAAAAACATTAATGTCAGTGTAGGAAATGCTCAAAATGCTCGCCGCTAACGTCTTGGCAACATGTTAATCTGGTATAGAAATGTCTTCTAAAGTTACTCAACATCTCAAGTGTGACTGATCTAATCGCAAGGGTGATTCGTCTTTTTAGGTCATCTGAGTTGAGAGGTTTAGTTTAGTTTAGTTTTGTACATAGTACTTTTGACATATCCCCCTAAAAGTAGTCCAATGGCGTCAAATCAGGAGTTCGTGCTGGCCATTTTATCGATCCGCGCCTCTCAATCCACCGATTTGGAAAAACTTGGTTCAGGTACTTCCGGATATGGATTTTGTAATGGGGCGGTACTCCATCTTGCTGAAACCATATTGTATTGGCAGAAACTTGTGGGTTTACTGGATCAGGATATAAGTTTGTCAAGGTTGGCACGACATTATTTTGGAGCAGTTCTAAATATTTATCACCATACAAGTTACCATCAATGAAAAAGGAACCTACGATATGATGTTCTCCTATCGAAATCGTCTTCCATGAGCTTCAGAGTCGGCATAATTTTATAGGGATGCATTTGACTTTCTTTTATTACTCGAAAAATTGATGTGTGGCTAACGTTGAACAATGAGGCTGCTTTTCCACCAGAATTATGTGGGTTTTCCTGAAACTCAAGCATAATGTTGAAATTCATATTATCACTTAGAGCACTGGCAGCTATTTTCTTTATCTGTCTTACATGACCAAGCCCCGAAACTACTTTTCTATTTTGCTAATTGTTCCTTGGGATACAGGCGGCAAACTTGTAAAATTTTCACGAAATAAGCGAGAAACTTCCATTTGTGTTCATGTGTTATCTCCATAACCAATCATTTGTGTATTTCTGTTAAATGAACCATTTTTCTGATATTATTACGTACAGATAAGGAAATTCAAACGACAATAGCACTGACACTGATCACCACTGTCATGCAGGCAGACAACAAGAAGATAAGGCTATGAGTTTTGACGAAAATAAACAAAACAAAATATAGTTTTTTTTTCAAATCAGTAAAAAGGAACGCAGGAATGGTTTTTGCTTACAATTTCAATATCAAGAGCTAAATGGGAAGTATTGAGTGTAATATAGCGAATTTGTGAAATAAAATAATTTTCTTTTTTTAAAGTTAATTTTTGTAATAAATCTGAAAATACTTAATAGTAGGTACATGAATTATGTTAGAATTTTCTGGAGAATCCAAAAAATAAATAATATACAGGGGCTTACATTTAAAATAAGAAGGTTGGTATTGGCCACTGTCACATGGCACACCCTATACAATTTTTTTCTTAAAAAATGCGTATTTAAAATTACAAATCTGCTTCATTCGTTACCGAATTTATTCCATTTGGCTGTTACACACTGTATGCAGTCTCTTAATATTTCCCTGACATGAGGTATCTAAGTAAGATGTTCAAGGTAGGTTTCACCTATCCATGAGCAAAATTCTAATTGCTTCTCTTCATCTCCAAGTTCCAAGTGAATGCTACAGCTTTGACTTGAAAGATTTAATTTGTTTTCCGTAAAAATTGCTTCCAACTCACTTTTGCCTAAATCCAATAGTTAAGCACGTTATCTAACACTATCCCTGTCGTTAATAATGTAAATGCGTCATTTTCGTCATATGTTTTCTTATATTTCTTCACATTCATCACCAACACAGTTTCATTGAATTTTATAAACAATTTTCGCAAAGCTCTTTTCGACACAAGCGTATTAGAAAATGTTTCATGGAAAGTAACTATAGCGTATTGATATGACGTTTATGGATAGGTGATAAATATCTGAGCGGTAACTTATTGTATGGAGGTTGGCGTAGCTATGTAGAATAATATAATAACAACTTTTTTTAATAACATTTGTGTTAAAAGTTGTAAATAAAAGTACTTCTCTGTGCTTTTTCTATTTTTCCTAATTTATTAATACCCTGTAAATCTAATTGCAATTTTTTATATTGTAAATTGATTTTCTCGACAAGCAGAATTTTTTGTTAAGACGACTTTTTGAATACTCTCTTCGAGGTGTCATTCCTAACAGGTGAAGTAACCTGAAAATTTTATGTTAACATTCTGTCCTAGGAGTTAAAGGAGGACAGCAATTACACGGATTCGGAACCTCTGTGTGCTAATTCTCTCGAAAATCCTAGATGTCAGTCTTACATCTCGCGTCTTCAAAAACGACATTTTGTCGTAAAATGCAAAATATTTTTTTCCTCTTGTGCACTCCATCAGCAGACACAACATATATGGATAATTTACAGGTATGGGTATGACATAGTCCCAGACTTATTAGAACTCAAACTTTTTACCGCAATTTTGTTTTGGAAAATAATGAAAAAATTGTAATCAAGATGCTTAAACATATCTGATTTTATCCTATTTATGACAGCTTTTTAATGGCGGAATTTCATCTGTGACCATCGGTTTACTGGGAAATATTCAGACTTTCTTCAGAATCTTTCTGTTAAAGCCGTATAGAGTGACTTAAAAAAGTACTAGCACGTTTTAAAGTTAGCCAGAGTTCCTCGATTTTGTGCGAAATCAACACTATCAACTATTTCTTAAACAACCCAGATTTAATTCTGTTTAAATCTGCTTGTATCTCATTTAAATACAATGGTTACTTCTAAAGATTGGTGCCATAACTTTTCACTAAATGTACCTTGTATATTCGCTACAATCTATCTTACCTCGGTCTCTTGTTTTCGAGTTTGCTCGTAATATTGAACTTTTTCCTCAGTATATATTCTGTATCCAGAATCTAAAGTTGAAAGTAGCAAAGGGGTATTTTCGTCCTCATCGGAACTAGTGCTATCCCAAGATCCACTTATGCCGCTGTCAGAAGCAATATCTGTGTCGTTACAATACCACTTTTTACAGACAAAGAAAATACAAGTTATAATCCCCTGGAATCAAAAAACATTGTTATACACACACTACTATCTGAAATAATTGATGATGTTTCAAATATGACATCGGCGTTTTATTAAAAAAGTAAATCTATAATGATACTCTTTGTATTGGAGTCTTATAACTCTATTTCTATGCAGTATGTATATAATACCAAGGTCAATAGTCTACTTTGAATTTCACTAAAATCTCAGTTTCCGTTATAAAAGGAAGTAGTCAACATACGATGATGGTTATCCACGATGATATAGCAAACGTTTTTCTCACCAACAAGAAAAACAAGGATCATTCCCGACACGGACTATAGACAGACTCTAAGGACGAGTCAATTAAAATACTTTGGTTGCATCGTAGACCTTTAGTCGAGCGAAGGTAGACAAAATGATGCAAGTCGTTGATTTAAAAGGATTCGCAATGACAATTATCGTAATCATAATTTGACATTCAATTTGAATTGTGATTACGATATTTGTCATTGCGAATCCTTTTAATTTTTTAATTTCTTGTTCATTTTGTGTAATACCATTGAAAACGAGGTCTGATTTAGACCTTGAAACGTTTGGATTTTGAAATATACAGACTTTCAAATTTATGTGGTGTTATTCCCAAAGAACTCAGAATAAATAAAAAGAAATGGTATAGTTCAAAATAGTGTTCTTGTCCACCGCCATATGAAAAAACTAATCGACTATGAACTGGTGAATCCAAATGTTACTAAAAAACAATTTTGTGAGTAAAAACGAAGAAACTAAAGTGCATATGCATGAAGTACTTGATTTTTATTTAGAAATCGAGGATATTATGCAAACTCGAAGAAGTTAAAATCAGAATATTTGTAGGCAGTCCAGAATTTCCCTCCAACAACGGAGTCAAACAAGGTACCGCAACTCACCGGATTTATTCACAGCTGCATTAGAAAGTATACTTGGCAAGTTCAACTTAAGGTACAAATAACACTCAAATTCAGAACAACTGAATAACAAATAACTTAATATAGTAATCTATGTAGATGCATATATAAAGCTGTGTCAGAAATTAACAGAAGGGTTACACTTGCATTTGATGTCATTCGTCAGTAATTCAGTGGTCTGCACTTTTAATGTCAGTCCACTTTAAGACAAAAGATTTTTTAAATGTGTTCTACCCATAGAGCTATTATATACGTAGAGTGAATTAGGTATGGGCGTTATGGTAAGTGGCAGTGTAATAACAGTAGAAAGAGAAAGATAATATCAGGGAGCGCTTGCTATGTCTCTACCCCACCAATAGTAGGCGTCACCACTGACACTGACCAATCAGGAACGACACGCTTATTCTCTCTCTCTCTTTCTATTGATATTACATGAATTTCGTTACTTCACGTGCTCTACAGTATTAACCTCTTTGGTTCTTCCAGTATTTTGTATTGATTCTGGAAACCGTAATTATGCGGAAACTTCAAATTACAAAACGATTTTTGGAAAGATTCATGTATGATCAGAATAATAACAGAGAGACAATAATATTACCCAGGTACAAGATTTTATTGGTACAGAGTTTAATTTGGACACCACCTCTTCAAAAAGGGGTCCAAATTGCGATTAAAATATTGGTACTACCCAAGTCCGTTGAAGTTATCCACAAACAGATGAAAGGTGTCAAATGTAATACCCTATTAAAAAATCCGGCACAAAAAAAATATCGAAAGTTCTTTTGTAAAGTAATTCTTCTGGGATGGTCCTGAGAGAAAGAAAAGGAAATGAGAGAAAGATGTGTCATTTCTAGAACAAATGTAGGTATACAAAAATTCGTTTGGAAAGAGGCAAACAGTTGCTGAGTCAGTTGATCTCAAGTTAGTCTTTAAGTGTAGAAGAAGAAGTGAAGTAATTCGTGATTTGTCACTTGCTAAATTTTATTTTGAAAGTTAAATATCGAAACCACTGATTTTATTACAAGGTCAGTTGTTCCTTTGCCACTTGTTCAGATGTATCTGTTTCTAAACTAGAAACAGAATGAGCATCCCACTTTTGATGCACCTACAGAAATGTTTAAGGTTTGATAACTATATAGTGAACAAGGATTTGTTTTAACTAAAGAATGTAAATACATCAGATGTACACGAACAACAGACACAAAAAAAAATTATAAGTTTTTTTTACTTTAAAAAAAACAAAGAACCATACGAACTTGGGTAAAAGCAGTTCCTTTGAAATCATGAGTTCAGTTTCTATATTTATACATATAGATTTTAATTGCAGAATGAAAAAAAATCATCTTAATAATATTTTGTAGCAGGATATAATTCCTGATACTTCCTCTTATAGACAAGTATTGTTATTTAAAGTACCAATAAAAAATTTCCGCTATTTCCAATTATCGTGTATCTAAATAACTTTAAATACTTTACAGGTTCCGACCTTGGTTGCGTACACACGTCATTCTATGAAAAGCATTTATCGGATTTTTCGATAATTTTTTTACATAATTATATCATACCAAGAATAACGTTAATTTAAATCTGCTGGGGTCCAGCATCAGCGCTTCTTTTAATTACAGTCTGTAGTTACCAGTCAAGCCATTAATTTTTTTGACTTTACATGACATGTCGAAAAACGGAAAGTATATGTTTCAATGAGATATGTTGATAGAAACTAAAATCAATGACATGATTTTAAGAATAATACATATAAATGAAATAAATAATTTGGTATTTTAAATAAGTTGTTTTAACTGGTCAATGACTGCAGATTAACAACGTCCCACTAGACGAGATAGTGAACTAACTGATACTTCAGTCATTTCGAGAGTCAACACATTTACTTCTGTCTGATGCTTTTTATTTGACCTTTTGAAGTAAATTCGGTTCTTTAAATAGCCCCAGAAGAAATAAAAACATTGGTGTCAAATCTGGAAATTTTGGTGGCCACTCAATTCGACCACCTATACCAAGCCATCTACAATTAAAGGTAGTGTCTGGAAACATTTTTTCTTGTATCCCATAATGCGGCTGTAGATCATCTTGTTGAGAAAATATTCGACTATTTAAAGGTTGTTTCTAATTGGGAGTTGGGAATGCCTGAAATATCTTAAGGAGAATTGATGTGTGCAGAAGTTTTAAACATTACTTAGCTGTCAAATTGCCGTAAAAAAGTAAGGTGGATTCTGGTTGTGTAGTTAGGATTTTTCTGCGACCATTATTGACAATTTCAAGGATTTACTGCATCATTTAAACAAAAGTAGCCTTATCGGAACCCACAACGGAAATTGCTAAGCCTAAGGGAGGAGATATTCTCCGTTAGTGTTCTATAAATGGATATCAAAAGAATAACTCTTTATGGAAGGTTAATAGCTCTAAACTGAAATTGCATATATGAGCAGTATTCAGATTAAACAGCCTAACGCAAAACAGCGGAAAATATATACAGGGTGTTTTGTAGAAGGTTCGCCAAACTTGGAGGGCGGATAGGTGGGCTCATCTGTCATATTATATTGCCCATATAACATCTAGATAGCTTATGGTGTTTGTTTTTTTATTTAAGTTATTTTGTAACTTTTTATTTTTTACGGTATTTTCACCAAATAAACTTAAATCTAATCTATAGTATTTGTTTGCTCTTCTGCATTCGATATGTGACACACATAATTGGTTGATAAAATGATATGAGTCCATAAATGGCGAGGTTCCATAAAAAAGTCATTAAGTTAAACACCTTATGACAGTACAAAAAAGATGGGAAGCACATCGAGAACTTACAAAAACTTTTCTACTCCAACCCCTTTTCAGCGATATATCACACGTATTGGAAAGTAATTAGCATCATAATAAAATCTGACATTGCAACTTACAGGGTTAGAACTACAAAGAAAAAAACATACATCAAGTGGCAATAATTTGTTATAAATTTTGTTCAAACCGGCTTCTACCTCTGCGGATGCAATTGCGACACACCTTTTTCTGACTGCTACTGTGATAGTCTCTAGTCACATCTCAGCCCATATTATTTCAAAAGCAACATTTATACTTTCTCTTAACTTCTCGTTGGCTTTTATTTCTTTCTTACAAACGAGTTGCTTGGCCCGTACCCATGCAAAAAAATCAAAGGGAGCCAGATCTGGGGTCCTTGGAGGCCAGTGTATAGTGTAATCCACGCGTTTGTGAATGAATTATCCAGAAGCTCTCTGACAGTTCGCCTATAATGTGCTGGACAGCTATCTTTGTTGAATATTATTGGTCTGTCTTCCAATGGGATTTCATTTAATAAGATCGATCATCCCGCATTTTTTGGAATGCAACATTGATTATTTCCCATAACTGCTCCTTGGTTTCTATTGCTATCTCATAAATGTCTTGAATTTTTAATAAACGATTTATCGATCTTATTAGATGAAATCTCATTGGAAGGCAAAGCAATAATATTCAAAAAAATTGGGTGTCCAGCACGTTATAGATGAACTGTCAGAGAGCTCCTGGATAATTAATTCCAAAACGCGTGGATTGAGAGAGCTGGCCCTACTCTTTGGTCTCCAAGGTTGCCAGACCTGACTCTCTTTGATTTTTTTGTATGGGGGCGGACCAAGCAACTCGTTTATGGGAGAGAAGTAGAAACCAAGGAGCAGTTAACAGAAAGAATTAATGTTGCTTTTGAAACAATGTGAGATGAGATGCGACTATAGACTAGACTGCAGCAGTCAGAAAAAGGTGTCGCGATTACATCCGTAGCGGTGGAAGCCCATTTGAATAAAATTTATTGCAAATTATTGCAGCTTTATGTACTTATGTTTTATTTTTTGTATTTCTAACCCTGTTACAATCTCAAATTTTATTATAATACTGATTACTTTCCAATACGTGTGATATATCGTTGGAAAGGGATTGAAGTACAGAAGTTTTTGTATGCATTCGAAGTTCTCGATGTGTTTCTTAATTTTTTTTGTAATTTGATAAATTGTTTAACTTAATGGCTTTCTTATGGAACCACGCAATTTGTTGAGTCTCAGCATTTTTTCAACCAATTATTTGTGCCAAATATCGAAGATACAGTAAAAGAGAAAAAAGTTACAAACGTTTTTATGTAAAAATCTGAGAATTAACAAAAATAAATAAATTTAAAAAAATACCTTAGCTATTTAGATGTTATATGGGCTACATAATATAGCACACGAGCCCACATATCCGCCCTCCAGGTTTGGAGATCCTTCTACAAAACACCCTGTATATTCAGTACAATAAACAGGAGAAAAAATGTTAACGTTTAACCATTACAGATTATTAATCAACATTCCACCTTTTATAAATGATGAAAATTCACGATTACGATACACTGCATGAAATAAAAAAATAAATTTTCTTTAAAATAGCTGGTCATGATTCCAATAATCAGAATGACATGAATAATAGCAGGCAGGTACAAAAAGACCACTGTCGTCAACTGCTATTAAAATATTATACATACATAATTATGCATGCACCACAAACGACTCACAAAGAAAGAAATCCTCTTGTCGCCATCATCTGAAAAATGTACAGTCATTAAAATTCATTTGCTTCATCAGATATGTACCAAGAAACTTTTCAACCTTCATCAAATAAACATTTGTTTTCAATATCCTTTCAATCGATTTGATAAACACATGATTTTATGAATTTTATTTTACAATAGTCGTTTCGCTTATTTGTATTATTAGTAAATCAAACATTGCGTGATTGAATTAATTCCATTAACAGCTTTCGTATATTTTATTAAAGTAAATATAGCATTACAGGAAATTCATTTTAAATTTAAAAACTGAATACACGACTGTGATTTTCAATGAAAAAATATACATTTTCCATAACCGGCGAACCCAGTGCAATAAAATCTTCACATAAATCTTTGCAAAGTAATAAGTATTTATTAAATACGTTAAATAATTAATATAAAGTGCTGATATTATGTTTTTAAGAAATTACGAAAAATTAATTTCGAGAATTTTCAGTAATACAACAGAAGTATCATTTATGGGAGCTACTAATTGAACTTCGTTCATACCTGTGTGTTTGTATATAGGGGCAATCTATGAATCTACTGAACTGGTTAAAATATTGTGTTATTACTAACAAGATGACTAAATGGATAAATAAATACCTACATATAAAATAATTTGCTTCTTTTTCTTCTTCTTACTTTAAGCTGCCGACTTATTTTCAATTCTACCTTGTGAAATTCATTTTCAGGAGTGTCTCCATGTTTTAAGTCATCCTATGTTGCTTTTCCGTCCTTGACCTTCTTTACTGAACTCTCATTTGACATTATTTCAATGCCTTATTTCCAAGCTCTTCTTGTACGTTCCTATGTTATTCTATTCATTTGAATTTTCTACAGCATTTCGATATAATTGTTTCTGTCCAAAGTTGTAATGGTATGGGCAAGTTCGAAAAATTGCCCGGATTATTGATAGCCTCTTATAAAAAGCTTTCCTCTCAGATGTTTTGAAAGAACGAAATCTCTACTATCTGTGCAACAATCTTCCTGTGTACAAATATGTGTATTGTATATTTTTTAACAATCCCAAAACATGTGTTTCTCAGCGAACATACTAAAAATAAGGCAAAATTAAAACATTCAGTAATTGGAAGCAACTCCAGGTTGGAGCTGAAACGTCTCCACAACAGATACAGTGAGGACGCGTGGGTTGGAGCAAATTCATTTAAAATTCATTTATACAGGGTGGGCCAGAAATAAATTGCGACCATCAACTTCAGTTTTTGAAATGGAAACATTTGTTTTTGATTTTATTTTTGAATTCTGCATTGAATTCTAAGTATTTTTCACGTACAATGTCCTATACCAAAAATTAACAGTTACTACATAAATTACATTTATTTCAAAATTGAAGAAAAAACATCAACATATCAAATTAAATATTCAAATTGTTGGCCATTAACTTCCTGACAATACCTAAGGCGGTTTTCAAATTCTCGTAACACTTCATTTAGCGTTTGCGGCAGGATTCGTTGTATTTCGGCCCTAATTTTATTCTTTAATTCCTTGATATTTTTCTGGTTATTGAAGTAGACTTTCGATTTCACGTAACCCCAAAGATAAAAATCTAAGTGGCTTAGATCTGGAGACCTAGCTGGCCATCCGATATTACCTCTCTTTCCGATCCATCTATTTGGGAAAATATTGTCAAGATAATCTCGCACTGTTCGCGAATAGGGCAAGGGCGCTCCATCCTGCTGAAACCATACCGAATCTGCCAGTATATTGAGGTTTTCACCATTCGGGTAAAGTTCTGTTAAACAGGGTATTATGTCGTTTTGTAATAGGTCTAAATACTTTTCCGAGTTAAGTGCTTCCTCAATAAAAAAAGGACCCACAATTGAAGTACCCACAATTCCGGCCCTATGTTAACTTTCTTGGAAAATTGTGTTTGACTTTCCATAATCCAATGTTGGTTTTCTGATGCCCAATATCGAAAATTTTGCCTGTTTACCGAACCATTTAAACAAAATGTTGCCTCGTCCGAAAAAACTATCTTACTTGAAAAGTGCGGGTTGGCATTGCATCTATATTACGCAAAATTCTACTCGCCGGTCGAAATCATCTTCAGTAAGTTCCTGAACTAAATGAACTTCGTATGGGTGCCATTTATTTCTATGCAAGCATTTTAGAACAGAGGATTTACTTATTGACTGTTCTGCGGCTATTTGTCTAGAAAGAAGAAAATCCTTACAAATTCATTGTAAGGATTTTCTTGTAAATCGAGCAAAACAAAAAAAAATTATTCGCTGCTTTTCAGTTAAACGCGCCATACTTTGAAACTTTGCAACTGCACTTGTAAACTACTTATATTAGTTAGTTATAAAATAAAGTACAGTTTCTATGGAAATAATCAAGTGTTAAAAACTCGAGCATAAAAAAAAGCGTTTCCATTCATGCGACCAAAATACCGCCAACAATCATAAAAACCAGACTGAAATAAATAGGTTCAAACCAACAAACACCTTATTTTTACAGTTAAGTTGTTTTCTTAACTTTAGAAAGAAATGTAATTTTTTTAATAACTGTTAATTTTTGATATAGGACATAGTACATGAAAAATACTTAGAATTCAATGCAGAATTCAAAAATTAAATAAAAAACAAATGTTTCTATTTGAAAAAATGAAGTTGACGTAGCGATTTTCCAAAAAAACAACAACTGAATTTTAAATGAATTTGTTCCAACCCACGCGCCCTCACTGTATACAATGCACATATTTCTACACAGGAAAACTGGTTAATTTTTTAATATTGCACCTAAATTTCACCATTACATTTTTCCAACAGTTATATGTTGCAGAAAATAGGTGAGGATAGACAATCCTCTTGAGCAGTAAAAATATTGCAATTTTCTAGTTCCTCTTTCTGTTTTTGTTCAAATCTGTCGTTAGGAGAATAGAACTAATTTTTTATTATCGTCTCCCGGTTCTATAGGGTTGAACATGATGGCCGTACACAGGTTTTATAAATTTTGATCTTTGCCTGTAAACTAACCTGCTTATTCTTCTTCCTTGTTTGCTTTTACGTCGAAGCTGCTAAGTTTTACCTTAATTTGTACCCTTCATAAATAAGTTCGTTTACTTCCATCAATATTTAGTTTTCTACAAAAAAATTTGCAACAGATTTCTTTTCTTGTGTTGAACAATATTTTAGAGTTAGCAGTGGCTATTTTCGTTTTTTAAGTTATAACGGTTTGTTTTGATTTCGGTTTTATATTTAATGTTTATGATTTCATTTTCTACAGAAAATAATACTTCTTACTCGGAGATTACTGATACTTTCGATTCTCATCAACGGTTTCGATTTCGTACACTTCTTAATAAGAACAAATGAACTGATCAAGATATCTTTGATACCTATTGAAGACATAGAAGAATGAACAAATCTTACCACCAAATTTTGGGTAACCTATATAATACTGTACAGTGCATCCCATTTTGGTTGAGATTGCCAGGTTACTCGGTTGTTATTGAAGATAGAGTCTTGCGGTTTTCACATACCTGTTCTACTTTTTTGTGAAACTCAGGATGGCCATTTCAGATTATGCATAAGTGTTTCCATTTATAAGATACAGGGCGATTTTGATAACTTATACTTTTTGGACCCCTTCTATATCTACGAGGTTATTAGAAATACTCTTGCGCTAAGAACTACGTCTAATAGAAAATTTTACATAGAATCCAGTGGAGTACTCTTTTTTTTCCGAGTATGGTTTTGAAGATACTACACAACATTATATATTTTTAAATGGAACACCCTGTATTTTATTATTTCATTGAATTCGTTATTTTTTTCCCTTTAAAATAATGTATAATACAATACACATGGTATTATTAGAAATGCTAAAAAACACTAAAAAGCTGAGTTTTTTGCTAGTAGGCCATGTATTTTCCATTTAAAAGGAGAATCAAACAAATAATTCCATTTGAGATTTTTTATAGGAGTTTATCAGCAAAGAAATAATGTTAACAATAATTCAATAACATGAAACACGAAATTTAGGTACCTAAAAGCAACTAATAAATAGTTATACATCGTACATTATGATAACAAACAGAACAAGTATTACAAATCAAATATCTAACTTAAAATTAATTTTGGACATTATTTATTACCTTATTGATTTAACTGTTCAAATTGTTGTCCATTTTCCCTAACACATAATTGGCAAACATTTTCAATAAGCCTGAGTGCATTTAAAATTATAACAGGTCGCCTTTGTAAATCCCGAAAAGCTGCCTCCGTTGCGGCACGAAGTTCTTCGCGACTGTTGTGTCTGTTGGTATATATTTTATTTTTCAAATAACCCCACAAAAAAGTTTAATATAGATAAATCGGGTGATCTTGGAGGCCACCTAATTGGTCCATGTGTTCCTATCCAACATCCTTGAAAATTATTTTCTAAAAAGCGCCCAATTAATCTAGAATTGTGGGCAGGGGCGCCATCTTGTTGAAAGTGTATAGAATTGCGTAAGGCGAGGGAAACATCTTCCAATATTTCGGGTAATAAGTCTTCTAGGATTGTCAAGTACCTATTGGCGGTAAGGGTTCCTTAAAAAATGCGGTACTTTATTTTTGTCCCCAGTATGAAACAGGCTACATTAAAACCTGCTGTTGTCGCTCAAAAATTAAGTGCGGGTTCTCATCATACCAGTATCTTGTATTCTGCCTGTTAAATATACCGGCACTGCTTATATGAGATTCGTCTGCCCAAATAACTTTCCTTACAAAATCATTGTCCCTTCGGGTTTGGTCTAAAAACCAATTGCAAAAATTTAACCGTCTTGCTGCATCACCAGGATATAAGTGCTGGGCAATATTGACTTTGTAAGGTTTAAATTTATATTTTTTTTAAATTCTTTGGACCCGTGATTGGGAAACTCCAGTGTAATTTTCTAATTTCGCACAAGAAGTCTGGGGATAGGCATGAACGCTAGCTAACACATTTATTTCATTCATTTCTCAATTTTCTTTGTTATACACCTTTGATCGAGGTTTAGAATATGCACCAAAACTTTGTAAATTATTCTTTAGTCTAAATATAGTTGCTCGACTAGGTTGATGCCTCTCTGGATATCTGAAAGTTTTAAAAACGCGATTTCATGAAATATCTTATGGTAAAATACTCGTACTTTATACCTGTGGAAATATAGTTCTAAAGCTTCTTCAACATTCTCATAACATTGATTTAAACATTGTATCATATCGTATTTTTCGTTATTTTGAAAAACGAATTCTCTTCCAGCCATTATCAATTATCAACCAGCAAACTCATGAATAATTATTTATATAATGATCTTGTAAATTCAAACACGATAAAACACAATAGTTACTAACAATGACAGCTTGATCAGATTTGCGTTTTTCTCTCCAGCTCTCACTAGATAAAATATTGTTCCGAAAGGCGGAATTCTATAATAATTTTAAATGGATTCATGCGAGATGGAAAGGTTTGCCAATTATGTGTTATGGAAAATGGACAACAATTTGAACAGTTAAATCAATAAGGTAATAAATAATGTCCAAAATTAATTTTAAGATAGATATTTGATTTGTAATACTTGTTCTGATTGTCATACATAATGAACGATGTATAACTATTTATTAGTTGCTTTTAGGTACCTAAATTTCGTGTTTCATGTTATTGAATTATTGTTAACATTATTTCTTTGCTGATAAACTCCTATAAAAAATTTCAAATGGAATTATTTGTTTGATTCTCCTTTTAAATGGAAAATACATGGCCGACTAGCAAAAAACTCAGCTTTTTAGTGTTTTTTAGCATTTCTAATAATACAATGTGTATTGTATTATACATTATTTTAAAGGGAAAAAAATAACGAATTCAATGAAATAATAAAATACAGGGTGTTCAATTTAAAAATATATAATGTTGTGTAGTATCTTCAAAACCATACTCGGAAAAAAATTGAGTACTCCACTACATTCTATGCAAAATTTTCTATTAGACGTAGTTCTTAGCGCAAGAGTATTTCTAATAATTTCGTAGATATAGAAGGGGTCCAAAAAGTATAAATTATCAAAATCGCCCTGTATCTTATAAATGGAAACACTTATGCAAAATCTGAAATGGCCATCCTGAGTTTCACAAAAAATTAGAAGAGGTATGTGAAAACCGCTAGACTCTATCTTCAATAACAACCGAGTAACCTGGCAATCTCAACCAAAATGGGATGCACTGTACAGGTTACCCAAAATTTGTAGACCCAATGTTCCTTTTCCCTCAATCGTCTTTATCATCGGCTTTCCAACCTGCAGTACTTGAAAGTTCAGAACACGTTTTTTCTTATATACAAACTGTCCCGATATAAAAGACATCCGTCTTCTCAAACGGTATAACTGAAAGGTTTCGACATATTCTAACCACAGTCTACTTTCAGTGGAATCAGCAATTCTTTGAGCAAGTTGATAGTGTAGCCATGGGAAGTCTACTCAAGCCGGTCATTGTTAACTTTTACACGTAGTTTTTCGAAGTCAAACCTCAAACCGTCATGTCGCTGAACTGTATCCAGTACGGATTCAATACACCATGGAGAAAGAAAGATATGGACAAATAGCTTTACTAGATATAAACCATTCATGCAGACCGTTCTATAGATATTCTGTAGCATTGTTAAATAAATAAAATAACAGTTGGGAATACCGCCAAGATGTAAACAATACCTTTCGATATTTCAAGGAAATGTTTATAAGTGGTAGATATTTCGTAATACTGAAAGATCAAACTAGCGTAACTGCGGTTGGATCAATAAAAAATTGTGTAATTATAATTCCATTAGATGTGCATCTGCATGCAATTGAAATATTAAACCACACAAATTAGCATATTTAATATTAGTATATAGTACATATCTACACCTTAATAAGAATAATAACAAACCCGTCACGATTCAGTTGAAAAGTTTAAAGTGATTAAATTCGCTAAAGAAAAATCACACAACCGCAAAATCTAGAAATATTCTAATCTAATGTTGATAAATTATGATACTAGTCTTTCGAAGCTTCATAAGATTTTTATTTATGTTTATCAAAATCGTTTTTGGTTATTTTTTGTTTTTACTTTATCAGTTATTTTCTTAGTCTTTAATTGGTTGGCAATTTAGATGGTGATTTTCAATAGTTTATTATGCTTTTTGTGCAGCTAGTGTTTATAATCATCGAGTTAAAATGGTAAGAGTTGACTTATTAAGGTTCGAGTGCTATATACAGACGTTGCTCGGAGATTTATTAAGCTAGAGAGTTCAGGTATGAAATCAACCTCTGAACCACTGTCACAATTTCTTACTATTTGTTACTAATTTATTATGTTCAAAATAATTTTGTAGCTATTACCAATTTTGTAGCTAATTGATTCATATATAGAGGCGACTTAACTTAATAATTAATAGAGATATCAACTTTCTGAAAGCAATTGAATTTGTCCCTATTTTGTTGCTAATTTGTGACGTTAAAATAAATCGTCTCTATAACGCAAATTTAAGTAAAGAGAAAGAAAAACTTTTCTTTATCTTAATTGCCATTCAGAAGATAAAGAACACTGCAATTTTTTAAAACTTAATTTTATGGATCCGTATATTTTATGGCCGAAGAGCAATTGAAATTTCTGATAAAAATTATATACTTTAACAATGTTTTTTAAATACAAGGGTATAGGTACATCTAATATCATGAGTCATATTAACTCTAAAGCTAGAGAGTGGATAAAAAAACTTAAGAAAAGTAATCTACCTCCCAGAATTTTTTGCTTGTAAGTTCTAACATTAATTGTATGTAGTTAGTAAAATTTTTCTACGAATTTTAAATATGTTTCTTCTGATGTTAAAACCAAAATAGTAGAAATCCAGGTAAGTTCGAAATATATATTCGCCAAAATAACACCTTTTATTGAACTGTATAAATTAACCAAACTTTCAGACTGAATGTGTGATACTGTTGGAACACACACATGTTATGAGGATTTTCTTCACTCCATTTGTAAGCAGCAACTCCTCTACTTTTTAATGATTCGGCCTTAACTGTAAGTCTGGTATCTAACACTCGTCACAGTACAATATGCAGTGATTTTAATTAATCATTTTCCCGCAATTCATGTTTAATATTTCTAACGACGATTTAGAAAATTTTCTAGCAGCTCTTTGATTACCGAACAATGTTCTGTAGGCCTCATTTTTTTATAAATTAAATTAAAACGCTTGTACATAAGTATGATCTTTTATGAAAACTCTCACTCTTAATCATAAATACTCTTCTAACATCTAAAAGTTTGTTAAAAACAGGCTACACGGCAAATAATTAAGAAAATTATTCAAATGGTACCTACTATTAAATCTAGGGAGCTGACATTGATTCAGTTCAGTATTAGTGATGTCAAAAAGGTCATAACAACAATCAAATTTGAAAAACAATTAAAAATTTAATTGCCCGTTAACTAGTACTGCACAATCCAGCAAAATGAAAAGTATAAAATAACAATAGTTACTGACAAAAAAAAGTTGTAATTTAACATTAATTGTGAATCAAATTTGATATGTTTAGGGGTTCTAACTCTTTAGGTTGCATTATGAATGTGTTAAACATAAATTAATATATTTTGACCTCTAATTTCCAAATATATAAACTACATATTTTAGAATCTCTCTGGACACAAGAGTTATATTCGACGGACGGCAGAAAATGGGTATAAAACAAAAACCCAGTATAGGGGTTTTTCCACTGAAAAGTTATTTTGAAACGCGAAAATCTTTAATTTTTTTGTTACCAAAACAAACCATACAACTTTTGGTTAAAAGCGGAAAACACTTTCGGGAGACCCTAAATATTAGTAATTTGCCATGATTATATTTTATTTTAATTATGTTTTTTTTTTTGTTATTGGTGCGAAATATTCAAATGACACTTAATTGTTGTGTAATTTTACTGTAAACCAAATTAACTGTTAAACATTCAGGAAAATTATGTAATGTAATGTAATTAAATATTTATGTAACATCAAAGACCATCATTTCACTTTCCAGCAGTATAGTCAATAGTGGTTGTGGTCGAAACGAAACGGAAAGTTATGTCACAAAACGCAAAAAGCCATTCGGAATCACAAAACATTTAATAACTTTGTATTCTAAGGATTTTATATCACTGTACGTCATTACAGGCTTGTGAAATTGGACTAGCTATATATAATAATAGTTTTATTATTATATCAGTAATACAAGATAATCATTAATCGGTGGTATAATTCAACAGAATTTATTACTATGCTCGTTTAGTGGGTTAAATAAAAAAAAATGTAGAAGCTGGATATTCAACTCTATAATAAATTCTTCAAATATCAGGGAACATCTCCTAAGTAAAATAGACAATTCGGAAAAAAGTAAGCTACTGATTTGATCTGTAGCCTTAATAATTATTATATAATTTTTTTTAAATAAAAGTGTGGATTTAAAAATATAACTTTTGTTTATTATCTACTTTATATTATTACCCTTAGATGTTGTCCGAAACCTTACTGTTATCCTCTGCTATTGTTGTGGTTCCCATCATTCAGGTCTCACACTCATTCCTTGTATCCACGTTATTCGTACCCTTCCTCTTTTTCTGTTCCCATTGTGGTAATCATTTCATAATTTTCTTTGGTAATCTTTTCTCCTCTAACCGTTGTGCACGTCCTTAGCAATTTTTTTCCTCAACGTATTTAATAACTGATTCACTCATTTGATTTTTATTAATCTATTTGTAATCCGCTCTAACTTTGACGATCAATTTGTTCTTCTAAATGCTTCAATTTCCGTCACTTCTGTTTCTTTCCTTCAGTTATTCTTTCATTCTTCTGCAGGTCTCAGAACTACATGCAAAAGTGATATTGATCATTGTGTCGTGGATTTCTATGTTTTCTTATTTTGATGTTCAATAGAATTTCACTTAGTGACCTTATTACAATTCTTGCTTTGTTTATTCTATATTTTATTAATGTAATATCACTCTCTTCGTTATTAAAATTTACCACCAGATATTTGCAGTTCTCACATCTTTTTATGTGCTTCTTGTTTCCTAGTTGAATATCGGTCACGTCTTCGCGTCTTTTCTACATTTATCTGCAACCCCATTTTCCGCATTCTCATCGTCATTTGCGCATACTATCATCTGTGAACTGGAGGGTGTCTTAATTCACTACATTTCTTTTTCTAATATTTTACAAAATTTTTGCGACACATATTTTAAGAGTGTTGTGTGATGCACCATCCTTAACTCAAACTCTCAAACTCAACCTCAGAGATTTTATTCTCTCGCATTACTGCAAATTTCATGTCTTATGATTAACGATGATATTTTGGAGTACTACTATAATCTTGGTATTATTATCTCTATTAAACAACAACTGTACCGGTCTAAAATTACATAACATACCTAAACTCATATAAAAGTATGTAAATTATTTGCTACATTCGATCATTTTCCAATCGTGGTAGATAGTCGTATAAAACTTAACATATGATATGTCGATTAATTAGTTTTCCAATGCTTTACAGATGCTTTTAAGAAATAAACATATCTATATGAGACTTATATACATGTGCAAAGTTTTGGATTAATCGAATGTCAGGAAGTACTTAAAAAACAGATTACAACTTTTGAACTAAAAATAAATGAAAGAACTCATGTCCTTTAAATCTCATACTTACCAATATAAATGTGGCAGAAGCCATGACAGTAGAGGTAAATGGGAAACCGTAATACTGCAATAAAAACCCACCAAGAGCTGGACCAATAACTTCTCCTAAAGAATACATACAAGACCAAATGCCTGCTACTACACTGTAAGTTGCTAGGGAATCATGACACCCTCCATTACTGAAAAAAAAGGTTATTTAAACAATATTTAAACAATCTGAGATATATTAAATAAAATATACTTACATTGCACTAACGAGGACTCCCTGAAACGTTGGCATTAGTGCCAAAGCTACCGACACTCCCAAAATTGACAAGGCAACCATGTTCAACCACAAGTGACTAAAAATTGAAATAACTAAAAGAATATCCAAAATAATTTGTTTGAAACCAACCTTCCTATGTAAGGCACAAGCAGTGGACTCGGACCTAGAAGTATTAAACCCACACTACTTAAAAACAGTCCAATAACCATCATCGACCAATGGTTATGTACCTTATCTACTATCCAACCCCATGCCGGGCTAGAAATACCATATAAGGCAGAAAATAGTAAAAATGTTAATCCAATTTGCTCTGGAGACAATTCAAACTAAAATCAAAATATTCTATTAGCTTCTTTAATTTGAAAATACAGTTCATACTTACTTGTCTTAGATGCGGTTCTAAAGTTGGATCCAAGAATGCCCAGGTGCTAGAGACAACAACCACCACGAGACAAGTTATCAGAACCGCAGGTACTTTCACCAGTTTGAACATCGATGCTGACTTATGGGTAATATTATCACAGTCTAGAATTTTGTACATTGTAATATTGGGTCAATTTTACTCCAGACAGATATCTCAAAAATTGGATCAATGAAGATAGATTATAATATTTAACTCATTTATTAATATATGTTCAATATATGGGAAAACTATAGGACCTTTGGTTATAAACACAACGTTTTCTCAATGTTTAAGCACTTTTTTGGGAAATAACACTACAATACACGGAATTATCGTATACCTATTTCCAAATGTTTCGGGGTCCAGGTTAGACCCCTTTGTCAATGGCAAAGAAACTATGAAAAACGGCACAATTCTAAAATTTCATATTAAAATGTTTAACCATATTATTTGACTAATGACAATTAAGAGAATTTAATTTGAAAATATACATGGTAGCCCAGAAACTTCTAAAGATCATCTTTATATATATAAATCTTCTGTACGTGTGTTAGTCATTGAACTCCTCCTAAACGGCTGGACCGATTTTGATGAAATTTTTTGTGTTTATTCCAGGGGGTTTGAGGATGGTTTAGATTCACAATACGGTCAACTAGATATTGTTTTTTTAGTTAAATTATTTATTTAAAAATTGTTGTTGATGTTAGCACAACTTACATAGGATCCGGCAGACTGCGCTGTAGTCGCTGTCTCAAATATTCAAGAGTGTGCTTTAGTTTCAGTTACTTCTGATAGATGGCGTTCAGATTATATTGTTACAGCTAATTTTTAAAAGTTTAAATGGGACAGGACAACGTCTGTCGGGTCCGCTAGTATAATAATAAATCTCCCATTAAATTGGAAGAATTTGAAAGGGATGATCTTCAGAATTTTATGTGGCGCCAAAAATGCCACCAAAGAATTTTGTTTATTCAAGGATCCCATTAAAATCATAAGGGTAAACCTAGAAAAACCTTATGAACTATCCTGATCTTGGGTTGTTCATAAGGACATGACCATTCGCAATTTCTTCCTTAATTATCGGCAACCAGAAACGATTGAACTCCACGGAAGTGTTCTTCTTTGTGTAATATAACTGAATTTTGAAATTGTATTTTATGACCAAGGTCCAAACAAGTTCAATGGAATTTTCAAACTGTTGTTTTTTAATGTAATTTTTGTGTTCATTTATTCGAACATATGTAGGTCTAGAGATTTCTCCCATATAGAATTTATTACACTTACAAGGAATTTTATAAATACTTTTTTGTATTCTGCGTTGGTTGTTTTTTGGTTTTGTTTTTGATACAACTGATTTTAGTATATTCCTTGTTTTAAATTATGATTTAATATTATATCTGTTCCCCACTTTATTTGTCTTTCTGAGAGACTCTGTGTGTATGCTATAGTTATTGTAGTAATGTCATTATCTTGGGACTTACTGTTGCTTGTTGAAGTTTAATGTTGATTGTTAGCGACCGTTTTGTATTCGATTTTGTTTAATTCTTCATTAATATTTTTTTCTGGGTAATAAACTATATATTGCAGAAAACCGTAGACCTCTAAATATTCAAATAAACGAATACAAAAATTACATTAATAAACGACAGTTTGAAAAATAAAAAATTTGTAAACATGTTGGACACCTTGATCATAAAATACCTTTCATATTCCTATAATTTAAAAACGAACTTTATTATTATATAATCTTTAGAATTGTGTCTTTTTTCATGTCATTGACAACGGGATCTGACCTAGGCCCCGAAACATATGAAAATATACAGTCATTTCATGTATTGTTATTTCCAAAAAAAAGTGCTAAAACTTTGAAAAATATGCCACATCTATCCTTCAGGAAACAACAGTTTTGTACCCTATATTTTTTCTCTCAATGTGAAATAGATGATGATGATGACGATGATGTTGTTAATGGTGTCTATTTTTCAACTGCTTGCTTGTAGTGCCTTTGGTGGTTTTTTTTTGCTGCTCCCGTAGCCGACGGCCTCTTTGTCGTCTTAGATTTATCGCTGAAAGCTACTCAGTTTATAGATGACTGCTTTGCTGAAGCTCCTGAAGAAGGCGAGGCTGACAATTTGAAAGAACCATGTGCACCTTTTGTTTCTTTTGAACTTAAACTTCTGAAGCGACGACCGACTCTAGTATTTCTTGATGAAAGGTGCAACTTTCTCAGCATCGACATTGTAGTTGGCAACAATATAGTTTTGTTAGCTTGCTAAGACGATCCACGCCGTTCTTTAAATCTTTGATAGCATTGTTGGCCATCGCAGATGTCGGTAAATGGGAGGGTTTAGCCCTTGGGTTCTTGACTTTTCACCTTTCTTCCTCACCGTCTGGGTTTGGGGTGATGATTTCGAAACAGAAGAAGAGAACAAAAATTGTATTACCTCTTGCGATAGTCGGTGTATCAATTTGATTGTAAAGAACGTCGCACATCTACACAATCAGTGTAACTTTTGTTTTAATTTTTATGTTAAAAAAACTTGAAATAGTTTCATCTCTGAACTAAATGTCTTCAGCTACGGGAAATAATAATTTGTGATTTGATTGCAAGTTTCGAAATCGGTAAACGTTAATTTGCCCACGAAGTAAGCTTCTATTTGGCAACTTCAGAAAAAGTCTGCACTATATTAGTTGCATAGGTATGTATATTTTTAAATATACCTATGTGTTGGTTGTTACAACTATATTACATTAGGTAATAGATTAAGTGGTTCCACACATTTTTATTCACATGAAACTTAAAGGTAATCTGTCTTCCATATGATAAAATTGCCGAAATATGAACCTACAGGATTTCATCAAAATAAACTTTCTTACTTATAATTGTCAAAATACGATAAAAAAGTAAGAACTATGAATCATTAAATTTTACCTTCAATCACGGGCAGCAAGCAAATATTCAAAGGTGCTGTCAGTATCATCGCGACTCCCAAAACTAAGAAAGGTAAGCTAAACCCTCCTAACTACCTAGAAAAAGTAACATCTGAAACTGAAGTATTAAAAATGTACTCATGTATACATACGGAGTAAAGAAGTCCTCCTAAAGCAGGACCTGTGCTCATCCCTAGACCAACAAAAGTTTCCAATATTCCCTGCAATACAAATCGAAACCTATCACAAGATCTACAAGTTAAAAAGTGACTTACAATTACGGATCCAATGTTGTTGGGGAATAAATTCACTACGTAAACATAGCTGGCTGTGGAGAAGGCGCTGCCACCCAGAGCCTCAAATCCACGTATCATGATGCAAAGTGTTGTGAAAAGCGTGTAATCGTTGACGTATTCCAACATTCTTGAAAAAAGAGAAATTATTTGACAAATATTCGCACACACACAAATATTAACCATATCATACAGTAATAAAAAAAGTTTCAACATCAATTATTCTATTAAATTCAAATGTACACTGAAACAATTAATAACGGGTTGAGGAAGAAATTTGATGGGTTCAATTCTTTACTGACTTTAATTACTACGGCACCTTTATTTCTAAATTTTATTTTGGAATTTTTCTAAACCCCAAAACTAAGGTAATTTTACTTTTTTCTATTTTGTATATCCCCTAATGTGAAATCGAAATCTTTGAATGGGATCAGTGATTCGAATCCAACCTTTTGAGTATCGGTTGTTAAATTTTAACCTTCGGAAGCGGTGAAGGTGTTTTCTCCAACATTTTTCTTCTACTACTACCAAATGATGACAAAATTATTTTGATGAATTTCGGCAACTATTACATGGGTGTTTTGGGTCCTCCAAGGATTAGCTGAAACAACAGACGAGGCTAGCCTCCCAGATCCAGCTGTTCCCAGCAGCTTACCGCAACCAATCTCAGAATTTTGAGACATTAGTTTCGTTTTACTATTTCGTTTATTTATTTATGCAACATTAACAGATTTTTCATATATTTTTTTATTGTTTTTTTTTATTTCATATATACCAACCTATCGTCGCAACCTAGAACTGGAGGAAATAAGGAAAATATAACATCCAATTAATATACAATACCAGCACAACATTTACTTCTCGTTCTAATAAACATTCAAAGTCTTTGTTTGCGATATTTTAAGCTAGAGACTTGACGTACTTCAGAAGTCAGAACACCACGAAACCAGCAAAGTTTGGGTACAAGTTACCCTTACATTTGTGTGCTGACCAAATTTATATCATAAAGTAGACATTTTACGTTAACACTTCTGACCAATATTTTAGTTGAGAATAAATATAGTATATTTAATTCCTCAATATTGGACTGTACAGCGTGTAATGCTCATTAATAGCGGACTTTAGAGCATAGACTTCATATATGGTCCTAAATATAGAGCAATACACAAATACAGAGAGAACAACGTAACACACGGTGAGAGAAACAGGAAACCAAGTGTACATGGCTAATTGTGTTTAAGCTCGTTTCTGGTTGGTGCTTGTTTATTTCAATCAAGTGACATCTAGTTATTATTTGCAACTTTAGAGACCGATACATCCGTTCTCTCTCATCTAGAGTTACAATTCTACTTGTACAGACGCCTATACCTCATGTACCATATCTTTAGGTACTACCTCAATGCAAAACTATTTTGAATTTGTAACCAAACGAAAAGTTAGTTTTTTGCAGGTTTGTCTCTGTTTGTATGTCAAATTAATTATTTATGAAAACATGTTTGCGCATCTTGTGAATTTACACACTTATTACCATAATTATTATAAATATTTCATAGGAATGATGTTATTTTCTGTTAGGTAAGTCAAAAAAGGTTTCAAAAGTAATCGTCTCAGGAAAAATACGCTTAAATATAGCTAACTTGTTGCAATTTCGAATTTCAGAGAGGTTATTCAAGTTTATTCTAAAACAGATACTTATGTTAATGTGCATTAAATTTAATGATAATTTAATTAATTTTAAATAGGTGTAGTAGGTTTGATCATTATAATTCAACTAATGTTATTTACTTGAATAGTAACAAAATAGTGAAAATTATTTTAAATTTCCTGAAATGTATGTTCATTACTAGATATGAATAACACAAAGAAATAGAAACAGAAACAGAAGATTTTGCTTCGAATGTTCAGTCACAAATAACTGCTGCTCTTTCTTTCTTAATCTAAAATTGTGGAGTGCATCCATTGTGCCAAGGTTTATAAGAAATCTATGTTGATGCTTAAGTGTAATTTATAACAATTTTTGTTTCCAATATTTTGACTAGGTTAAATATTAGAGATATAGGCAAATAATTCTTAAAAACATATTATCATCCAGCGTTTATCCGCACTACTACAGCATTTTGTTAAAGAGAAGACCAGATAGTTTTCTTGAATACATGGGAGAGAAATATGAATTAGTGATTTAGTATTAATTTTGTCAATACCACTAGCCTTAGCTTTCATTTTGGAGATTATGTTTTTGATCTCTTATTCTTTTTTAGGTGCTAAAAATAGTTTGGGTCTTCGCAATTGGAAAATTATTTTTAATGTTATTATTTACTACAATTTTTCAGACAATGTCACAGAAATAATTGTTAAACGTGTCGGCTATGTCACTAGTCTTTAAAGTTGTTCTTTGATTGTTTCATGATTTAATTATACTAATTCATTTTCCGATTTTGTTGACTACTTTAATCAATGTTTTAAAATACCGTTACATTATTTATGTGTTGTTTTTTCACCAGGTTTTTTGGTAAAGTATATATTAGAGGTTCTCATACTTTGCTACTTGGTCCATGTTCGTACCAAGAAGTTGAAATAACAAAATGTAGCTCGTCGAAATACTAATTAGAGAAATAAAGCATGATAATCTAACTGCAAATGAAGATTTAATTACAAAATTGAGATATAACATTTATTTTAAAAAATGCTCAGTATTGGTGTATCCGTTATAATGTTATTGTGTAATATCAATGGAAAGCAGAATGTTAACAATTGATATTAATTTTTTGTCAGGGTTGCAGGGGGTACAATTTTTAATAAACACTTCATATTGTTGTACTGATAAAACTTCGTAGGTATGATTATAGATTGATGCACCCAAATATCAATTGTTATACACTCCTATTATCTATATACTTTCACAAATATCATTTAACAATTAACATGGACAAATAAATAAATAGTGAAATATTATAGTCGTACACGTGTACAAAGACGTAAATGGTTGTTTACTATCATTTTATTTATTAAAGATGATCAAGATATTTATCTCAAAGTAATGACCTATTCAGTATGAATGGAATTTCCCTTAGTATTTTTCCCAGAACTATACGTCTCATAAAACGCATAACAATTATATGGTGCTAAAAACATCTATTATGTTATTAACCAAATTATATTTTTAATATTTCTAACGTCATCATCAAAATCTTCCAAACAACATTATTAAATACCACTTCAATTAGTTAACAAAAGAACTGATTTTACGAATAAAAAAACAAAATAATTTACCTGGTAAAAAATACATCAATTATGGATGAAAAATGCTTACCCGAATAAAATATTACAAATACCAGCTACGAAGATCCCAAAAAGAAAAAGAAATCTGGCCCCCAGTTTTGGCAGCTGAAAATAATTCTTGAATTAGTATTTTATAAAAAAAAACAGGATGCGAATTTAGATATTTGCAATAAGCTGTATCACCGAAAAACTAAAATAAAAAAATTCTAGAATGGCGAAGGCGAAGTAATATGACGTAGAACTCATATTAACACACTATCCCGCATAATACAACCATTTATTTGCTACATACCATGACATACCCTACAAAAAGTGTTATTCCGTGACAAAAATATATGAAATCGAATCACGGCCGCTATATGATATAACAAACATTTAAAAATATTCTTATTCCGAGTTAGGCTTTTGCGCATATCCTTGCCAGACCCAA
Organism: Octodonta nipae; assembly: GCA_034190945.1. NCBI lineage: Eukaryota > Metazoa > Arthropoda > Insecta > Coleoptera > Chrysomelidae > Octodonta > Octodonta nipae. The sequence continues at coordinate 35,420,336 of CM067218.1, read as the reverse complement.
ATCCCCAAACCTTAATTGGGAATAGATGTGGAGTGGTATCTTAGTTCAAAGATAATCTAAATCTCTGCTCAACGCGTCTAAGTTTGGAAATATAAAGTTACAACAATAAAAAGAAAAAATATATTGCTCAGTGGAAAAGTGTAGAGATCTGTTTATTTTAAATACACAGAAATTATTTTCGCATATTTTTAACTTTGTCACTTCAACCTCCCGTAGAGATAGGTAGTAACTGTTTAAACAATCAAATGGGGTTCAAGGCCAAATGATTCCACAATGCAAATGCATTTTCAGGGCATAACATTTTTTACAAATTAATTAGATAGTTAATAAAACAACACCGATAAAACAAATATATTAGATTGTAGTCCTTCACGAATGGAACAATGTGATTTTCTTTGTTGTATTCGGTGTAGATCCGTTTCTTGGTTTGTGTTCTGAAAAGAACATTTTACCTGAATTTTCGCCAAAATCTCATTTGGCATTTTCAAAGCAGAAAATCTGAAAACAGAATCTGTTATCACTAGGAGGCACATTAAGGTTTCAGTGTTATTACAACCAAGTTATGAATTTTTTAAAAATCATTCACTTTACATCGGGTTTTCCAGCTGTTCTTATGAAAAATGCTGCGATCAAAATTTATGAACATTCATTTTGAAGATTTTCTGATTCTCTACAATTTTTCTATGGACGGCAATGAACAGATCATTACTTTTTACACTATAAGCAAAAAAACGAAAATGCCCCATATTTTTGGGGTTTTTAAGGCACAAATAATTTACTTTTACGAGTTTGCTGTTAAAATTATGTCAGTTATGGCTTATAAACTATTCTTTACGTGATGGCGTTTGCGATTTGCTGTTGAATTTTATGTCACCTAAAAATCTCTATTGGTTGGTATAATATGACTGACCTAAAATCCGCAAACAACTTGGTGCCCTCAGTGTTGAACATGTTAAGCATTTGTCAGGGAAGTGTGTGATGAAAGCAATTAGAACATTAGAGCTTTTGCAGTTCCACGCCTTATCAAATAAAAACAAAATTATTGTGCAATTGGAATGTCATGAAAGTCAGCAAATAAATAAATTGTCAAGTTGTGATTCCTTGCGTATTATACCCAGCATGTCCAATCTATTGATGTTATTTTTTTATTGATTGAAGCACGAATATATCGTCATCTTTAGCATAATTTGTTTTTATTCATAAATATTGTTGAAATAAAATTCTAGTAAATGTTTGCTCTGTCAGGAACCACTGACAAACCTATGAATCCACCACAACCTAGAATGAATGAGAAGCAATTACAAACTAACGAATTAGAGCCTTCAGATTTTCAAATTAAGAACAATGTGCAAATCAGTTGCAAGTTTGTTGAGTTACAATCAGATTTAAAAAAATGACATGGTAATAACCGAATACCAATTCAGCTCCTCATTAGATATAAAGAAGAGAAAAAATTGCAAGAAAAGTGAAGAAAAAGTTATCTTAGAATAAAGTGAGGAAGGCGGTAAAGAATATTCGAAAGAAATAGAGAAAGATGAGCAACGAGCTTCAGTTTCAATCTTAGAACATCAATATTGACCCTCTTTATATTCAAAATTACAATCGTCAACCAAAGAGGGTTCAGTACCAAAAATATCTCAGTTTTTTGTAGGTTGTGTAAAAAAACAGAAGTCAGTTAACTAAAAAGGTTTACTTGTTTACTTAATGGTTCTACGGTTATACGGAAGAGAATGTATGTTTATATTTCATTTAGCTTATAATATTTCCACACATTGGAGTTTATTTTATAATATAATGTTAAATTACTCACATATTCTAGTTTTGCTTTTCAGTTTCATTTTTTCGCAATTAAATATAAATGATAGAATTTTTCTGAATAATCTCTAGGTATTAAAGAAATTTTGAAATATAACCAGGACATACCATCCCGAATAATGGTAATAGCTTTTGATGACATATATAATAAAATTAATCCATTTTTCTGGATGGATCACTTATATACATGTTTTATATAAAATATTTAGAAATTAACCATGCTATCACAGGCGACATCCTCCTAATTCGACTATTGTTTTTAATCCGGAAATTTAAATGACAAATTGTGTCATGACAGCATGGTGAGCATGATTGGATGCAAATTATCTGAATAAATGGATAGAAAGAAGAAACTATTTGTTTTCTATCAATGAATTGAATATATGCATAAAAAACGCGATAATAAATTCGACACAGTTCATTTCATACTCATGCAATCGAATTTTTGAAAGAGGAGAACATATTGAGTGATTAGGTGTATACCGTCAGCAGTTTTGCTCTATGAAGTCACTATAAATCGATTTTTCATAAAACCCCACCTGCGTCACTTGGGGAATTGCAGCAAAAAATTACTTAAACATATTACGTTTGCTAATAATTTGGAAACAATGTAAATCATTTTAAACATTGTTTCATTAATTCAAACGTTGTTAATTAGGTATTAACAAATTAAATTTTGTTAATAATTGGAAGTTCCTGTAAAAGTATTGCTTAAATGTTAAAAAGCATTTTTATAAACATTTCATGTGTTCGTAATGTTTTTAATGATTTTACTGGAATTAGTTCTGTTATGTTATTGTAGTTCACTCTGTTTATCCTAGAAGGATTGTCAAAAATGGTTTTAATTTAATTCTTTCAAAAGTTATTATAAGTCCGTGGCGGTCGGAGAGGGGGCCGTAGACCTCTCCTGCTGATCAGTGGTGCTACATTACACAGCCCCACAAAAAAATAAAGTCTTTGCATCGGACCGGATATATTTAGGCCCATGTTTTTGGGGGCGCAGAATCAGAATCCGGGGTCAGTTTGACCTCATCAGGTCAAGGTCAAAGTCATTCCAAGGTCAAATTACCATAATCTAATCAAAATATCTGAAAAAATTCGTATAAATGTTTTTGGGGTCGCTGAATTCGAATACAGGGTGGGTTTGACCTCATCAGGTCAGGTTCCAGATTCGGATTCAGCGACCCCACAAACCTACATAGGTCCGGTCGGATACACAAGACTTTTTTTGTGGGGCTGTGTTATAAGTGGAAGAACCTGCATTTTTTATTTTATTTACTGCCTAGTGTATTAAACGCACATTTATATCTAAATGTACATAAAATGTCTGATTTGCCTTCCTAACCCCCCCCTCTTCCTACCCTAAAAGTCAAAAATATCATTTCTTGCGTTGCCCTTGACAGTCTGTATATTATTTCCCTTAAAATATGATTATTCGAAAGATCAAATAGATTCTTAAAACAAAGTGGAAGTTTAAAATAAAGAATGTATAATTCACGTCTCAAAACATTGGAATAATTCAATATTTCAGAAAACAATGACAAGCAACTCAAAACAATTTAATTGATAATTTAGGAGGATCTATGAGGGAATCGCTCGACACCCAGAAGAATATTCTCTGCGTAAATACTAATGGTAGAAATATTTAGTGTGATATTATTTGAATACAGCTGACATATGCAACTCATGCACGCCTAAAATACCAAAAATGATTTCCAAATTATAGCCATACTTACCAGTTTTCCGAAAATTGGTGAGGTTGTAAACATGACTAGAGCGTAAAAGCTGAATATAAATCCTGATACAGTGTCTGACAAACCTTTGTGGAGTGCTTCTTTTGGGAAAAACGGCGCCATGATAGACATAGAGCAAAAGCTCATAAAATCGACAAATGCTAGAGTTAGCAAAGACATAATTTGTCGTTTACTGAAGTTTTTCAATGCTGATGGTTCCAAATGCGATTTTGTCCTGTAACAAATAAAAAATCACTTTCTTCAAATTTGATCCATTCACCGTCTAATTAATCTTTGTTTGTGATCATCCAGCATACTTATTGCATGACTTATGCAGAGAACTAACTCGCATTCATATACACACCTACAAACACAATAACAAACGCATACATAGTTTCACCAGTGGCGGTTCCAAAGGACTAAAACCATAGAAAAGTTATTTAATATTTCTACCTACCCCTTAAAGCTCGAAATTGCCCACCCTGAGTACATACACACATTAGGTACATGCAGCAATTAAAGCTCAAAGGTTAACAATGTCCACATACCAAACTTCGCTCAAAAATGATGCGCCCCAACTTCTTACTTTATGTGCACAACTAAGTATAGTATTAGTAGCATGTTAGATGCAGTTAAATAAAGATTGTTGCAAGACAAAAGAGCAAAAAGTAGTAAAAGATTGGTCATGTTCAATAATTAATAATATGGTCAACAGAATAATATTGCATTTGCAACTATTGGGAAGATTCCTAGAACTAAAATTGTTCGCAGACAATCAACATTAAATACCAACCATTCTGGTTGTACAAATGAGTTATTTTATCAGCACATTACTAAATCGCAAATAAAAAAGCATTATTTATGAATTCAGAAAGATGCCAAACACTAAGCTGGACGTAAATTTAAAAAAAAAATACCAAGAATTTGATATTGTGTACAACCGACGTCTTTATAATAACAAAAAGTGTCCGATTAACTATACACTATCAGCATACTTTCTTAGTACAAGAAGGGCTCACGATATATTCATTCAGTTGCCTCAGAATATGCGATAAACGTGACAATCACTATGTGCAGTAATGTGGTTGAAACAGTTAATCATTACGCTAGAGATAATTTTTAGAGAAACATTTCGTCTGATCTAGTGAAAATGAATTTAACCACAAAATGATTTTGAAATACTGTTACCATCGAGGTTGCCTCAAGAGTACTCCTCAAGAACAGTCGCAAAGTCCGAAAAATAATGAGAGTTTGCAGTCGGCATAGAGTGGACTAGCAGTAAAGTCATTAACGGAGTAATGATGTTCTTATACTTAAGCCGTTGTGTATTCTTTGAAGAGAAAAGAAGTTGTCGTAGCTGACCAAGAGGATGACGTACCACTTTTATGTTATAACTATAAAATAAGAATAACCAAGAATAAGGCATAAAATTGCAAATCTCCAATGACCTTTCGTCGCTATGAGATAAAGTAAAAGAAATTAAATAACCAAATATATATATATATATATATATATATATATATATATATATATAAAGGAACAACTAATGACGAATAAACAAAACACAGATTAAAAATTTCAAGAAAGAATGTACATAAAAGAACACAAAATCTGTGCCAAAATATGCCCGACATGTTTTATCATGGTACAAATGAGTTATTGTTCGTTGAATAAAAGTACATTCGATTTTGTCTCTTGTAAATTCATTTAGATAAGGACCGATTGAAGGTTTATCTTCAATACATTAACCATTTTATCATATAATGTTGTCTATGCTGTTAATTGCCTTTTTCAAAAGATAATATCATAATAATATTATAATGATCCATTCTTGTCCAGCCAATGACCATTTTCCCGGGTAATTTGTCGAAGCAGCACCAATTTTCGTAAAAATTTGTATTTGAATACTACTTAGCCTCTGCTGCAAAGTTGACCCTTTTCCGGGACTTGCTTTTTTTCGGTCAGGGTGGGTGCTACCCCCTCTCGAGGGTGAAAAATATTATATGAAAAAAAGTCCAGGAATGAATAAATTACTCTCTTTGAGGTGTCATCTCGCGTCTTCAAATGAATAAATTAACTGATTTTAAGCAACTTTTGTTCCATAATTTTTTTCGGAAAGTCAATTCTTTTCGAAAAAAAATGAAATCATCGATTTTTCAACAATGTTTTCATACGGTTTTTCGTAAATAACTTTAATAATATGCACTTTAAGAAAAAATCATTTAGATCAAAAATGTAGCTTATAAAAAAAACAAAAAAATGTTGGGTTTTCGTTTGTGGTTTCTGTAGAACCAATATAAATTTTTCGGGAAAAGTTTATAAATACTTTTTTAAAGTGCTTCAAAAAAACGTTTAATTTGTTTTTTATAAAAGTCTCTAGCATGAAAATTAAACGAGTTATGATATAAATAAGACTTTTTTTTGTTTTTTTTTACAAAAAAATGTACAAATTACCCTCTAAATACCACCCCATTTGAAATTAATTGCTACAACTTCACAAATCACTGGACTTAGTTACGATTTAAAGTAAGTAGTTTTAAAAAAAGTCGAGGCTTAAGATAATATTGTATTTTTGTAATTTTGCAAAAAATTGTCTTTTCTTTAAAATAACTTAAAAAACCATGAGAGATAGGCAAAATTTTGTTGAGTACAAAATTGTATGTTTTGTTTTTTTTAATTTATGTTTTTTGTAGGATAAGTTAGATATGACCGTATAAAGTTTGTACATGTTCGTAAATAGTACTATTAGGCCAACCTTTCAGCTCAAGCCCTTTCAAAAATAAGCGATAAATACATTTTCAATTTACATGAGCTTTTAGCTCATAAAAAATACTTGCAAATTGGTAATTTGTGAAGTGGTTACAATTAATTTCAACTGGGGTGGTACTTAGAGGATAATTTGTACATTTTTTTGTCAAAAAACAAACAAAAACACTTTAAAAAGTTTTTATAAACTTTTCCCTAAAATGCATTGTTTTTGAGTTATTTCACCAAAAACCTTTCAATTTTTGTTTTAATGAAATTGCTGTGAAACCTTTGGTGTGTCACAAATGAACGAACACAGTTTTGCACCCTGACACCAAACCTTTATTTTAAACACTCAAAGCCGTTTCAACAACTCTAAGTTGTCATCAAGGAGTAAACCAAGCTCTGGAGTTGTTGAAACTGCGTTGAGTGTTAAAAATAAAGGTTTGGTGTTAGAGTGCAAAACTGTGTTTTTTCATTAATTTTTGTTTTCACAAATTAGAACAAAATTTCAACAAACCCAATATTTTTTTTGTTTTTTGTTATAAGCTACATTTTTGATCCAAACGACTTTTTTCTTAAAGTGCATATTTTAAAGTTATTTACGAAAAACCGCATGAAAACATTTTTTTGTTTTGTTGAAAATCGATAATTTCATTTGAGATTAACTCGAAAAGAATTGACTTTCAGAAAAAAACTTTATGGATCAAAAGTTGCTTAAAATTAGTTATTTTATTCATTCCTGGACTTTTTTTCATATAATATTTAAGGGTCAAAAAAATTATACCCACCCAATTGCAGTGCTTCCTACTGGGTCAATTTATAAATCTATTCAACTCAAATACAGACAAAAAGTTACATAAACATCGTTCCAACCCTTAAATTTTAAAGAAATTCCTAGTGCAACATCCTAGCGCCACCTACCCGGTCGAATTGTAAATCTAAACATTTCAGGGACCCACTCAAACTCGCACAAAGAGTTTCGTCATAATAGGCCCAACTTTATGAGTTAAAAAAGTCCTACAACCCAATTGTAGCGCCCCCTACCAGGTCAAAATATAAATCTAACAGACTCAAATACACACAAACAGTTTTACCAAAATCGATCCAACAGGGTTTAAATGTAAATCTTAACCATTCCAGGGTTAAAAAAAAATACAAACGAATATTAAATAGTCGTTAAATTTCTTAATTCTTCTACAAAGTATTGGAAACATACAAAGATGAATAAAATCGGTCACAAGTTATGGCATCACCAAGAGAAATACATATTAAAATTTACCTTATGAGCCTTTCTCTGATCCTCCTCACTTCTGTTCGGCTATATGATTCCGGGGAAAAACTCGATAAGGACTTACTTCTGCAGTGTGTTCGATATACCTGCTGTCCAGCATGTCCTGAATGAGATGATAGTGCAAAACTGCCCTTGCTAGAACTCGAACTGTGGGTTTTCTGTTGATGGAACAGCATTTGGTTTAAAGGATATAAGGTGATCTTTCTCCATTTTTCCCTGAACTGTTAAAGGGAAATAGTTATTAAGTAGTCAAGTTTAAAGTTTAAAACCAAAATCAATTTACAATAATGCTAAACAGTGAACCATATTAATATACGTGTGAGATGTATATACCGCGTCACCAATAAATAACATACAGAAAATTGGTAATGAACAAACAATAAATAAATGCAATGTTTTTACACAAAACCAAACTTTTACTTTTCAAAGTCATCGTTATTTTATTTATTCCAAGATGAGAAGCTACAGCTACAGTATCAGTAATATTGCAATGTTTCATAAGTCATGTCTGAAATTGATTGTGAAACCGATCCAGTTAAAATGAATGTTATTAGAGATAACTATTAAGCAGAGACCGAATTTTCGAAACCAAGTTAACAGAAAATTGATTGGACAAGTAATGACTCCAATAAATCAAGTGATAAGGAAAAATGCATCTTGGTTCACATTGTAAAGCCTGTAATGAAAACGACTAAGACAACATTGTCAGATTTCAGATCCCTGCCTTAATAATCTTGCTATTGCTTTTCATTTATTATTACTGTGCTAATCACAAATTTCACAATGCTAGAAAATAAAAGAATAAGAAAATTCCAAAAACTAATGTAGGAGGTATTGCCGTTGTTATGAACTATTAGACTAACAGTTTTTATGGCCAAACATTTATGGCAAGAAATGGATATAAAAATCAGTATTTCTAGAAAAGATTTTAATATAAATGTCAAAAAGTGCAATTACTATTTAACAAAACCAAGCTGTTTAATTCTTATTATATTAAAAGATACTATGTAATTTGAAGTAAACTATTCAAAAATATCACACAATTTTCCAGATATAGTATTGATGAAATTAAAGATCGTTCTGGGCTATCATAGTTTTTGCCAATAACGAGCAATTATATATATATATATATATATATATATATATATATATATATATATATATAATGCAGGACGCATACTATGGAGACACTTTTTTTAGGCAAGGCATATATTGGGGACATCTGCATGCTTTGAGGACTGGTCCCAAACTATGTTTGTGTAAAAGGCATGCTTTGGGGACATTTTGAATTTATATCTCTAGCATATTTTGAGTCCAAAGTGAATTTCTATAGTATCCAATAGATGGTGTTATGGTACACATTTTGGGTATATTGCGATATATAAACTGTCCCCAAATTATGTTGAAAGGTTTATATATAAATGAGTTTATATATCGGATTTGTGTCTAAAGCATAGTTTAGGACAGTCATTTTTTTTACATTGCATGTGTTTGAAAACGTGAAATAAGCCATCCAGCAGACATTTGTTATACATAGAAACAACGTAAACAGTAGTCGCTTATGCTTTGAAGTTTTTATATTGTTTTTGTATAGTTCTTGTTGGTGACATATTATTTAAGATATTATCGTTAAATGATCCAAGGGTATATATAGTATAATTTCATTGTGTTTTCGATTAAATAAATACGTAAGACTAAAGTAGAGAAATTATTTAGTGGCGATATATGAAGTTTGGAGTTTTAAGACATGACTTAACGGTCTGAGTTGCACATTAATAATTATTATTATTCTTACGGAATTTGATACTCGGCTAATGGTTAAGATGTGGATTGGGTATTATTGACACATTTTATGGGTGGTATACTGAAATTTTATAGATTTTCGGAACTGTTAAAAAATGTATTAACCTAAATTAATTCAATATATAAGGATTCAGTGCTTGATATTGGAAACCGTACGTATAACTTGTCGGTAGTCAGAACAAGAATTAAATTCTTGGAATACATTTATTTCGGCTGAGTGTAAGAATTACTGATGGCCGTTTCTAAGTGTTGGTATATTAATTCATAGAAATATCTCACTTTCGAAGCTGATTAATACTTTAAACGGTAAAATCGTTTGCTAGCAATATAAGGATGTTCCTTTCACGTTATTCAATATCATACGCTGGGTAGAGGAATTACTTGAATCTTTATAATCAATATGGGAGTTTCCGGTTTTGCAGTATTATTTATGTGAAATTTATATCAAAGTTGAAAAAAGAAATTTTTGCATTTTTGCATCAAATGATTGTTATTCAACAGGGTGGTACATGAAATATTTGTTTGACAAAATTCTACAAATAAAAATACAGTGGTGTTCTTAATTGAAATTATTGAAAAAATCGCTAAATAGGTCTTGACTGAGCATTTATCGGTAGACTTTGAAATGTTGAAGTAATGTAGTTTTGAAATGTGTTAGTCTATTTAGGTAGAATAAAATTAAACTTATGTTTCATCGGTTGATTAAAATGCAGGATTTTCTATAAAACATTGGATTCGTAATTTGAATTAATTGATTAATTAAACGTTACCTAAGATTGAGTGTGGTGCAGTTTAGTGGGGATATATGAAGTTTGAAGCTGTAACAACTGACTATTATCTATCTTAATTGCACATGTATCTATAAAGATTGAAAACATTACTAAGGTTGAGATTTGAATTTGGTAATATGTTCACAAATAGTGTACAGTAAATAAATGGTTTTACGGAATTCTTAAAAATGTCGTTTACAGAATCTAAATTCTTTGAATACAAGGGAAATAAAGTTTTTTGGTGGGTACCTATCTGGATTTATATTTTTATTTTTTGAGGATGATTGTGGAAATGGAATAGGATATGTTTAATTTCACAAGAATAATTACATTTTTACAATTCATTTCTTTAAACTGATAATAAGTATAACGTGGCCCATGGCTGATGTTGCTCTAGGCTTATATTGATTAATAATTTAAACTGCAAAATCTTAGACGTGTAATTTGAGCATGTATCACTAACGTTTTTCTATATTCTATGTAGGCTAGAGAAATTCTTCAAATAAAAAATCTGGTGGTATTCTTAAATAAACGTAATATTTTAGATAACTATTTTCATGATTTTGTGGAGCTTGGTAAAGTTTAACAAACATATGAAATATTCCAGATTATTTTTATGTGGGGTCGGAACAGTTTCTTCTTGGGAAAGTTCTGTAAATAGGTCTTAACTGAAGTCAGCAGATTTGGCAATGTTAAAGTGTTTTTATTGTAGTTTTGAAATTTTATTAGTCCATTAAAGAATAATTAAACTTTGGCTTAACAAGTTGATTAAAATTTGGTTCGATTGTTGGGTGTCAAAATTTGGAATTTTCTTAATAACTAATAACTAATAATAATAATTTTATCCAATTGATCAATTAAACATTACCCACGTTTGGGGTGGTGTAAATAGTTTAGGGGGATATATGAAGTTTGATGCTGTAACATGTTATATTTATAAAGTTTGAAAATTTTACTAAGAGTTGAGACCTGAATTCGGTACTATTGTCATATATTGTAGGTGGTGTTCCGTAAAATTATATTATCTGTTTTTTTTTTCAATATTCTTAAACATTTCGTTTGTAGGACGTAAACTCTTTCAATATTAAGCGAATGGAATGAGTAGTTTTGTCGGTACCCATGACGAAAAGTATATTTCAATTTTGGTGAATGATTGTTTAAATCATATATGATATTCTTATTTCACAAGAATAATTAAATTTTTTACAATCCATTTCTTATAACTGAGAATAAGTATGATCCTGTAGATAGCTAATTTTCACCTATGTTCGTATGTTGATTAAAATTCTAACGGTAAAATCGTTAAGTAACGATATTATGATGTATCATTCACGTTAGTGGATATTCTATGTTGGATAGAGGAATTGCATGAAGCAATACCAAAACTCGGTTTTGCTGTAATTTTCTTTTCAAACATATGGCAGAATAGCTAAAGAAATTTTCAAAGTTTTTATTGTTCTTAATAGGAAGTTTTTAGTGACATAATTTGAAATGCTTGTAACTTCTGTAACTAAAAATATAGTAGTACTCTTAGTTAAATGTAATAAATTATTATTTTGGGGATGTGTGGTGCTCCATAATATAAATATATAAGTATATAACATTTTCAGTAAACTTGTATGTGTAAGTCGGAAGAATGCCGTAAAATTTCTGTTAATTTGAACAATTTGAACATTTATCGGCTGACTTGGAAATGTTGAAGTGTTTTTAGTGTAATTTCGAAATTTTGTTGGTCTATTAATTAAAGGATTAACATTTGGTTTCACACGTTGATTTAAATATGTTTAGATTTGACGAGAGATGTAAAGACCGATATCTAGTTTTTCGGGGAAACTAGCACATAGAGGTTCCGAATCTGGAGCCGTTCCATGTAATTGCTGTTACCCGTAATTCCTAGGTTAGCATGTCGCGATAAAATTTTCAGGTTAACTTCACCTATCAGAGATATTGAAACTCTCTTCGAGGTGTCATTCTTTTGTACGCAAGACAATATATATACTATATATGGTTTCTGGTTACGGAATCTTCATCAGTTGCGCTTCCCACACTTTGATGTCCTCTCGAATACTTCTTTATGCATTTGATACATTTCGTTAAATTTGAAGACGCGAGATGTAAAGACCGACATCTAGGATTTGTGTGTCTCTATGCAAGGCTCTTGACTCCTATTATACGTACAGCAAAGGTTAAATAGGAAAAGTTTTAGAGAAAACCTAGTGCATTGAATACCTGGCTTCAGATTTACAATCGGTCACTTGGTTTTGGAGATAGCCGGCAAAAACCGAAAATAGCGGATTTCGTTTTTCGCCGGGAAATCTGACAGGTTAATTTGATCACTGTCAAAATGTGACATTATTTGAATACATTTTCTTAATCGAATAAGATGGCATTTGTCACATGTCTCAATAGTCTTTTGTCATTCCGCAAACTTTCCATTTTTTTATGGCCTCCATATTAGATTTTTTTATTTTTGAAATAGCGTGAACTTTCCAGTCTAGTAATACACCACAAGTGCATTAAAGATTTCAGTGTCAACAAAATATCACACATCAGGATTAATAAAAAATACCCCCATTATGTAATAGTTTAAAATCTAATTAAGTTCTTAACTGCTTCGCAACTAGGTATTAATTTAGAGAAATGCAAATTGGCGTCCATTTACATAGGGACAATTTTGACAATTGGTGACTGTTTTCGTACAACTTCACAAGTGTATTTCCGGCAATACTATTTATAAATGTATCTGAAATTCTATGTTTCGGGTAGATTAATTAAACCAACGATCCCACACCAAAAGTTACTTCCAATGTAGTCTATATACATCTCTTTGCCAATTCGTGAGGGTTTTCCATATCACATTGATAAGTACATATTGTGCTCATTACAACCTTCACAATTCGTAAATCAACTCTCATAGGACCACAAGATATAATTTACATAAATGAGATATTCATTACTCTTTCTAATATACCACTCATAGAAACGCATTCGTCTTGGAAAATCAGTTTCCTTAAATCTTTGAACTATTTTGGGTTTGTATGGATGGTACTTATTCTTTTTTTATCACTCTCTTTACCGTTGATTTTGAAACACAAAATTGCCGTTCAACAGTTTCTTACCTAGGTATTAGGCTTTCGTAAAATACTTCTGTTTCGATTTTCTTTTTCAATATTGTTCGGCTTCTAGATTGTTCACAAGATTAATTAAATTAATTAAATTAACTAGGATTTTTTGGAAGTGGGCTTTATGAGGCTGTCGTCGTTCAGAATACATCTCTAAATACCTTGTTGAGAGTAATGTCGGTGTTTGTATTTAATTTAAGTACAGCGCTAACATGTCAAACTTTTTCTTCATTTGAATAGAGAATCCGGCTATTTTTAACAGGTTTCGATAATTTGATAGTCATATTTATGATTTTAATCAGAGAAAAATGTATTACTTACTAAAAAAACAACTTTCACACTTTGAATTTTTTAACATCAGTCAGATGTGTTATAGAGGGCGATACAATATTAAAAATAAAACTGGAGATTTAAATATTTTACAAGTTGTCAACGAAAACTCTAGTACATTGGTAAGATCTGTTGAAAGGGAATTTCCTGTGTCACAATAAACAATACAGAGAGTGTTAAAAAATAATAAGTACCAAAAACCCAAAATATAGATGCACACGTAATGAAACTAATTTTCAAGACAAATGCATTTCATTTGTCTTGAAAGTTAGTTTCCTTAAGTAATAAAAATTCGGATTTTGTAAGTCATATCTTGTAGTACGATGAGAGTATGTTTACGAATTATAGAATATTAATAAGCACAATACTCATAATTGGGATATTGAAAACCCCCCACGAAGTGGCAGAGAGATGTTTATAGACCAAAGTTGGACGTAACGTTTGTGTTATCTTTGTTAAGCTAGCAGAGCCATTTCATAAAGCCCAAATGGGACCTACTCCAGAATGTATTGCTAATTTATTACGCAAAAATTAAATTTATTGCTCCCACCCTTTCCGAAAAACAGTGGCTATGCTAACTTTAAACTAAAGTTAGCATAGCCATATTCTATATCTCCGGAATGAACAGCGCTACCGAGGTGATGTTGGTGGCGCATTTTATTGCTAATTAATTGCTATCGAATGGCACTAGAGCAAAATACCAAAAAATACCCTTTCATCCCCTACTGAATTTCTCACCCCCGACAATTACGAAAAAATTGTATTTCAATATTTTGTGTTGTATAAAATCAGTAGACTTTTAATTGCTAATTAGTTGCTGAAGTTTTACCCTCATTACGATTTCATTCCTCCAACCCCTTCCCAGAAACTGTGGAGACGCCAACTTTAGACTAAAGTTAGCATAGCCACATCTATATCTCCGGCACGAACAGTGCTACCGGGGTGATCGTGGGGGCGTATTTTTATTGCTAATTAATTGCTATCGAATAGTACCAGGGCGAAAACACAAAAACCTACCCCTTCATCCCCTACCCAATTTCTCACCCCCTGACAAGTAACAAAAATATTTTATTTCAATGCATTTCCTTATTAAAATCAGTAGACTTTTAATTGTTAATTAATTGCTGAAGGTCTACCTTCGTTACGATTTATTGCTCCACCCCATTTCGAGCCAACTTTAGACTAAAGTTAGCATAGCCATATTCTATACCTCCGGAACGAACAGCGCTACCGAGGTGATGTTGGTGGTACTTTAGACTAAAGTTAGCATAGCCATATCAATATATCCGGAACAAACGTGCTTATCGGTATTTTAATGCTAATTAATTGCTATCGAATGACACTAGAGCAAATTACCAAACAATACCCCTACTCAATTTCTCATCACCCCCTGACAATTAACAAAAATTGTATTTAAATATTTTTCGTTTGTTAAAATGAGTATAATTTTAATTGCTAACTAATTGCTGAAGGTCTACCTTTGTTACGATTTTATTGCTTCAACCCCTTGCGAGAAACTGTGGCTATGCCATCTTTAGTCTAAAGTTAGTATAGCCCTATCTATATCTTCGAAACGAAGGGCGCAATCGGTATGGTCTTGGGTGCGTATTTTATTGCTAATTAATTGCTATCAAATAGCACTAGAGCAAATACTTAGAAATTACCCCTTTATTCCCTACTCAATTTATTACCCCTTGACAATTAACAAAAATATTTATTTCAATGTTTTTCTTTGTTAAAATCAGTAGAGTTTTAATTGCTAATTAATTGCTAAAGTTCTACCCTCGTTACAATATCATTCGTTCAACCCTTTCCGTGAAACTGGCTATGCCAACTTTAGACTAAAGTTACCATAGCCATATCTGTCCGGGTGATCTTGAAGGCGTATTTTATTGCTAATTAATTGCTATTGAATGGCACCAGAGCAGTAACTCAGTAACTCTACCCCTTCAACCCCCCACTCAATTTCTCACCCCTTGACAATTAACAAAAATATTTATTTCAATGTTTTCGTTGTGAAAATGTGTAAACTTTTAATTGCTAACTAATTGCTCAAGGTCTACCTCTGTTACTATTGTATTGATTCAGTTAAGCGCGCCGTACTTGTATTTTTCGAGGACATTTGTATGGTTTGTGACCTGGTCTCAAAATATAATATGTTCAACTTATTATTCAAGGACATTTGTATCTTTTTGGGGGACAGGACTCAAAAAAACATTATACATGTACAGATTCAAATAGCTTTGATTCTAGACTGAAAAGACCACTTCATCCGTTGCAGTTTAAAGCCATTTAAGTATTATTCTAAACAAAGTTTCTGATATGAACATAACAACAGGTCTTAATACAGTTTAGACCTTGATTATTAAGAAATTGATGAGGAAAACATAAACTAATTAAAGGATCCTTCATTCAATCTTACTCATGAAGTTATTACTGCATTAAATGGTATGCAAACGAAAACTCGGAATAATGTTTAAACGAAAACTTTTAAAGAAAATATTACATACAAGTTATTATTTGAGGACATTTATGTATCCAAAGTATCATTTGAGGACTGTTACTATCTCATCTCAAATCAACATGAATACTAAGCATACAATCATTAGCTCGCGTTTAAATGAGTTCTGCTAGGTAGGACTATATGGAATGAGATTTTATACATAAAAGGTTGATAAATATACTCTAATATTTGTCGGTGAATAATTAGTAAAACATCATTAGTAGAAGTACTGAGATGCAATATATAGTAAAAAAGTAAAAAAGAACAATTAATTTAAATATGTAATGTATATTTTCAATAAAAAAAAAACATCCGACATACTATTAGGAAAGGATGAAATAATTAAACTTGAGCTCAAACCTTCGGTTTTACAGACCTTTTACAGAAGCAACTATCGACACTGTATGATATATTTTTCAAGCACATAAATTATTCACTGTTATATCAAACAAAGAAGAAGTACAGACTAATTAAGAAATGTATCATTCTTTAAAATTGTTAATATTGGAACCCATGACAGAAATTGAATGGAATTAATGCTAATTATAAAATAGCGTCTCAAGTAGTTTAATACACTTTGTAAGGAGAAAATTACGAATATTTATTGTTTATGTACAGTCTTTTGTTATTGTGAATTAATTACCTTTATCATATTTTAATAGTATGTAAGTTCAATTCGGCAACGCTGTTCGTTCGGGAAACCGAAGAAAGGCTTGAAACGTTCTTGTTATAGTTTTGCAGCGAGTGGATAGTTTTTTGGGTGCAAGGTCCACTAAATTCACCGAATCGGACTCGGATGTTTCGCTTTAACTACTAAAGAAATTGATATTGAACACTTGTGAACAATTTAGTAAATACGTATTTTGATTATCAAATTTTGTTTTCTTCAGCATAGAGTCTGTGAATTTCATTTATAAAGAACTAATATCAATGTAACTATGATTACTTTTATGTTTTTTTGAGCAATAACACCACAGCGAAATAAAATGAGGTATATTGAAGAAAAACCAAACGTTTCAACGAATGGACTTTGAAACGTTTGGTTTTCCTTGAAATTACTATATTTTTCCAAACATTTCCGGGTCTCGGCCAGACCCTTTTGTCAATGGCACAGAAACTATGAAAAACGGGTCAATTCTAAAATTAAAATTAAAATGTATGACAATATTATGTGACGTATGACGTAACTAAGAGAATTTAAATTGATAAAATACAGGGTAGTACAGAAACTTCTAAATATCATGTAATAATAACCTTCATTTCAAATTGTTAGAATTTGAAAGGGTGATCTTCAGAATTTTATGTGGCACTCCTAGGGGCGAATTTGTTATAAGATTCGCCAAAAAAGCGATCAAAGAATTCTGTTAACTCAGTGATCCCATTAAAATCATAGAGCAAAACCAAGGAAAACCTTATGAACTATACCGATACTGAGTTGTTAACCGAACAGGAGGCCATTAATTTATCTCAAAGTTTCTTTAGCATTGACAAAGGGGTCCGACATAGACCCCGAATCGTTTGGAAAGATACAGTTATTTTAAGTATTGCGGTGTTATTTCCAAAAGAGTGCTTAAACATTAACTACATAACTCACAACTATCCTTCAGGAAACAAATATTATCAGAAATGCATAACTAGATTATTTTTCGGTTTCAAACCGAATCCTTGATAGTTTCTCCCCTTACTACAGGGTACATATATGGTTTGTCACTACCCGTTCGTATACAAACAAAGAATAATAATAAATACCTACTTAACATTCAACCAAGGTTAGTTTTTTTTATTTGGGTTCAGACTTCTCACAATGGATTCTGAAAATATAGATACATTAAGTATTTGAAATTGAAGATGTAGTATCTAATAGCAATTGAAGTTGAAACAGATAATTAAATCAAATTCTTTCAATAAAAAAACTAACTAGCTGTAAGATTTTTTCCATACCATACTATATTAATCTATTTTGTTGAAATCAATTATTAATTTGGGGAAACAGTTAAAAATATGACATTGTTTTTGACGTGTATGACAGATTATCAATTAAAGTAAAATACTTATCGAGAATTGAAAACTAACTTCGTTTTATTTTGAGACACACTGTATCCCATTTCAGTTAGAGCCAGCTTTT